>JAGFNQ010003254.1:0-464823 GCA_024364735.1 Boesenbergia rotunda | reverse complement strand
GCATGTTGACAAGGATACGGGTTCGTAAAATTTTAAATTTTTACGTGCAGCGGAAGAATTAGCATAAAATAATTTCTCAAATTATTTTAACCACGTATCTAGCATGCAACCTTATGATGTGTGGACATGATCATAAATTAAAACTTTGCGGAAAAGTAAACTAATTTACTTGTACCTCGCGTAACTCGAAGAAGGGACGAGATCCAACCGTAGCGTCCCTTGGAAGCTCCGCCTCTATTCGCGTCCACGCCGAGTTCTCTCGGGATGACTTCGCAAAGTCACGAGTTTTGTGCCGACGAGAACTACTAGATTCTCTAAAGGCACAACTAGAAGATCAAGAGAGAAGAAAGGAAACTAACCACCAAGAAACGGAATCTAAATTCCGGGAAGGAAGGAGATGCTATCCGCTTCTTCTTCTTCTTGGTTGACTTCTCCTTGGAGATGATGCTCACGGCAACCTTGGATGGGAGGTGGTGCGCCGGCCCTAGGTGGGATGGCGCCGGCCCTAGGGTGAGCAGGGCGCCGCCCTAGGAGGAAGAGAAGGGAGAGAATAAGAGAGAGAGGGAGAGAACTACTAGATCTCTTGATACTCAATTAGGAATTCAAGGCTTGCCTTTGGTTCCTTTATATAGTAGCCTCTCCCTTGCCAAGTCTCCTTCTTAACGGAATTTTCATAAGAAATTTATCCTATAAATTTTCTTATGAATTATTCCGTTTAAGCCAAGTTTTATTATAACTAACTTTATAATAAAACAAATACATCTCTCCTTTTATTATGGAATAAATTTTACAAGAAATTTATAAATTTCTTATTATGGAAAAATCAATTCATAATTGATTTATAAATAATAAACCATTCCATGGATCATTTTAATTTCCATAAAAAGAATAAATTTCTATAAATTTCTTTATATAAATTTCTTTATACAAATTTATTTATCCATAATTTATAAAACAAATCGCGCTAGATTTATTTTATTAATTAAACCAAATAAATTGGTTTCTCCCCAATGGTGGCCGGCCAAAACAAAGAGGGTGGCACCCTCTTTGGCCGGCCAAACCGAGCCGAACCCATCGCGAATTAAACTCATTTAATTCGCCCAATAAGCCTTCAAAAGACTTAGCCATTTTTAGCTTCCGTTGCGCCTCTGATTAACTCAGATTCGACTTATTTCTCTTGATCGAAAATCCAATTTTCAACTCGTTTTAAATCCCTCGGATTACTCGTAGTGCGTGTGACTAAATAGGCTTTCGATTTATGTTGGCCGTCTATAATCAACTAATTATAGAACGATCATGAGTGGCACCTAGTAGTACATCATGACCCCCAATTAATCGAAAGATCAACGGTTGACCTCAGAAGTAATTCTGAAACCCTTCAGCAGCTCTAATGAATCGTGCCCCATTCCCTTCACCATCTTATACCCACTTGGTTCAGGACATGGTCTGTGTGTGTCAGTCCCCACTAGGCTGACTACGTCACACCTAGCCCAAGTAGTGTCTTTCTCGTCCTTTGGATTTCTAATTACTCTCATGTATTTAAGAGACTCATACTCTAAACATGACATGCTCTGGCCAGAGGCTTTGAGTAACAATCCGACGATAGGCCTGGGTATACATCTCCTCGCAAGGAGTGGTGAATCCTTTGTAGGCTGTTCAAACATCTTCGGGCACTTCGGCTTATACCCAATCATCCTGGGTCCACACCTCCTTGGAGATGCTTGCTTAAGATGTTAAAGTATAAGTCTCCATGACCAAGATGACTTGAACACCGCAAGTCAAAGGAACATCGCACTTAAGCTGCAGTAAGAACTTCACTGACATATCTATATAGATTACCATATGAAGTTTTACAGCTAGTCACTCCAATGAACTAGTTCCCTTAACTAGCATCCATGTTTATCTCCGGACATCCCAATGTCACCAGCCAGTGAGAATCAGCTGATTAGAGAATAACCCATGCTAGTCTCAACAGAATTGATAGTGTCCGTTTTTATCAATTCATCGACTAGGGATATTTTCAATACTTCACAATTGCACATGTAGAGATAATCACTAGTTGTGATCTCATCACAAATTCTCTTATGCTGTGAATTGTATTGCGGACATTCAGTAGATGAGTTTAAGATCCCAATCAAATACACAAACATGTATACTCAAATAGTGAATTTTCATTTATTAAAATAAATGTTTACAATCATAAGGCGATTGCCTTAGGACACTTCTCTCATATCACTAACAAACTCCCACTTGGCCTAATGCCAATCGCTACGGTATCCAATACCACAGGCTCTAACATGACCCTCAAACTTGCTCTGAGGCAAGGCCTTAGTTAAAGGATCCGCTAAATTCCTTTCAGTGGGAATTTTCTCAATTTGTATATCATTCCTACTTATAATCTCTCTGATCAGATGATAGCGGCGAAGCACGTGTTTGGATCGCTGATGAGACCTTGGTTCCTTTGCTTGTGCAATAGCTCCATTGTTGTCGCAGTAAACCGGCACTGCTTCATCAATGGTTGGAACCACGCCAAGTTCGGAGACAAACTTCTTGATCCAGACTGCTTCCTTTGCTGCTTCCGAAGCTGCGATATATTCCGCTTCCGTGGTAGAATCCGCTACGGTGTCTTGTTTGGAACTTTTCCAACTTATTGCGCCTCCATTCAAAGTAAATACGTATCCAGACTGAGATTTGGAGTCATCCTTATCTGTCTGGAAACTGGCATCTGTATACCCACGTATTACCATATCTCCTTCTCCATATATTAGGAACACATCCTTAGTTCTTCTTAAGTACTTAAGGATTGTCTTGACAGCCGCCCAATGATCCATTCCTGGATCCGACTGGTATCTGCTTGTGACGCTCAAAGCATACGATACATCGGGCCTTGTACATAACATAGCATACATGATAGATCCTATCGCGGATGCATAAGGAATCTTATTCATGCAAATCCTCTCGTCTTCTGTGCGCGGACACATAGACTTTGAAAGGTTGATCCCATGCCTGATGGGAAGGTAACCTTTCTTGGATTCCGACATGCTAAACCTTTTTAGCACTCGGTCTATATACGTAGACTGCGAAAGACCAAGCAACCGTTTTGATCTATCTCTATAGATTCTAATCCCAAGGATATAGGTTGCTTCTCCCAGGTCTTTCATGGAGAAAGTTTTGGACAACCAAATTTTAACTGTCTGTAAAACTGATATATCGTTTCCTATAAGTAATATGTCATCGACATATAATACTAGGAATACGACTGCACTCCCACTAACCTTCTTGTACACACAAGGTTCGTCAGGATTTTGTGAGAAATCAAACTCTTTGATTGTCTCATCAAAACGGATGTTCCAGCTCCTAGATGCTTGCTTCAGTCCATATATGGATCGTCGAAGCTTGCATACTTTGGTTTTATCAACCGATGTGAAACCTTCAGGTTGTATCATGTATACATCCTCAAGCAGGTTTCCATTAAGGAAAGCTGTTTTCACATCCATTTGCCATATCTCATAATCATAATGAGCTGCTATGGCTAGGAGCATCCGAATGGATTTAAGCATAGCTACTGGCGAATAGGTTTCGTCATAATCAATTCCTTGTTTCTGACGATATCCTTTTGCCACTAATCTAGCCTTAAAGGTAACAACATTACCTTCCATGTCGGTTTTCTTCTTGAAAACCCACTTGCACCCTATGGGTTTAATCCCTTCAGGTGGGTTAACCAAGTCCCATACTTGATTTTCGTACATGGAATCCATTTCCGACTTCATGGCTTCAAGCCATTTGTCCCTTTCTGAACTTTTCAGAACATCTTCATAACTGATAGGTTCGTCATCGCTTATGAGTAACACGTCATTCGATTCGCTTATGAGAAATCCGTATCTCTCTGGAATATTGCGTGTCCTATCAGATCTACGAAGAGGTGGTGTTGTTTTAGGTTCAACTGATAGCTCATCATTATGAGTTATTGGTTGTGGGTCTAGACTAGGTGTCTCTGTAATGTCTATTGGAGTTTCTTGAACTTCATCAAGTTCAATGCCACTCCCACTGTTTTCTTGTAAAAGAAATTCTTTTTCCAGAAATACAGCATGCCTTGAAACAAACACCTTTTGTTCCAAGGGATGATAGAATTGGTAACCCTTCGTTTCCTTAGGGTATCCAATAAATAGACATTTATCAGACTTAGCATCCAATTTGTCTGATACAGTCCGCTTCACATAAGCAGGACAACCCCATATCTTAAGGTGAGTTAAGTGAGGTTTCTTACTATTCCATGTCTCATATGGAGTAGTAGAGACTACCTTGGTCGGGACTCTGTTTAGCAAGTAAACAGCTGTCTTAAGTGCATAGCCCCAAAAGGATTTTGGAAGAGTTGCATGATTCATCATCGACCTAACCATGTCCATTAAGGTTCGGTTGCGCCTCTCAGATACACCATTATGCTGTGGTGTATATGGCGGAGTCCATTGGGACAATATCCCATTGTCCCTAAGATAATCTTGAAACTCTTGACTTAAGTATTCACCACCCCGATCGGATCGAAGTATCTTAATACTTTTGCCAAGCTGTTTCTCTACTTCATTTCTGAACTCTTTGAATTTCTCAAAAGCTTCAGATTTGTGTTTCATCAAGAACACATACCCGAATCGTGAGTGATCATCGATAAAGGTGATGAAGTAGCTATAGCCTCCTTGTGCAAGAGTTGACATTGGTCCACATACATCAGTATGTATTAGACCAAGCAATTCTCCCACTGGATTACCTTTTCCAGAAAAGGGTAATTTGGTCATCTTGCCTTTTAAGCATGATTCGCATGTATCAAATGAACCGGGTTCAAATGATTCCAGAATTCCACATCGGTGTAATTCGGTCATGCGTTTCTTACTTACATGGCCAAGACGGCAATGCCAAGTGTAGGAGTCTATTCGATTATCTATTCGAGCACGTTTGTTGCTAACTTCGATATTGAAAACGTCACTGGATAAATCTAACGTGTAGATACCATTGCACAAAGTTCCATTCCCATAAAGAACGCCATTTAAAGTTATGTAACAACAATTGTTACTAAAAGTTAAATGATAACCCTTTTCATTCAAACATGAAATAGATACAATGTTCTTTATTAACGAAGGAACAAAATAACAATTATCCAATTCTAAGACACGTCCAGTGGGGAGCTTTAGCAAATATGTTCCGATGGCAACAGCAGCAATCTTTGCTCCATTTCCAACTCGCAAATTTGCTTCTCCTTTGACGAGTCTTCTTCTATTCCTTAGCCCCTGTATGTCATTACATATATGTGAGCTACACCCAGTATCAAGTACCCAGGTATTTGAGGAAATAGAGTGACATTCAATAACGAAGATACCTGAAGAGGATGGGGCATCGGATGCCTTATTCTTCAAGGACTCAAGATAAACCTTGCAGTTTCTTCGCCAGTGACCCTCCTTGCCACAATGATGGCAAGTTCCTTTTGGTTTCTTTTCAGTCTTTTTGGCCTTTTTCTTCTTCCCTTTATTCTGTTCTTTGGCCTTCCTCTTAGAACCTTTCTTCGAGGAACCAACTAACAGTACCGTCTTTTGATCCGGCTTTACAGAAGGCTCCACAGTCTTCAGCAGGTTGAGCAACTCAGGAATGGTAGTCTCTAGTTTGTTCATCCGATAGTTCATCACAAATTGTGAATAACTTTTGGGCAAACAATTCAGAATTAAGTCAATACTTAGTTCATGATCCATTGCAAAACCGAGTGTGCTCAGTCGCTCAATGTACCCCAACATCTTTAACACAAACTGCGAGGCAGAAGTGCCTTCCTGCATCTTAGTGGTGAAGAGGAGTCTGGAGACTTCGAACCTTTCGGATCTCGCCTGCTCTTCAAACAACTCATGAAGATGGAAGATGATGGTATAAGCATCCATATGCTCATGCTGCTTTTGCAGCTCAGGTATCATAGAGGCTAGCATGATGCAACTCGCAAGTTCAGAATCGGTCACATGTTTCTGATAGGCCATTAGCTGGTCTGGAGTTGCACCTTCTGGAGGATGGTTGGGAAGTTGATCTTCAAGGACATATGCAAGCTTCTCTGCCTTGAGGACTATCCTCAGGTTTCGAAGCCAGTCCATGAAGTTTGGCCCAGTCAGTTTATTGGTGTCCAAAATGGAACGCAAGTTTAGAGAAGACATGATCGAGTGATTAACCTAGAAATACAAATTGAGCTTATGTGAGAAGAATGATAAAGAATGTATCAATATACATTAATTAAAAATCCTATTTATTTTTCAAATTGAATAACCCTTTTTATCAATTCGGGAGATTGTAGGAACATCTCCAAATAGGTTGATATCCAACCATAGATAAGAACAACCATGGCTGTGGCCATCAAGTTATTCTTAGCTATGAAGGTAGGTAATTATACCGATTACATATCACATATATGTAACTATCACTTTATGCTATCAACTAATTGAATGTTTGCATAAATCATTGGGTTGTTAACTCATTAACAAGTATGCGACATTATACATAGCACCCAACTGCACCTCTCTTTGCATCGACCTTGGCTGTGGCACAACAAATCGATGCTCCAAGCTTAAGGCTGACCCATTAATCAAGAAATAGTTTTAATATGGTTGGAGCTCATTCAACCGTTTAGTCAGGCTTGGATGTGTCCAACAACCAAAACTAAGGATTGACCTCTGACTCCAACTATATTATTCGTAAACTAATTCCATGGTTTGAACATGTTGAGGTTCAAGCCGGGCATGGATGTGTCCATCAACCCAAACGAGAAACAAAACTCCGATTCTAACCATATTAATGGAAGGTGTTGGCCTTAATATTTTGTAAGGGGTTTTGGGTCTCATCCTTTCTTTTCTAAGCACATTCATGACATATAATTATGTCATGACTAACGATTTCCTTAATAAAGTATGTATGTGACTTAATTTATCAAGTCCCATGAATTGAATTAGGAACCGGATTTCCTAAATTGTCATAATCAATTTCGGAAATAATATGTTTAAGACTTTGATTTCTCTAAATCAAATCTTATTAAATTAAGAGACAATTCCCTTAATTCAACCACATATTATTTTCATGAAAATCTCATTTAAGAAACTCTATAGGAAACCATTTTCCTAATTAATTTTGGAGACAACAATATGTAAGAGCATCACCTCTTAAATCATATTTTATTCATGGATTTAATTAATTACAACAAATCGTTTTCTAAGGGTGGCTCCCCGAGGCTCAGATACCCAAAGAAAAGTAATTTGTCGTAAATCCAATTTGGTCCGCTTCGGAAGCGTAACCAAATTAAACATGACAATTTCATTTAAAATTGGGAAATTAAATTACAACAACTAACTTTAAATTGGACGGCTCCCCGAGGCTCAATCCAAAATAAAGAATTTTGTTGTCAATTTAAAAACCAATTCAAATTTAATTGTCAATTAATTGTCCATAAATTTGTCTAGACTTTCTTGAAAGAAAGTGCCCAAAATTGCGAGATTTCATAATAGGTTTTCAGAATAATTGTAAGTTTCTGGTACAAAGAAAACTTACATATTTCCAAAATTAGAAAATTTCTAAAATAGAAAATTTCCAAAATTGGAAAGTTTCCAAAGATGGAAGTTTTCACAATTATCATAAAATTTCAGAAACTAGGATATTTCAAACGTTTGCGAAATTTCATGAGGATTTCCAAACTTTGAAATTCCTAAATCTAAAACTTATAATAATTGAAAATTTCCATAATTGAAAATTTTTCCAAAATTGAGATTATGACAAAGTTTTCCGCAAAACAATTATATGATTATGTCGAACACTAACCGGCTCTGATACCACTGTTGGGACCGGGTGCATGTTGACAAGGATACGGGTTCGTAAAATTTTAAATTTTTACGTGCAGCGGAAGAATTAGCATAAATAATTTCTCAAATTATTTTAACCACGTATCTAGCATGCAACCTTATGATGTGTGGACATGATCATAAATTAAAACTTTGCGGAAAAGTAAACTAATTTACTTTGTACCTCGGTAACTCGAAGAAAGGGACGAGATCCAACCGTAGCGTCCCTTGGAAGCTCCGCCTCTATTCGCGTCCACGCGAGTTCTCTTCGGGATGACTTCGCAAAGTCACGAGTTTTGTGCCGACGAGAACTACTAGATTCTCTAAAGGCACAACTAGAAGATCAAGAGAGAAGAAAGAAAACTAACCACCAAGAAACGGAATCTAAATTCCGGGAAGGAAGAAGATGTTATCCGCTTCTTCTTCTTCTTGGTTGACTTCTCCTTGGAGATGATAGCCACGGCAACCCTTGGATGGGAGGATGGTGCGCCGGCCCTAGGTGGGATGGACGCCGGCCCTAGGGTGAGCAAGGGGCGCCGGCCCTAGGAGGAAGAGAAAGGGAGAGAATAAGAGAGAGAGGGAGAGAACTACTAGATCTCTTGATAACTCAATTAGGAATTCAAGGCTTGCCTTTGGTTCCTTTATATAGTAGCCTCTCCCTTGCTAAGTCTCCTTCTTAACGGAATTTTCATAAGAAATTTATCCTATAAATTTTCTTATGAATTATTCCGTTTAAGCCAAGTTTTATTATAACTAACTTTATAATAAAACAAATACATCTCTCCTTTTATTATGGAATAAATTTTTACAAGAAATTTATAAATTTTCTTATTATGGAAAAATCAATTCATAATTGATTAAAATAAACCATTCCATAGATCATTTTAATTTCCATAAAAAGAATAAATTTCTATAAATTTCTTTATATAAATTTCTTTATACAAATTTATTTATCCATAATTTATAAAACAAATCGTGCTAGATTTATTTTATTAATTAAACCAAATAAATTGGTTTTCTCCCCAAGTGGTGGCCGGCCAAAATAAAGAGGGTGGGCACCCTCTTTGGCCGGCCAAACCGAGCCGAGCCCATCGCGAATTAAACTCATTTAATTCACCCAATAAGCCTTCAAAAGACTTAGCCATTTTTAGCTTCCGTTGCGCCTCTGATTAACTCAGATTCGACTTATTTCTCTTGATCGGAAAATCTAATTTTCAACTCGTTTTAAATCCCTCGGATTACTCGTAGTGCGTGTGACTAAATAGGCTTTCGATTTATGTTGGCCATCTATAATCAACTAATTATAGAACGATCATGAGTGGCACCTAGTAGTACATCATGACCCCCAATTAATCGAAAGATCAACGGTTGACCTCAGAAGTAATTCTGAAACCCTTCAGCAGTTCTAATGAATCGTGCCCCATTCCCTTCACCATCTTATACCCACTTGGTTCAGGACATGGTCTGTGTGTGTCAGTCCCCACTAGGCTGACTACGTCACACCTAGCCCAAGTAGTGTCTTTCTCGTCCTTTGGATTTCTAATTACTCTCATGTATTTAAGAGACTCATACTCTAAACATGACATGCTCTGGCCAGAGGCTTTGAGTAACAATCCGACGATAGGCCTGGGTATACATCTCCTCGCAAGGAGTGGTGAATCCTTTGTAGGCTGTTCAAACATCTTCGGGCACTTCGGCTTATACCCAATCATCCTGGGTCCACACCTCCTTGGAGATGCTTGCTTAAGATGTTAAAGTATAAGTCTCCATGACCAAGATGACTTGAATACCGCAAGTCAAAGGAACATCGTACTTATGCTGCAGTAAGAACTTCACTGACATATCTATATAGATTACCATATGAAGTTTTACAGCTAGTCACTCCAATGAACTAGTTCCCTTAACTAGCATCCATGTTTATCTCCGGACATCCCAATGTCACCAGCCAGTGAGAATCAGCTGATTAGAGAATAACCCATGCTAGTCTCAACAGAATTGATAGTGTCTGTTTTTATCAATTCATCGACTAGGGATATTTTCAATACTTCACAATTGCACATGTAGAGATAATCACTAATTGTGATCTCATCACAAATTCTCTTATGCTGTGAATTGTATTGCGGACATTCAGTAGATGAGTTTAAGATCCCAATCAAATACACAAACATGTATACTCAAATAGTGAATTTTCATTTATTAAAATAAATGTTTACAATCATAAGGCGATTGCCTTAGGACACTTCTCTCATATCACTAACAGGTGGAACATCCCGGTGCAGGAATCATAGAAGGAGCCGTAGGCATGATCGAGGTGGACACCCCAGGTGGTACCATAGGTATAGTAGAAGGTCTGGGGGCAACAAATGCCGGTGTAACTGAAGGGAGCACCGGGGCCTGCATCGTAGTCTGAGTAGGGGGATATGCTGCAGTAGTCATAGTCGGGGGTGCAGTAACATAGGATGGTGCCGGTACTGCTGATGGCGTAGTCTGATAATACAGACCCGGTGCCGCTGGTGGAACTGTAGAATGCATCGGGGCAAGTACAGGCGCCTCCGATGGAACAGGGGGAATAGCCGGGGCAGGTACCACCGAGGTAACTGCGGGATGCGTCGGAATAGGTGTCTCTGATGGAACTGCAGGGAACATCGATGCAGATCCTATCGGTATTGAAGGAGTCGGCAGTGGTACGGCCGCTGACACAGTGAATACTACCGGAGTAGACACAGTAGGAGGGGCGGTAGGGACTGCTGATGGGAATGGAGTAGGGACCCTCTGGGTCGGGGAACCCTGACCCCTCTGGATGTCCTGCGGAGTCTGACCTCGACTATCAGGCTCTCTATCAGTGGTCCTCTCAGATGGCTCTACAGCCGGAGGCTCTACAGTCCTCTTACATGGCCGTCCCCGACCACGTCTTGGTGTAGGTATAAGAGCATCTCGCGTCATACCTGTTAAATTGTTAACGAGTATTATAACCAAAAACCAAAAGGCTAACCTTAAATTACCTAATTGCTGCCTAGAGATGTCTCGTCGCTGCCAAGTCCCAAATTGCCGTCGCATCGCAACCACGACCTTAAAGATCCGTAATGTACTCGGATGAATAACATCAGACCCGAGCTCCGACACCTACCAGTTCAGTGTCAGATTAAATTCCGAGAAAACACAACTCGATGGTATCCCGCATCCTGGGCTTGATACCAAAAATAAGTTGGTATCAGATTATTTCCCGAAAAATCCGAAAAGATCCGACAAAACCCGTAAAACAAGTAGGCATCGCAAACCTACGCTCTGATACCAAAATTAAATTGTCACGCCTCGAGACCCTGGAGCCGCTGATCCAATAGAAAATCGGACAGCACCTCCGCTGTCCGGCGGACAATTTACACAAACACACAGATACTAGTAACACAACCACGCAGTTAAATGGCCTCAAGCCTCAAATCCATGCAGAAACAAGGAATATATAACTATAACCATCGTAAAACCAAAGTACGAACTCACCTGAACTGCCAGGGGCAGGAACAAAGCCAATACTTCACGAAGTCCAACATAGGACTCAAAAGTACAACCCCATCGAATAAAACAGGAATACATGTCCAAAACATAGCAACGGAAGCAAAATACATACTACAGGGTCCATAACCGAAAATCAACATAAAACAAAACCAAAGCAGAGCTCCTCTCGAGCTGGGGACTGGCGGCTAGGGCTCTCCGGGCAAGCATCAACCTGAAATAAAAATGTATGGCAATGGGGGTGAGTCCATAACTCAGCGAATACCCAACAGATATGCATAGAAAGTTATACTAACTATAAGAGTTCAGCTAATACAGTCTCATATCAACAGTAAGGAAAGACTAGTACTGAACATACTGAGGTAGATACACACCTGAATCCATCTAACCTGTAAAAAGGGTAATAAATACCAATGGAATACCAATAGACATATAATCTCAGATAACAAGTCTCCAGAATATGCAATGTCAAACAAGTGTAGAAATCAAGTGTAGCAAACAATGCACGATGCAAAATATGCAGATGGTGCAATGACATGTGTCACTCCTGACACCAGTCAGACCAACGTACACCTGTCATAGGGACATCTGAAAGGGTAGGGCTATGACAACTGTACGCACCCTGCTATCACTGCTCCTAGGTGACCGGGTGGACAGGATGCTGGTGGAGACTCCGCTCCTACCCCAAGCAATGGGAGAGTCAAGCTCTCATCTCCTCGTGGCTCAGTATGAGAAGGGATCCCTGGCTGCTACCACGCCCGCGCTCACCCTCCAAATAGTGGCCGAACGGAGCAATACAAGGCAAATGCGCACATCCTATGGTATCCACTAACCCATGAGTGGTCGTGTGCGCATATCATGTACCGGAAGACGATAGGCTCAACCACAAGGGAGTCGCTGATCGCCGGCATGCAACAATGCAAGGATGGTGTATGATAGATACACATACCTCCCTCACCAAGTCCTCAGTATACTATGTCTCAGTCTGAATCCTATCACAGGAAATACAGGTAACCTACAAGGTATACTTGCCGGAAACTATAGATCCATCAAGGTCAATTGTAGGGGATACATCACGATCTCTAAGCATACATATAGAGATGACAATACCTGAGACTGTATGGAACTAACAGCATAATAACTCAGGGATAAACAACAAGCATCCAGAACAAGCATAATAAACCAGGATAGTGTATAATCTTACTGCTATCTATAACAGTCTATGCATAACAACATGACAATATCAAAAGAGATAAGTCAAAGGGTACCCGCCTCCAAGAGTGTATAAGTCTGTATCAAGCCGGAAAGAACCACCCGCCAATATCAGCAATAAATCCAATCAAGTCCCTGTATAAAGGACATGTTTAATTAGCTATCACAAAAATAACAACTAGCTAATTAATCCCTAATCCGTTTTAGGGTTAACCTAATCCGTCCTTTTCCATTTAATTACGCCTGATTAACGGGCACGGTTTCTAATTACTTCTCGTAATTGAAATTAGGTTCAACCCTCAATCCTAAGTAGCATAATTAACTACACCCTAGTTTAGGTTTCTTATGTGATTTAAATCAACATAACTTCTAAGAACATATCGTGGTCAACTAAAAGGAACACTTAGCAAGCATTCCATCATAGGATTCACGGTAGAAGACTGAATCACACCAATTCATGATATCGCAAAGAAGAATTCAAGAACAGAACCTAACCTCAGAGTTTCCAGCAGAGGAAATCAACTCCAAAGGTCGCTCCACACAACAAGCGGAAGTAATCTCCACCAAACAGTGAAGCTCACGCGACCACTGCAACCCAACACAACAAATTACTCAGAAATTCCTAGAACTAACTCATCGCACATCACTTTCCCTGGATCAAACCTGCCATTCCAAAATCGATACATCAACTAACCTTACCTGTGTTGATACGCACGCAGTCCTTCTCTGAAGAACCCTAGATCCCTTCCAAGGAAATCGCGCGCGCCCAAATCCGAACAAGGAAGAACTGGTGAAATCCCTAAATCAAGATACAAGTAGTATCACTATTAGAGCAACAGGTCGAGTTGATCCAAAGGAGATAAATCGAAATCCCACGCACTCAGATTTACCTAGCTGTTCCTTATAGCCCACCCCACTTCACCTCAACGCCTTGCGGCAACGACTAAGGAGAAACCCCAATCGAGCGTCGGCCCTCTGCAGCGCCGATCAATCACCAAGAAGGCAACCCTGGTAGCCGGCGTTGCGTGAAGGAGAGGGGTTTCCACGTCGGTGACGCTTGGACGCTGATCATGCCTGAGCTCGCCTGCGAGATGGAGCTTCGGTCTCAGAGAGGAAGAGGGCGATCGAGCGTGAGTGGGATGCTTGGCTGCGGGTGCGTGAGCCGGCCGAATGAGCTAGGTCAAGTATATGTATGGGCATTTTGAAACTTAGTCCAGCGGGTTACACCCAAATCGCAAGACTACCCCTAGGGCTTAAACCCAATTACATTTTAGTCCTTGTAATTGTTTGTCTTATTAACTTTTGATCCCTAAATTTGTGTCCAAGGGCTCGGGAGCCCCAGAACCTATCCGGTAATCCTCCAAAAATACCGGGACCTAATCTAAAGTGTCGGATTTAACAATCCTCCTCTATTCGCAGCTACAGGATGAGATCTTCAAGTCTCATCTCCTTCTGCTTGTGCATTAGGTAATTTTTGAAATCCTTCCATGATGGAGGGAGTTTCTCGATTACCGCAACAACTTTGAATGGCTCATTCAGCGGCATTCCTTCGGCGTCCATATCATGCATTATCAGTTGCATGTCTTGGACCTGAGACGTGACGCTCTTGGAATCCACCATTTTGAAATCCAAAAACCAGCCGACGATGAATTTCTTTAGTCCGGCATTTTCAGTTTTGTATTTCTTCTCTAGCGATTCCCACAGTGACTTGGTCGTCTCCATCATGCACTATACGTTATATAGTGTATTATCCAGTGCATTAAGAACGTAATTGTGGCACAGGAAGTCTCTGTGTGACCACACATCACGAGCAGCCTGGCTCCCGGAATTATCTTCCGTAGCGACTGGCGGGTCTTCACGCAAGAACCGTACAAGGTTCAGCACGGTCAGGTAGAACATCATCTTCTGCTGTCATCTTTTGAAGTCGGCTCCGTTGAATTTCTACGGCTTCTCAGCGTGAGGGACGATGGTTGGTATATTGTTGATTCCGGCCATATCAGTTTGCCGAATATAGTTTTACGATTGTTGGTTGTTGACTGTATCTCCTCGGGATTTGACTTAGTCGATTTACCACCGTCGGATCTTCCGGGAGGTTGCTTTCGGAGGAAGCAAATTGATTGGTTTACTTCAAGGCTAGTGTTCGACACTATCTCCGTAAAACGATATTGCTCCGCTACTAGTGCTCACGGATAGCAGCAATTCGTTTCCAAGATACAACGACGTCATCTCGGAATAGTAGCACTTCAAATTCCGAGATCGGCGAACCTTTCCGTAGGTTTTTTGGACTCTCGATGCAGAAGATGGATGAGTGCAAATGCTTTTAGATTGCAATGCTTGAATAAATGAAATGATCAAGTGGAGGGATCTATTTATATTGCGTGAAGAGGAAAGTACCCTTTGGTTCAGACAGATCTGGACCATTCATAACGAAAGGGTATAACCCTTTAAAGGTCTTTTAATCTCATCCCTTGATCTGAAGAGTTATAACTCTTCAGATCCCATCTTGATCTCAGCCGCCAGATTAGAACATTTAATCCGGCGCCTCAGATCCATCCTCCCTCTTCACAGTCAGATTCGAATCCGACGCTCCAGATCGCACCTTCCTGTGATCTGTCCAAATCTTTGATCCGACGACCACCATCTGTTCGCCCAATCCAGTCATCGTTCTCTACACAGTCACGTGACACCTTGGCACTGCCTCGTCACCGACATGCCACGTGGCACCACCTGACATGTCACACTGACATGCCACATGGCGTCACCTGATCACAACACGTCATCACCACGTGGAGAATAAATTAAAGCTCCTCGCGACGATGTGTATGTGTGAAGTGCGAAGTGCGCCAACAAAGTGCCCATTGCGCGCGTGTGCACATGGCGGGCTCACAGGTGCAAGCACCTGCTCATCCAAGGGTAGAGACCTCCTGTGCTTTTGTATTAACAACATTAGCACAGGAACACATATAAGGAAGCATTGGCTCTCGCCGGTTAGCAATGTGGAACTAAAGCCCCATCTTTTTCCTTAATGTTCATTTGAGCGTATCTTGAACAATTAATTTCTCATTCACCCTTAATCGGTTTTGAGCAAATAAATAGTCCAGATTTATCTACGCGAAACGTAGATTTCGATTTTGAAGTCAAACTTGACTTTCAACAATCGATAGCATCAAAATTTTACTTTACAAAATCATATCCAACACACAATAGTAGCATCTGACTTGTCTCTTTCTTGGAAAACGTTTCTTTCCCTACGACTTAGAAAACTTATAAGATTTAAACATTTTATTTAGTTTTCTTACCATAAGTGTTGTTCATCTTCGTCGATCGAAGACTCCGAATCTAGTTCGATCCTCCTCATGTTTAGGGTGATATTGCCCATCTTTTCTTTTCTTAATCTTGCACATCTAGATTCATGTAATTTGAAAGTAAAAAATATTTTTTCTAAGGTACTTACCTGCAGGTCCTTTGATATGTAGTAGCATCTACAATTGATGTTCACTCTTGGGTTCTTGGGAAGGCATTGAGTGTATTGGATCGAGTTGTAATTTGTTACCGATTTGTCGAGGTTGATGAGTCCGAAGATCAAATCTTTGATCTTTACATGAAGTTCAATCACTGTTTCTCCTTCCTTCATTCGGAGATTGGTTAGCTGGTTCCGGAGGAGCTCTCTTCTTGCTAACATAGCTTCTGACATGCCTTCGTGACGTTCTAGAAATTTCTCCCGGAGTTCATTTGCCGAGTTATATCTGCCAATGCGGTTGACTTCTTGAGGTGATAGTACTGTCAGTAGGTGAAATTCTGCCTTTGAGTTGGCTACAGAATCTAACTGTTGCTGCTCCAAAAATTCATTTCCTTTATCTTGTCGTTCTCGTCTATGGGCTCTTCAAAATCATATTTTATTATTAACAAAATTTCAAAATCAATTCTGAAGAATACCTTCATTTTTCACTTCCATGTCATGAACTCTCCCTCAAACTTTGGTGGATGAATACTAGTTTTGACCATCGTCTTCTTGCTTTAGGTGGCGGTTAGTCCTCTTGAAACAGTTGGGCTCTGATACCATTTGTAGGACCATTGGCAGGCCGACAAGAGGGGGGTGAATTTTCTTACAAGTTAGAACTAGATCTTTTACACAACTCTTGCAAAAATAGAAGTTAGTTTTCAACAGTTAATTAAAAATATAAATAATGAAAGAAACTAGTAAGAGATACAATGGTTACTTGGTTGCAACCATGGTAGTTGCTAACCCAAAGCGTTGAATAGCTTCACTAATGAAAAGCTCCTTCGTTGTAGGCGGAGTAGACTCTTAAAGACTTTAAACAACCCATAAAATGACTAGGAAAATAAATTATGATTAATGATTCTTAATCCTAGGATTTAAGGGCTATTTATAGCCCAAAAATCAAAGTAAACGTTGTGTTGACGTGGACTTAAGATGCCTTAGTTGTGATCTAAGTGGTCTCGGATGGATAAAACTTTATCCACGGCGCTAACGGTCACTCAATGATAAACGTTGATCTAAGACGCCTCAGTTCTAACCTAAGGCACCTCAATTCTGACTTGAGGTGCCTTAGGCTCAAGCTGAGACCCCTCAATTCTGTTTACCCGCAAAACTGAACTTTGGCACTAAGGTGCCTTAGTTGACCAACTGGTCAAAGTGAACACCCACGCTGACTTTTCCATCCTTCTTCCGCTTGGGTGATTTTTGACCAACCAGAGTTAGGCTCACCTAAACCCGACTTTGGCCTTCGCCTCGAACGGACTTCCTATCGGGTTATCATCCCTCGGACATCATGCGTGTCCTTCTCACTCCACTGGTGTACTCTTCCGAGGACCTCCGTGTCCCTTAGATGCATCGAGCCTGTTGGCTCCCTTCCTGTGTCATCCTTCTCGTCCGTTGCGTCTTTCGCTCGACATCCTGCGCTCCTAAGCTCCTGCACACTTAGACACAAGGAAAACACATCAGAGCCTAACTTGATTTGGTAGATCACATCAAAACCATCTTGGGGTACTTACAAAATAGAAAGAATTAGGTTTCTTTTATAAGGATGAAAGGTTTCTCAAGAGGTGAATGGTTTTTTCCAAGAGGTGAAGAGGTGAAAAGACATGGGGTGTCTTTTCACTTATATCAATTATCATTAATTGATTTGATTAATCAATACATTAATTAATTAATCTGATTAATAATTTAATTAATTTATTATAAATATTAATTAATCAATTAATTAATATTATAATCATGATTAATCATTTAATTAATCAATTAATTAATCAATAAAATTAATTCTAATTTCATACCTCTCAATGGTAACACATTGATTGATATTCACACATACTCAAGTTAGCATTTATGTAATCGCATCCATGAACCCATCTTGTGTGTGAGTGATAACTTTCATTTGATCATACTGGACCAACCCTTCATTATACATTAATTTCTCATACACTTGAGAAATTGATTTACGACGGTCTACACACGGAATAGCCGTCTTATCCCTATTTAATTTATTGTTTACTAAAAACTAATTTTCTAATAATTCCCCACATGAATGGAAATTATGGATAAGTTTCAAGTCTCAAACAAGAGTTTCATTGGAAGACTATTGCATCAGGAGAGGTAGTTTGTGGCTTTGAACTTTTTGTAGTAGAATACGATTAGATTTGCTTGGCTGTCCAACGAACTATGTCTTGAATTATTCAGCTATTGGTGTAAACCAAGATAATCATATCCACACAATAGCCCATAAGCTTTTATTGGTTCTCTGTCGTGTCCGTTTTAGCCATGGACAAAGCTTGGGATTCATAAGTGTTTCATTGAAGCGATCCGTCTTCACACTTATATAGGTGATCTCCTATTAAGAGTATCCTACAATACCCCATGATACCCTTTGTGGTATAATATAGGAATCATTAAGAACTTTTGTTCATCCTTTACACATTTTATAGGTCGCACCTTTTATCTCCAAGAATGAGTTGGAGTAATTACTCCTAGGTGTCTCCAATCTTAATACCCAACTTGGTATTAAGTCTTTTCAAGACTTATCATTTTACACTAGTGCCCTTCTCATAACTTCTTAGATGTCATAATGTATCATATATTAGCACATATCAATGTATTTTATACAATTAATTCTTTGAGGTCCCAAGTTGGGTATATCTTATCCAATACCCCCCACGTTTATATGCTTCATTGGAAGGTTCATGACTTTTCAATGCCTTATAGAGATTTATTTTTATCTCACTAGGGCTTGTGGTTTGCCGAGAGGACAACTTACCCATGATTTTCAGGATAAATTCAAAACTAATCAACATAGCTTTTATCATCTTCTCAATGTTTAGCCACAACATTATTGATTTGAGATGAATGAGATATCGTTAATTATTGAATGTTGTTCTTCCTCTAGAAATATTCCTTGAGTTATATCTTGCATTTTCTCCCTCAATCACTATAGATGATCTTGCTTAGTTGATTTTTGCAACCACATTTCTAGTGTATTTGAAACACTTCAAGGGCCTCAATCTTCCTTTAAAGCAAGTCTCCATAACTCTAATTTTTTGATTTCACCGAGTTAAAAATGTGGTTGTCTAATCAGGATGATAACCAAGATTACACTTGTTCTCAATAGTGCTCAATCTAGAAAATATGTTTCACTTGTTCTTCCAATTTCACCGAGCTAGAGCTATGATTGTATGATTAGAATATTGGCCAGGATTGCATTTACTCTTTAAGAGACATTCAACTCAAGAAGTATATATCCCTTGATCTTCCAAACACATCGAGCCAAAACTGTGGTCTTCTAATCGGAGTGCTAACCAGGATTGTATTTACTCTTCGAAAGACACACGACTCAAGAAGTATACACCCGTTAGTCTTCCAATCTCATCGAGCCAAAGCTGTGGTCATTTGATTGATGTGATAACCAAGATTGTATTACTCTTCGAGAGATCCTTGACTCAAGAAGTATGGATTCCTTGGTCTTCCAATCTTATCGAGCCAAAGCTGTGGTTGTTTGATTGAAGTGCTGACCAAGATTGTATTACTCTTCGAGAGACACTTGACTTAAGAAGTATATATCTCTTGGTCTTCCAATCTCGTTGAGTCAAAGTTATGGTCATCAAATTGGAGTGTTGACCAGGATTGATTACTCTGTGAGAGACATTTAAGTCAAAAAGTATACATCTAGCTTGGTCTTCCAATCTTGTTGATCCATTGTTATAATTGTTTGATTAAATTGTTGACCATTATTGTATTTATTCTTCAAGAGGCACTTGCCTCAATTTTTTAGTCAATTGCAACACATGCGATGTAATCTTCCTAACTCATCTATTTTGACTTCCACTAAGGTCTCATTGAGTTACACTCAAATCTAGCCTTTTCCAAGTGAGGTTGATTTTCTATATGAAGACTTTCATTAGCCCTCTTTTTGGATAATTTACACTCACTATCCTTAACTTTGTGATTTTAGTCAAATAACCCTCACAAAGCCTTGACCATGATTGTTACATTATACCCCCATGGTATAATATTATCGTCCATCCTTTTAAGGCATGGTTCTCGCATAGGAAAATTCAATTCTTCCTTACGAATAACTCTCCCATCGCTTTAGGTTCACTTTTAGATGCGCTAGGACATCTTTTGATAGTAACTTTAAAATGTACATTTTCTTCAAGTAATACAATATCTTTTACTGTCATCACTTGAAGATGATTACGGAGAATTTCTCTGATTTCTCTCTAGTAAGTGTGGGGCCCACGGTCGCCATAATCGCGAATATTGTCTTACAATTGTTGGGATTTTTTATACCGTTGAGGATGGATCTTCAATGTTGATCCAACAATTGTCCCAATTAGTCATCTCGATGATGAGTCGATGACTCGAACTGGTGGAGCTCAATATGGCGATGTAGACCTTGTCTCATTTATACTCTTGACACACCCTTTCAGTTATCAAGATACTCTTTCGGATAATAGACGTACCCTTCTTGGTATCATCATTACCAACTTAATCTCGTCAGTTGTCGGATATTAACATACCCCATTTGGGTAAACTTATCCCTATGGATAAGAATATTGAGATCGAGGTGAAGGCTAGGCCTTCTTTCCTCAAGACAATATTGCCCCGCCCATGCGTTTACGGTTTATCGACAATCATCTCCCAAGATACAGTGACTCGCATCTCAAAATAGAAGCACCCTAAATTTCAAGCCCATCAAACTTTCGAAACCTTGAAACTCTTAAAAGAGAAGAGAGAGAAGAGAACTCAAGAGAAGAATTCACAACTTGAGAATTGAGTAAGTTGAATGGAAGGAATGAGATTTCTTTTATCGGCTTTTTACCAAAAGGCGTACCCAAGAATTGGTATTTACCAAAAGGCGTACCATGGTTTCATTGTTACCAAAGGGCGCACCTATTTTAGTGAACTTCCTCTTATACCCCTCCTGCCAAATACTGCATGCCTTTCTCTTTCTCTTTCTCTTTCTCAGTAACGAATTCCGAGACAATTACACCTGCTTTTTCAGACTTTTTATTTTAAAATAATATATTATAAAATCGGCTAAAAACGTAAGGTAAAGAAATAAAAAATATTTCAGTTAAAAAAATATCTCTTCCAACGTGATTGCAAAAATATAAAGAGATGATTTTTTTTATATTTGATTAATATAAATTAATATATTAAATAATATTTAATAAATAAAAAATCTATCAAAATACGTAATTTCATATTCAAACGCAGGGTCTAAAATCGTGCTAGGAGGGCCTGAATACAGATGTATTCAGGCCCAAGGAAGGCCTGAATACAAATGTATTCAGGCCCAAGGAGAGCCTGAATACAAATCGTATTCAGGCCCAAGGTGGGCCTGAATACAAATTGTATTCAGGCCCTCCTTGGGCCTGAACACAGATGTGTTCAGACCTTAGGAGTTGATTTTATCAAGTTGATTTTTATCAACTTGATTCCACATTTATTTCTATACAAATGACAATGAAACTTGATAAAAATTAATTTTTATCAAAATTAATTCCTTGTAGATTCTGTATCAACTTGATTTTAAAAAACTATCAGTGGGTTTATAAATCATGTTGCAATAGGAATATTTTAGGTCTATCAGTGGGTTTTCACCAAAACCCACTGATAGACCTAGAATATTTGGATTTCACAAAACCCAATATCAATAGTTAGAGTTGAGCTAGGAGATGATATTTTTTGTGTCTAAACTTCTAATGATTATAAATTATGTTGCAATAGGAGTTTTTTAGGTATATCAGTGGGTTTTCACTAAAACCCACTGATGGACCTATGATTTTGTGTAGGACCGGTGCCGTCGATAGAGGGGGGGTGAATATCGACCATTCAAAACTTCGTAGAAACTTCGTAAGACTTTTGATTGTCGTTCTGGACTTAGAACATTAGTAGCACAGCGGAAAAGTAAATAAAAGAAATAAAGCAAGACAGTGACACAGCGGATTTTTAGTTGGTTCCCGACCCCCCAGGGTCAGTACATCCAAGGCCTATGCACGGGAACGCCCGTCCACTATTGGTCTCCTTCCCAGACTTTCCGGAGGCGGAGAAACCCGACTTACAGTGCAAGTTTACAATCAAAAGATAAATAAAATTAAGTGCGGAAAATAAAAGCAAACCAACAAGACAAAGTCTGTAGCTCGGCCGATCTGGACCTCCGAAGTGTCGCGCACTTCCTCCTGGAGCCTCCCGGTCGTAGAGCCTCATCTCTAGCGCGTTGTCGTTGGTCAGAATGCTTGGAATCGCTCTTAGAAGTTGTTGTCGAAGCAGAGGGGTCGAAGCCCCTTATATAGGCCTCCTGGGGGCACCCTGGACGCTGGGGGCGCCCCGAAAAACCCGGTCAACTCTTATCCCTGTGCCGACCTCGCCGCAGCTGATAGAACCTTTGACCAAGGCACCCCGGACCTCCCGGGCACCCTCATGGAGGCTTATCTGTGTTTCGGACACAAAACAGCAAAAGCAGGTTTGAACCCGGGCGCCCCGGACGCTCCGGGCGCCCCGCACCTGTCTGCCTCCCCATACACTGCATTTTCTTTGGCTGGGGCGCTCCCACTGCTGGGGGTGCCCTGGATGCATGGGGGCGCCCCCACTGCTGGGGGCACCCTGCTTCAAGGCTAGCAGCACACTCCGGTTCTTGATACCTGCAAGATACACAAACACAAAGCAAATGTACATACAATATTAGCCTTAAGGACTTGGTTCGGACTTCGGATTTCCATGAAACCCTAGGTCGAACCGGCACAAGTTCCCATCCCCGAGAACTTGCCCTTCACCTACTCCTTTCAGGAGACGCTTGCCACCCAGCCCTTCGGGTGGACTTTTGCTTAGCTTCCGATACTTCCGGACCTTGAGACGCCCAAACCCTGACCCATCTCTACTCCTGTCCTTAGTCATCGCTCAGCTAAGTTGCTCAGTCCCTTGGACCAAGACTTCATTATCTAGCAGTCCTTCGCCAGGTCTTCATTCCCTAGCAGTCCTTCGCCAGGGACCTAGCAGTCCTTCGCTAGGTCTTCTATTCCTAGCAGCCCTTCGCTAGGTGCCTAGCAGCCATTTGCTAGGTGCCCAACGGCCCTTCGTTAGGTCTTAGGGTTTCGATACCTAGCAGCCCTTCGCTAGGTGCCCAACGGCCCTTCGTTAGGTCTTAGGGTTTCGATACCTAGCAGCCCTTCGCTAGGTGCCCAGCAGCCCTTCGCTGGGACTTAGGGTTTCGATGCCTAGATTAACTAGGACTTTTCTTCAGCTAAGTTTACTTCTCCTTTGCTCCCCTTTGTCTGTTCATTGTATCACTGACTTAAGTGTATTGTCAAACATTAAAACACTTAAAGGAAAACATCATTGATGCAACTTGCACCAACAATCTCCCCCTTTTTGATGTTTGACAATAACTTAAGTTAGATTGGTTTAAAGGGGCTAACTTACTATCCTTGAAAAAAATAAAAAAAAAATGATATAAGTTTTGAAACTACATTTTTTATCTTTGGGGAAAAATTTTTCTAACTTAAGCACACCTCTCCCCCTTTGTCATACATCAAAAAAAACAAAAGAAAATACCTGCACCAACATTGAAAGCCTTTGGTTCTTTTTGAATATACTTAGTGCAAAAAAAATTTTGAAAGCATTGTATTTTGAATGATATATTTCAATTTTTGAAAAAATGCATAATTTTGAGAAAGATGTTATGCGCTTTGAAAAGTACTAGTACTTTGTAATTTTTGAAAAATATAAGTACCTTTGAAAAATGTATTGAATTTTTAAATAATTAAGTATTTTTGAAAAATGCATAACTTTTGAAAGAATGCTATTTTGGAAAATATAAATATTATGCATATTTTGCAAGTACTAACTATTTTTGACAAAGATGAGACTTTGAAAAATATAAGTAATTTTTGAACCATCATATTTTACTTGACTAGGATTCTTTTCCAGTCTGACACAATCTTAGGAAACCTTGTTAACTACAAGGACATTTTCCTAAGTGTCCTGGAAATTTTTCAAACTCAAGTAAATATTAACAGAATTTTTAAAAAATAATGATAGTACTTTTGAAAATATATGCTAGTGCAATTTGAAAAATGTGTGAACTTTTGAAGACTCAATATTTTACTTGACTTGGTTTATCTTCTAGTCTGACACCATCCTGGGAAACCTTGTTGACCACTAGGACATTTCCTAAGTATCCTGGAAATTCTCCAACCCAAGTAAACATTATTTCAAAAATAATTTCATAAGTCACACAAATTTTGACAAATAGTATTTTGAAATATTTAGATTTTTAGCAAGATTTTGAAGATATGAAAACATGTTATTAAATAATTCTTTTAATTTGATCTCCCCCTAAACTTAACCCAGTCCTGGGAAGCTTGTTGACCACAAGTACTCTTCCTCTGAGTCTTAAGGTTTGATTCAGATCAAAAGAATAGTCTAATAATTTAAAAAAACTTTATGAGATTCTTTTGACTCAGACTCCCCCTAAATTTGACACATCCTAGGAGTTCATGAAGATCATGAAGTGAATCATTCCTCTATGTCTTTAGGGTTTATCAAAGTCACAGAGACAGATAAATTTTTGAACATATAATTTTTACAACATAAACCTTTTTCGAAAAACACAAGTGATAATGATTTAAAGCTCAGTTTTCGAAAAGTATTTTCAAATAATAGTAATGTTTAAAGTGCAGTTTTCGAAAACCAAAAAAAATGAAAAGCACTCCCCCTGTATCTGATACCGTTTGACTCTATCTAAGTGCCTTAAGGAACTTTAGTGTTGTCCTAAGAGGCTTGTGTCTAATTGCGTGAGTCAAACAATTTTTGAAAAGATATATTTTTGAAAACATATGATATGTATATTCAATCAGACAAGCATGAAATCCATACAAACATTATTATGTTAAAACACTATTTTGAAAATATATTTTTAGAAAAATATTCTAGCAATTTTGAAAGACAATTTTGAAACATGCTTATTAATTCATTAGTCCTTAACATCTCACCCATTCTAGATGTATCAATACAGCAAGCATGGTTGCCTTATAGGTGTATTGTGAGATGCTTGAATCATTTTTCTTAATTTATTATTAACTCTAAGATTTAATTGAAACTTGTGTTAGATTTGAATTTGACAAGAAGTAACTTGAATTTGAATTTCAAAAATCGGCTTCCAGGTCTTGGCGAGGCACTAGGCCTTCTTTGGCCATAGCCTTATTAGATCATCAACCCTTTCCTTGACAAAGCCTTTTAATAAAATTTCATTTTCAAAATTACTTGTTGAAAAATTCTGGGTCTAACTAGTTTGGGTCTTGGATCGGTAGCTTCGGCTAGTTTCACCAGTCTAAAGAGACCAAGTATACTTGATCTTATTAGAATTGGCTTTCCTAACGTACTATCATCTCACCGCCACCCAATACCAGGTTGATCAAGTTTCAATTATTCTTTTTCCTATAGCCGTTCTAATATATGCATAAAATTTAAATATGAATGACATGTCATATATTTAAAAGAAGTAGCAAATGCATGGCATGACAATTATGCATGAGTCAAACAATTCAAATCATTTTATTTAAGTTTATAAAAATGTATCAAATTCCCGATTTGATACATGTCGTGTGAACCCGCGAACATGTCAACCCACTTTGACATATTTAATGTTATTGATTTTAATTGTTACAGTTTGGGTAAAATTTTATTTTAGTTTGAGTTTAGGTTATTTAAGATTTTAGTTGGATTCAGGTTAATTAAGAATTAATTGATGTTGAATTAATTAGAACTTAATTGATGTTGAATTAATTTAAGTTTGAAGTGATTAGGATTTTAATTTAATTTAATTTGAATTTAATTAAGATTTAATTCAAGTTTAATTGGAATTAAAGTTTAATTCGAATTTAATTAAGGTTTAATTTGAAATTAAGATTTAATTTAATTTAATTCAGATTTAATTTAATTTAATTTGAATTTAATTTAATTTAATTTAATTTAAATTTAATTTAATTTTAATTTAATTTGAATTTAATTTAATTTAAATTTTAATTTGAATTTAATTTAATTTTAATTTTAATTTTAATTTTAATTTTAATTTTAATTTAATTTAATTTGAATTTGAATTTGAATTTAATTTGAATTTGAATTTGAATTTAATTTAATTTTAATTTTAATTTGAATTTATTTAATTTGAATTTAATTTAATTTAATTTGAATTTAATTTAATTTAATTAAGATTTAATTTTAATTTAATTTGATTTAATTAAGATTTAATTTTAATTTAATTTGGATTTAATTTAATTTTAATTCGAATTTAATTTAATTTTAATTCAAATTTAATTTAATTTTAATTCGAATTTAATTTAATTTAAATTTAATAATTAAGATTTAGTTATTTTGAATTTTTAAGGTTATAATGATTAATTAATAATTGTGGGTTTAAATTCATCATTTTCATTATTTCAAAAATTTCTTCTTCATCTTTATCTTTCTTTTCAAGTTTTTTAATAATTTTGATTTATTTGAATTTTGTAATTTTTATTTATTACGACCTTGATCTTAGATAGTTCCATATCCTCCTTAACATTAGATTTTTCAACATCCTCAACATAGGTGGAGTAATTTGGGTCACTAGTTAATTTTTCAGGATTATCTAAGGGGAATAATTAAATTATTATCTAAAGAGACATCATCTCCACTGTCTTCAGAATTATCCTTTTTATCCTCAGAATTATTCTTATGATACTCAGAATTATCCATAGAATTATCTTTATTATCCTCAGAATTATCCTTAGAATTATCTTTATTATCCTCAGAATTATCCTTAGAATTATCTTTAGAAGTATCTTTATTATCCTCAAAATTATCCTTAGAATTATCTTTATTATTTTCAATTTTAAATTCATAACTATCTAAAGGATTTTCATATTTTAATTCAGAATTATCAGAGTTAAAATTAAGATTAATTTCGGAATTATCATCAAGAATTTTAACATTATCTGATTTAATTTCAGGAGTACCAGTGGTATTACCAGATCTAATTTTAGAATTAATTTCAACAAATTTTGAATTAACATTAAAAATTAGACAGTTAATTTTTGATATTTTAACATTATTTACACTTTCTAATTGATCATTCAGAATATTGATTTGCCTACTTACACAGTTTAACTTTTCAGTAACATTATCTAAACAATTTACATAAGAAAGTGCAGGAGATTTGAAAATTTTCGGAACATAAATCTTATGTACCTTGGCCGGACACTTATTTTTGTAGTGTCCGTACTTCTCGCACTTGAAACATCTGATGTGGCTTTTATCTCTCCGGACTCATGGCGCTGGTTCCTCCTTTGCCGGCGGTGATGAACGATTTTTATGAGTAGGGCACTGATTTTTTTAGTGCCCTCTCTCCCTGCATGTGAAGCATATAACATGGAATTTAAAAATGGATATTTTAAAATTAAAAATACCTGATTCACCCCTGAGCTCCCCCTCAACTCCTGGCGTCGTTGCTCCGTCGGCGGTTAGTCCGGTGAAGAGCGGCTCGGCTCTGATACCAATTGTAGGACCGGTGCCGTCGATAGAGGGAGGGTGAATATCGACCGTTCAAAACTTCGTAGAAACTTCGTAAGACTTTTTGATTGTCGTTCTGGACTTAGAACATTAGTAGCACAGCGGAAAAGTAAATAAAAGAAATAAAGCAAGACAGTGACACAACGGATTTTTACTTGGTTCTCGACCCCCTAGGGTCAGTACATCCAAGGCCTATGCACGGGAACACCCGTCCACTATTGGTCTCCTTCCCGGACTTTCCGGAGGCGGAGAAACCCGACTTACAGTGCAAGTTTACAATCAAAAGATAAATAAAATTAAGTGCGGAAAATAAAAGCAACCCAACAAGACAAAATCTGAAGCTCGGCCGATCTGGACCTCCGAAGTGCCGCGCACTTCCTCCTGGAGCCTCCTGGTCGTAGAGCCTCATCTCTAGCGCGTTGTCGTCAGTCAGAATGCTTGGAATCGCTCTTAGAAGTTGTTGTCGAAGCAGAGGGGTCGAAGCCCCTTATATAGGCCTCCTGGGGGCACCCTGGACGCTGGGGGCGCCCCGAAAAACCCGGTCAACTCTTATCCCTGCGCCGACCTCGCCGCAGTTGATAGAACCTTTGACCAGGGCACCCCGGACCTCCCGAGCGCCCTCATGGAGGCTTATCTGTGTTTTGGACACAAAACAGCAAAAGCAGGTTTGAAGCCGGGCGCCCCGGACGCTCCGGGCGCCCCGCTTGACACCTGTTCTGCCTGCTTCACCATAACACTGCATTTTCTCTTTGGCTGGGGGCGGCCCCACTGCTGGGGGCGCCCTGCTTTAAGGCTAGCAGCACACTCCGGTTCTTGATACCTGCAAGATACACAAACACAAAGCAAATGTACATACAATATTAGCCTTAAGAACTTGGTTCAAACTTCGGATTTCCACGAAACCCTAGGTCGAACTGGCACAAGTTCCCATCCCCGAGAACTTGCCCTTCACCTACTCCTTTCAGGAGACGCTTGCCACCCAGCCCTTCGGGCGGACTTTTGCTTAGCTTCCGATACTTCCGGACCTTGAGACGACCAAACCCTAACCCGTCTCTACTCCTGTCCTTAGTCATCGCTCAGCTAAGTTGCTCAGTCCCTTGGACCAAGACTTCATTATCTAGCAGTCCTTCGCCAGGTCTTCATTCCCTAGCAGTCCTTCGCCAAGGGCCTAGCAGTCCTTCGCTAGGACTTCTATTCCTAGCAGCCCTTCGCTAGGTGCCTAGCAGCCATTCGCTAGGTCTTCTATGCCTAGCAGCCCTTCGCTAAGTCTTAGGGTTTCAATGCCTAGCAGCCCTTCGCTAGGTGCCCAACGGCCCTTCGTTAGGTCTTAGGGTTTCGATACCTAGCAGCCCTTCGCTAGGTGCCCAACGGCCCTTCGTTAGGTCTTAGGGTTTCGATACCTAGCAGCCCTTCGCTAGGTGCCCAGCAGCCCTTCGCTGGGACTTAGGGTTTCGATGCCTAGATTAACTAGGACTTTTCTTCAGCTAAGTTTACTTCTCCTTTGCTCCCCTTTGTCTGTTCATTGTATCACTGACTTAAGTGTATTGTCAAACATTAAAACACTTAAAGGAAAACATCATTGATGCAACTTGCACCAACAATCTCCCCCTTTTTGATGTTTGACAATAACTTAAGTTAGATTGGTTTAAAGGGGCTAACTTACTATCCTTGAAAAAAACAAAAAAAATGATATAAGTTTTGAAACTACATTTTTTATCTTTGGGGAAAAATTTTTCTAACTTAAGCACACCTCTCCCCTTTTGTCATACATCAAAAAAAACAAAAGAAAATACTTGCACCAACATTGAAAGCCTTTGGTTCTTTTTGAAGATACTTAGGGCAAAAAAATTTTTTGAAAGCATTGTATTTTGAATGATATATTGCAATTTTTGAAAAAATGCATAATTTTGAGAAAGATGCTATGCGCTTTGAAAAGTACTAGTACTTTATAATTTTTGAAAAATATAAGTACCTTTGAAAAATGTATTGAATTTTTGAATAATTAAATACTTTTGGAAAATGCATAACTTTTGAAAGAATGCTATTTTGGAAAATATAAATATTATGCATATTTTGCAAGTACTATCTATTTTTGACAAAGATGAGACTTTAAAAAATATAAGTAATTTTTGAACCATCATATTTTACTTGACTAGGATTCTTTTCCAGTCTGACACAATCCTAGGAAACCTTGTTAACTACAAGGACATTTTCCTAAGTGTCCTGGAAATTTTTCAAACTCAAGTAAAATTTTCAAACTCAAGTCCTGGAAATTTTCCTAAGGATTCTTTTTCAAACCCAATATCAATAGTTAGAGTTTAGCTAGGAGATGATATTTTTGGTGTCCAAACTTTTAATGATTATAAATTATGTTGCAATAGGAGTTTTTTAGGTCTATCAGTGGGTTTTCACCAAAACCCATTGATGTTCTCATACCGTATCAGTTGGCACAGAACGATGCAGCAACAATGTAGAATCATAGTTTGTTTTTGTAAATCATCTTTATATCTTTAATTTTGCTAACCAATATTAAATTCAGAAATGATTTACTAAAACAAGTTATGATTCTACATTGTTATTGCATTGTTCTATGCCAACTGATACGGTATGAGAACATCAGTGAGTTTTGGTGAAAACCCACTGATAAACCTAAAAAACTCTTATTGCAACATAATTTATAATCATTAGAAGTTTGGACACCAAAAATATCATCTCTTAGCTCAACTTTAACTATTGATATTGGGTTTTGCGAAATCCAAATATCCTAGGTCCATCAGTGGGTTTTGGTGAAAACTCACTGATAGACCTAAAAAACTCCTATTATAACATAATTTATAATCATTAGAAGTTTGGACACCAAAAATATCATCTTCTAGCTCAACTCTAACTATTGATATTGGGTTTTGCGAAATCCAAATATCCTAGGTTCATCAGTGGTTTTGGTGAAAACCCACTGATAGACCTAAAACATTCCTATTGCAACATAATTTATAAACCGACTGATAGTTTTTTTAAAATCAAGTTGATACAGAATCTGCAAGGAATTAATTTTTATAAACATTAATTTTTATCAAGTTTCACTGTCATTTATATAGAAATAAATGTGGAATTAAGTTGATAAAAATCAACTTGATAAAATCAACTCCTAGGGCCTGAACATATCTATGTTCAGGCCCTAGGAGGGCCTGAATACGTTTGTATTCAGGCCCAAAGAGGGAATGAATACAAATGTATTCAGGCCCACCCTTTGGCCTGAAAACAAATTGCATTCAGGCCTAAGGAGGGCCTGAATACATTTGTATTCATTCCCTCTTTGGGCCTGAATACAAATGTATTTAGGCCCTCCTTGGGTCTGAATACATCTGTATTCAGGTCCTTCTAGTTCGATTTTAGACCCTGCGTTTGAAGATGAAATTATGTGTTTTGATAGGTTTTTTTATATATTAATATATTTATTAAATATTATTCAATAAATTAATCAAATATAAATAATCATCTCTTTATATTTTTGCAATCATGTTGGAAGAGATATTTTTTTAACTAAAATATTTTTATTTCTTTACCTTACGTTTTTTAGTCGATTTCATAATATATTATTTTAAAATAAAAAGACTGAAAAAGCATGTGTAATTGTCTCAGAATTCGTTACTGAGAAAGAGAAAGAGAAAGACATGCAGTATTTGGTAGGAGGGGTATAAGAGGAAGTTCATTAAAATAGGTGCGCCCTTTGGTAACAATGAAACCATGATATGCCTTTTGGTAAATACCAATTCTTGGATACGCCTTTTGGTAAAAAGCCATTCTTTTATAGAGATGAAGGGTTACTTTCAAGAGGTGAAAGGTTTTTTTCAAGAAATGAAGAGGTGAAAAAATATAAGGTGTGTCTTTTCACTTATATCAATTATCGTTAATTGATTTGATGAATCAATAGCATTAATTAATTAATCTTATTAATAATTTAATTAATCTATTATAAATATTAATTAATTAATTAATTAATATTACAATCACAATTAAACCTTTAATCAATTAATCAATCAATGAAATTTATTCTAATTTTACCCTGTTATGGATTGATATTCACGCATACTCGAGTTAACGTTTATGTAATTACATTCATGAACTCAACTTGTGTGCGAGTCAAACTTTTGTCCAATCATACCAGACTAGCTTTTCATTATACATTAATTTCTCATTCACTCAAGAAATTAATTTATGATGATCTATTCACGAAATAGCTATCTTATCCCTATTATGATTCTTGTAAGAGTTAGTTGTTAAATAATATAATTCTTTATGTTTAACCGGGTTTTATAAATATGGATAAAAGTTGGATAATGATTGAGAATCGAATTAGTCCTGAATATATAAATGAGTTAAATTAGTTTTTAAAGGTGGCAGAGAATTACATGATAAGTTTGAAATTATCTAAAATTCGTTGTATATGTCAAAGGTGTGACAATTTATTTAAATATGAGTTGGATTATGTTTAAGGATATCTTTATAGGTGGAGATTTGACAAATTATACAAAGTCTGAAACTTTTATGGTGAAGCTGCTACATCATGTATTAATATAAATATTGTCAATGAAGAGGAATATGATTGTGATTTTGAAGAAGATGATTTTCAAGATAAGTTTACTAATTTAAGAAATGCAGAAAATATCAACATCAGCGGGCCTTAATTAGATGATATTAATGAAAACATGAATGCAGATGATATTAGAGGAAGTTATACCTCAATGTTTGAAGAACTACAAAAAGAGTTGTATCACACTTATATTAATTTTTCTGTATTTAATTTTCTGGTCAAGTTAATGCATGTGAAGGTGTTAAATGACTGGAGCAATAAATCTTTTGATATGTTACTTCAGTTATTGCAAGAGGCATTTCCCAAATTGAATGTGATTCCAAACTCTTATTATGAAGCAAAAAAAATGTTAAAACAGTTAGGATTGACATATGAGAAAATATATGTATGTAAGAATGATATTATTTTGGGGTGAGCATGAGAATAAGGATGCATGTCCAGTGTGCAAGGAGCCCAGATATAAGTATGATGGAATGAATAAGAAAAAGAATGCTCAAAAAATTCTTCGATATTTTCCTTTGAACCCCAAACTTATACGTTTGTTTATCACAAAACATACAGCAAAAGATATGAGATGACATAAAGAAAAATGGATTGAAACAGATTGGGTATTAAGGTACCCTGCAGATAGTGAATCATGAAAAGAATTTGATATGTCACATGGAATATTTGCTAATGATCCATGAAATATTCGTTTAGGGTTTGCTATTGATGGTTCTAATCCATTTGAAAAATATATCAAATGCTTATAGTATATGACCTGTTATACTTGTGAATTATAATTTGCCACCATGGAAAATAATGAAGCCATCATATTTGATTATGTCTCTTTTAACCCATGGGCCTTTATCACCTGGGAAAGAGATAGATATACTTATGACCTTTGTGTTGGAACTTGGATGGCTAGAGAAGGGGGGTGAATATAGCCAGACACCACAAATCACTTTCTCTTTGGAGATTTCTGCACTTCACGTGTAAAATACGGGAAAAATATATATAATATATATATATAATATATATATATATTATATATATATATATATAATATATATAGGAATATATATACAATTAGAGGGAAAATTTTGGAATAATTTTCTGAGATTTTTGGAAAGGGTTGCGGGATTAATTGGGCACATAATAGGGTTGTTAGGAATTAATTGAGGAAATTTATTTCCTAATATATATATGATATTCATTTAATTACTTCGTGCCCTAAGTTCTCCCTCGCCGACTCTCCCCTCTTCTTATTCCTCTCGAGTGCAAATCGTCGCCGCCTTTGCCCTCTCCACGCGAACCCGAGCCCTAAGCCTCCGCCGCAGTTTTCTCCTCTCGTCTCTCCGCTCGGGCGCAGCCACGGACCCGATCCCGCTCCCTTCGCGCGTGCCCTAGCGCAGGCGCGCCGCCTTCCTCCTCAGTCTTCTTCTCCTCGTTTGCGAGCCCTAAACTGCAGCCGATGCCTTCTTCTTCCTCTTCTTCCACTCCCTTAGCGAGACCTAGCCGCAGGTGAAGGCCACGCCGCCTCCTCTCTTGTTCTTTTCTCCTCTTCGCTTGCCGCAGCCACACCCGATGGTCTTTTTCTCTTCTCGCGAATCACAGGTAATGATTCCAGTTCCATATGTTTCCATTAGATCGGTGAATGAAGAATAGCTAGGATTCGAAGTTTTGGATTAATCGGGTATCTTGTTGATCTTCTTATTCCTGAAGGCTGAATTCAACAGGATCATAATCTGATTTCATCAGATAGAAAAAGAAAAGGGCTGGAGAGATCTTCCTGCGTGGACTTTTAGGTAAGGTTGGGTGTTTGAGATTTGGTTTCGAAGAATCAATGTAACAGAATTGATAATGATCAGTAGAGATAAATTGTTGTTCTGAAGTATAGATTTGGGCTTAAGTCTAGGTTGGATATGTGGTATTGCATTTTAAAACAGTAGGTGGATTTGATTTGATGAATGGGTGATGTTAACCCAGGGCTATCAATAATTGTATATGATATGGAAATGGTAATTTGGTTAAGAAGGAAATTTATAATCGTTTAAGATAATTAGGGTTTAATCCTGATACAAATTAGTGTTTAGTTTAGCTAATTAATTGATTGTATAAATAGCTAAATTGTGTCCTTGATACAGGACAATAATCAGTTGCGTGTTTGATCGCGAGGGGTTCTTTCTGATACGACCATCTTACGATTGAGGCGGGTACCCTTTGACTTATCTTTTAAATATAGTCTTCTTGCTATGCATTGTCCGTTGATAACAGTAAGATTGTATGCTTATCTGCCTTAGTGTACCTGTATCTGATATATGCTGCTGTTTATCCTTGAGATTAGCTCCTGTTTCACTTTATACAGTCTCACGAGTTGCCATCTATATGGGTAGAGATATATATAGATGTAGTGATACCTTCCCTTTTGCATTTTAATATTGATAGATCACTGGTTATTTTGCTAGTATATCTACTAGGTTACTGGTATCCCATGATATAGGATTCAAACCTATTCCTAGCACCCGGTGGTGTTAGTTGAGAACTTGGTGAGGGTTATTATGTTTGGATCATGCACCATCCTTGCATTGTTGCATGCTGGCGATCATCGGCTCCTATATAGTCCGAGCCCGTCGCCAGTTACATGAGGATATGCACACACATCCACTCAGGGGTAGTGGCTACCATAGGGTGTGTGCATTTACCCTGTATTGCTCCGTTCGACCACGATTTGGAGGGTGGTTCCGGGCGTGGTAGCAGCCAGGGATCCCTTCTTGTCCTGAGACACGAGAAGATGAGAGCTAGACTCCCCCATTGCTTGGGGTAGGAGAGAGACCTCCGCCAGCATCCTGTCCACTCGGTCACTCAGGAGCAGTGATAGCAGGGTGCGTACAGTTGTCATAGCTTTACCCTTTCGGACGTTCATTTATGACAGGTGGACGATGATCTGATTGGTGTCAGGGGTGACACATGTCATTGCACCATGTGCATATTTTGCATCATGCATTGTTTGCTGCATTTGATTTCTGCACTTGATTGACATGCATATATTGGATACATGTTTATCTTGGATTATATGTTATACTTGTTCCATAGGGATGTATTTCACCCTTTGCAGGCTAGACAGATTCGGGTATGTACCTGTATTTAGTATCCTTAGTATACCCCTTTCTGATTGTTTATATGAGACTGTATTAGCATAGACCCTTATTGTTATTGTAACGTACTATGCATATCTGTTGGGTATCCGCTGAGCTTATGGACTCACACCGTTGCCATTACTTTTTGATTTCAGGTTGATATCCGTCAGGAGGGTCCGAGTCGCCAGTCCCATGCATACTACTACATTCGATTTGAGTTTTATCTACTATTTTCTGTTTTAGGACCATATTACGTTTTATTACATTGCACTGGATTTATCGTGGACTTGTGGTTTGGGATTTAAGTTATGACATTGTACTTTTGAGTCCATTGTTGGACTACGTGTGTGGTTTTGCTGCATTCCTGCCCCCTGGCAGCTCAGGTAAGTTCGGGTTTTGGTTTTAGGAGCATATTATCATATGTATTGTTATTTTACTTGGATTTGGGGCCTGAGGCCCATATAAACTGCGTGGTTGTGATATGTATGTTGTGTGTATGTGCAAATTGTCCGCCGGACTGGGGAGGTGCTGTCCGATTTTCTATTGGATCAGTGGCTCCTAGGTCTCGGGGCGTGACATCACGGATTAGTAGCACAGCGGAAGAAATGCAAAACAGAGAAGAACTGCAGAAATGGAAAGCAAATCGAAAACGCTAACAATGATCGTTTACAAGGTTCGGGGATAACTTGCCCCTACTCCTTGGCGTGCCCTTAAGGTGGGCGATCCCTTGATCGTCGGCAGATCAAGCCCCGGAAAATTCGGATAGAAAGCAACCTCCTTCTCGGTAGAGTAACCTCTCCACAACGTTTCAAGATAAATGAAGTATTAAGTACAGGAAACACAAGAAGAAATCTTACTGAGCACTTAGAACCTCAAGAACACAAGCAAATTCCTCACCGAGCTCCACTCAGCACAGATCTCACGCAAGAACTCCCTTCTTCGTGTCTTCTTATTGATGGACTCGCCAAGCTTCTTGTTTCTTCTTCCCAAGTGCTCAAGTAACAGCAGGTTGCTTCAAGATTCAGAGTGATGCTCACCAAATCAGAGTTGTCGCAAGAGCAGAACAAGAGATGTCGCAAGCATTCTGCAGCTCCTTCTCCACTCCTTGGCTTATCCTCCTTCCATCGCCAAGTCGCACTCTCCTCTGCAGCAGCTCCCAGCTGCTCACCTGCAGCAGCCAGCTACCCCTGACCTCCTCTAGACTCACTGAAACCCCTCCAGTTGAGCCCCAGGTCATCAGCTCCTCAGCCGCTGCAGCTCGCGCCAGAGGACGTTACAACCTGCGGAAACAAACGGACAAACCTGCTGTAGCGAAAATCTTCGTTTGACTTCCCTTGGATGATCTCTAAGTCACCTGCACACTTAGCAGCTCATTAGCTCAGCAAATCAACAGAGTATCAACAATCAGTAGTTAGGAGCAGAAATCAGTAGCGAATCAGCAGAGAAACAGACGAAATCAGAGCTCTGACAGCGTTTTTGAATTAAAGCTGCCAGCTACTGACCGGTCACCGGACCGATCAGAGTGACTCCTGATCAGTCACCAGACCGATCAGGCTGGGTTCAGATCGATCAGGCTCCATCTTGATCGGTCCCCAACGCGTAATCAGAAATCGCGACTTCTCCGGGACCGATCACCAGACCGATCCCAAGTCGTGGATCGGTCACCAGACCGATCAACCCCTTTGCAGGATGATTTCCCAGCTTCGCAGTCCAAAAAAAACCTCCTGATCGGTCACCAGACCGATCAGGACATGCTCAGACCGATCAGTCTCCATCTTGATCGGTCATAGTGAGGAACTCGCGACATTTGATCGTTCACCAGAACGATCTGAATAGTAACCCTGATCGGTCACCAGACCGATCAGGAGCCGCACAGAAAGTTTTCCAAACTCACTGTATGCTCCCTGATCGGTCACCAGACCGATCAGGAGCCGATCAGTAGGTTTGCCAAAGTCACCGTATGTTCCCTGATCGGTCACCAGACCGATCAGACATCGCTGGATCGGTCACCAGACCGATCCACGAGGGAACTCCGTGCCAACTTCCCTGATTGGTCACCAGACCGATCCAGGCTAGGTCAAACCCACTCTAAGTCAAGAGAACTGGCTCCCAGCCTCCCCTGACTCGTGCTCACTCCCTCGGACCAAGACTCCGTGCCCAGCTTCACTCACCAGGACTTCAGTCAACCTGGCTTCACTCACCAGGACCCGGCTTCACTCACCAGGACCCGGCTTCACTCACCGAGATTTCCAATCACCTAACCCTCCGAGTTAGGAATTTCCACACCTAGCCCTCCAAGCTAGGACTTTTCCACACCTAACCCTCCAAGTTAGGATTTTATCCACCTAGCCCTCCAAGCTAGGACTTTTCCACACCTAACCCTCCAAGTTAGGATTTCATCCACCTAGCCCTCCAAGCTAGGACCTGGCCATCCAAGCCAGGGTTTCATCCACCAAGCCCTCCAAGCTAGGACCTGACCCTCCAACCCAGGCTTTCATCAAACCTAGTCCCACTAGGTATTCCTAGTCCACGACTAGGACTTAATCATAATCATCTCATCAACCTAAACTAAAATCGGTGTCAACACCAAAACAACAATCAGGGTCAGACTGCATCAACAATCGCCCCCTTTTTGTTGTTTGACAACCCGATTTAAGTTTAGGGATTTGAAATCCATAGTTGCAAATTTCACACTCATAGGGGAATCAGGATCCTCCCCCTACAATAATTAAGCTTGTAATCGTCCTAAAATTAATCAATCACACTCTCCCCCTTTGTCAAACACCGAAAAGGGTCTAGAGGGGTTGTTAAGTTTAACCATAAAACCTCCCCCTCAATCCTAGGGGTTATCCCAAAACAACAAAGGTATGATTAAATTTTGAAAGCATATGAAGCCATATGACAAATATAAAGCATGGCAAAACAATCATATGTATCATATGAACATGGAGTACGAATAAAGCAGGAACTAGAAATAAAAATGGAATAGCAATCCATACGAAAGTAATTAGAAAGTCAGATGCATCATACAGCATCACAGCATAGTCAAGACATCATACAACCAAGCCAGACAAATAGTTAGATGATATCAATGCATCAAAGTACAGTCAAGGACATCACCAAGGAATAAACAAGCAAATGCACCACAAATCATGAGAGCCAAAACCAGAGTCATCAATCCGCAACGCGGGAGGGGGGGGTCATCATCCTGCATCGGGTCATCAGTCGTGTCGTCAGGAATGAAGGACCCCGGGGCAGTACTACCGGAGGGCGCAGCTCCAGTAGATGAAGGTAGGTATGGATGACCAGCTGCCCAACTGCGCCACTCCTGATGCCAAGTCTCCTACCTGGAGCGGACCCCAGAGACGTCAGACTCGATCGTCAGCAGTCTGCGGTTGAAAGCCTGAAACCCAGACCGGACCTCCTCTCGCAAGAGCTCTCTCAAATGTAGATCATGCTGGATGGTCCGATCAAGCTCTGAAATCTGCCAGCGCAGGACTGGATTTGGCTCATAGTCGTAGTCAGCTCCGGCGTCGGGTGCCTCCTGATGGACTGCCGGTGCGGCTGGTGCCTGAATATGTACGCCCCTGGGTAGCTCTCCAAGACCCCATCCATCCTTCCATACAAGAGCCTGATCCTGATCCCTGATGATGATGCCAGACTTGGCACACGCCCGCCTGCCAAGTCGACAATCCTGTCTAACCATGGGCACTGTCCTGCCCTTGGTTACATCAACACCTACTGACATAAGCCAGTCAGTGATGACGTGACCAAACGGCATATACACAGTGCGACGACTGGGCTCTCGATAGGAAATGATCGACTGAAAGATGCTCTCAATAATGTCAAAGTCAAGGTGGCGATGCATGCCATAAAGCATCAGACAGTGATACGGTCGGATCTCAGTCAGGGGTTTTGAGGTTATTGGCAAGATGCAGTTCGTGATTATCTTGAACAGAATGTAATCAGTAGGGGAAAGACAAAGGGCCGCAAAGGTCGGAAAGTCAGGCCCTAACTCATCAAGGCCGGCTGGTCGAGGATGGCCAAAGAAGTGCTGATATATGTCATCGGGGGCAACGTCCGCAAATGGAGGCAATAAGGGGTCAGGAAGCTCTGGGTAGATAGAATAAAAGTTCGGCGATCGACAAGCACCAAAATACTCTGCCAAGATGTCATAGGAAAAATCAAGGTTCCTCTTCGCTACCCGGGTCGTGAATTCAAAACCTCCTTGAGGTCCTTGTTGCAAGTTATTGTAGAATTCAGACACGAGATCATAGTTGATTGTCCACTCAAGGGAAAGGAGAAAGCCGAGGTTGTAGAAGGTAATCACCTCCATAATGGAGGGACAATGCTCAGACAGGAAGGGTCCATCAATGGACCGACAAGAAAGCAACTTGAAAGTACGGGACTGGAATGCTTGCTCACAAGCAGCGTTAGGGAACCGGGAACTTGACGAAGGCTGAGGCCTTCGAGAAGGGGCAGATGATGAAGGGCCTTTGCCCTTGGAGGACCCGTCAGCGGGTTCCTTGCCCTTAGTGGATTTTCTAAAGGGTAGAATCATTTGGTCAATTCAATCATGATGATGATCACAAGATGATATGGTCAAGATTAGGTTTAATCAGTAGGGTCAAAGTCATGGTAAGATCACGACACCAAATTGAATGGATCAAGGCACGACACAAAAACAAATTTGAAGTTTAAGATATTGAACAAATGAATCATAATAGGAAATGATCAAATGAAGTTAGGTTTAATCAACGGAGTAAGATTTGATCAATAATCAAATGACAGAAAGATTTGATCATATGGGTAAGGTACACACACGGCACACACCAAAATAAACCCCAAAATCAACCATCACGGTTAGTTCACCAAATATTACGATATTGGAAGTAATCAACAGGGTGAAAATGTTGGTGCAGGAAGCACCATATCGAACCTTGTTTTGGTATTGGCAAAAAATTCAAAGTTAAGTACTATTTGTGATCTAATAAAGTTACTCAAGTGTGCAGAAACAAAGTCCTAGCGAAGGGTTGCTAGGCACCTGGCGAAGGACTGCCGAGAAACAAAGTCCTAGCGAAGGGTTGCTAGGCACCTGGCGAAGGATTACCAGGAAACAAAGTCCTAACGAAGGGCTGCTAGGCACCTGGCGAAGGACTGCCAGGAAACAAAGACCTAGCGAGGGACTACTAGGCACCTGGAGAGGGACTGCTAGGCACCTGGCGAGGGACTGCTTGGTACCAAAGACCTGGCGAAGGGCTACTAGGCACCTGGCGAAGGACTGCCAGGAAACAAAGACCTGGCGAAGGGCTACTAGGCACCTGGCGAAGGACTGCCAGGAAACAAAGACCTGGCGAAGGGCTGCTAGGCACCTGGCGAAGGACTGCCAGGAAACAAAGTCCTAGCGAAGGGCTGCTAGGCACCTGGCGAAGGACTGCTTGATACTAAAGACCTGGCGAACGACTGCTGGCCAAAAGTCCAACTGGAGGAGCCGGTTAGCAAAAGGTAAACTCTCCTGAGAGGAGTAGGTGAGGATGCGTTCCCCGTCGAGGGAACAGTAGGCGTCGGTTCGACCTAGGGTTCCATTTTGGAGACCCGAAGTCAGAACCAAGACAACTATGGCTATAAAATTCACTAACATTCTTGCTTTGTTTTGTTTGGTACTAACCCTGGATGCAGGACCGAAGGAACGAGTTTCTGCAGCTTAGAACGCCCTAAAGGAGAGGGGCAGCAGCTGGGCAGGGCGCCCCGGAGGTCCCGGGCACCCCCAAGGTGAAGGCAAGACAAGCTGAGCAAGTAACGCTTCGGAAGCTCACTGGGCAGGCGCCCCCAAGCTCCCGGGTGCCCCCGTGCTCCCAAGCGCCCCGGATGCCTCGAGCGCCCTAGGTCCAAGCCAACGAAGCAACCAAAGTCTATCCAGCCGAGAAGCCAGCAGATTAGGTCAACCGGGGCGCCCCCTGTGTCCCGGGCGCCCCCGTCAAACCTCGAGCCCGATTCTGGAGGGATAAGGGATGACCGAGAGGTTTGCAGATCGAGTGACACGCGGAGGGCGCCCCCAACGTCCCAGGCGCCCCCAGGTGCACTATAAAAGGGGCTCAACCCCCAAGGCTTCTGAACACAGTTTTCCAACGCCTCAATACTCTTCGCTCAAGTGCTCTGCTCTGGAAACTTCTGATCTCGAGGTTCTAGCACCGACGACGACCCTACGCACCGAAGAACGATATACACCGGGCGTCGGTAACGAATAGTTAGATTTTAATTGTATTTTTACTGCACTACTACTATACTACTTCTTGTAATAACTTGCGCGATTATAGTATTGCTCGCAGTAAATGGTTAAGGACCGTGGGCCTTGGAGAAGGAGCTGACCGCGACTCCGAACCAAGTAAAAAATCTTGTGTTCGCGTTTGTGTTTATTTATTTCTGCTGTGTAATTTCTCTCAATCTAATCCGAAACGGTTCTACGATATTCACCCCCCCTCTATCGTATCCTATCGATCCAACAGAAAATAGGAAAGTCTTACTTAGGTGTCATTGTTGAGTTGGTTGTGAGAAATCACCCGGTTGAGTTGCGCAGAAAATCGCACACGCACAAGTGATGCTTCACGAAAAAGAATAGAGGAACTCCCAGCAGCGCAGAAGAGAAACAACCCCACGCACAGCAGGGAGAGGATCGCCAGAAGCCACGAGCAGAAGGAAGAAGGGCTCTCGCACAGGAAGAGATCGCACGCGCAAGAGGAAGAAGATGGTTTCGGCGCTAGGGCTTGGGAAGTAAGGTTTAGAGGGAGTTAAGAGGTTGGTGGATCGGTCCACCAACCGTAATTTAATGTGATCGAACGGATCACCGTTCGATCTGGGAGCGCTCAGACCGATCAGGCTCCAGCCTGATCGGACTAGCTTAGTCCTGATCGGTCCGGCGACCGATCAGGCAAACTCCTGATCGATCGGTTGATCGATCAGGCTGCGGACAGTAAGTTTGGGAGGTTTTCTGTGAGCCTCCTGATCGGTCTGTGGACCGATCACCACAGGGGGCCAGATCGGTCTGGGAACCGATCCAGGCCAACACAGAGAGATTTATGTGAGTAATCGCGAAACAGCTTGATGGTCCGTTGAACCGATCAGACATCCTCCTGATCGGTCCGGTGACCGATCAGGCTCCCTGAATTTTCCTGATACGATCTATAATTTCAGTTTCAGACTCCCTATCGATTTCTGATAAGATCAGATGAAAATTATCAATCTTGGAAGTGATCCCTTGACTATGATTGATCCTTTAAGAAGGATCAAAGGTCCTTATGGGTCTAACAAATCAATTTGCTCCACCAAAGGAAGACAAACTCAAACACAAACATTCAATCAATTTTCACCCAAGTTTGTATCAAGAAAAAGTCTCCAATCAAGTTTCCTTGATTGGAATGTCCAAGTATGATCATGGAGCCAAGTACACATATGTTATGCATTGGTTTTCCCCATACTTGGTCAACTTAGTGATTATTGTCTCGTCAACCTAATTTCTCAAGGGATGCATTGACATTTTGAGAAATTAAGTTGATCCTAGCATCTCATCCCACTTCTAGCAAACAAAAACGTTTTGGTAAACCTTATAGTTTGTGTGAGATGTCCCCAAGTTACCCAATTGTTCCCTTAACAATTTGAATTAATCATGAAGGGTTTTAAATGCTTGTTAATCCTATGAAGCGCGACACATTCCCAATTCCCTTCTTAAGAATCTAAATTCATTCTCGGGGAGTGGTTTAGTGAAAATGTCTGCTAGGTTTGACTTGGACTCTATATGTGAGAGTACAATATCTCCTCTAGCAACATGATCTCTAATGAAGTGGTGACGCACTTCAATATGCTTGGTTCTAGAATGATGGACTGGATTCTTTGTTAAGTTGATGGTGCTTATGTTATCACACAACACTTACACACCCTTATAACTTAATCCATAGTCCTCTAGAGTATGAATCATCCACAACAATTGCGAAACACTTTCTCCCATAGCAATATATTCTGCCTCGGTCGAGGAGAGAGCAACACAATGTTGATTCCGACTTGGCCAACTAACTAATGATGATTCTAAAAATTGACAACCCCCACTTGTACTTTTCCGATCCAACTTGCATCCAGCATAGTCGGAATCGGTGTAGCCAATTAGGTCAAATGATTCGGTACAGGGGTACCAAAGACCGACTCCAATTGTGCCCTTCAGGTATCTCAAAATTCTTTTAACAGCAATTAAATGAGATTCCTTGGCACAAACTTGATACCTAGCGCACATACCCACAGGAAAAAGTATATCAGGTCGACTAGCTGTGAGGTATAGTAAACTACCAATCATGCTCCGATATTGAGTTAGGTCAACAGGTTTACCACTCTCATCCTTGTCTAATTTTGTGTTTGTAGCCATGGGAGTGGTAACTTCCTTTGAATCACTCATGTTAAATTTTCGGAGCATCTCTTGAGTGTACTTCGATTGGTGCACATGGATTCCGTCACGAGTTTGCTTGATTTCGAGTCCAAGGAAGAAAGTCAACTCTCCCACTAGACTCATTTCAAATTCACTCTCCATGTGTCCAATAAATTCATTTAAATAGCCCTTATTGTTCGAGCCGCAGATTATGTCATCGACATATACTTGGGCTACAAATATATTATCACCATCTCTTCGTAGAAATAGTGTAGGGTCTATTTGTCCTCTAACAAAACCTTTTTCAATTAGAAATGTCGACAACCGCTCATACCAAGCTTGGGGTGCTTGTTTAAGGCCGTAGAGCGCCTTCTTGAGCTTGAACACGTGGTTTGGGAATTCGGTACTCTCAAACCCTGGAGGTTGTCCGACATAGACCTCTTCTCTTATTAAACCATTTAGAAAGGTCGATTTTACATCCATTTGATATAGCTTGAAACCACGATATGCTGCAAATGCAAGCATCAATCGGATGGACTCTAATAGTGCCACGGGAGCATAGGTCTCATCATAATCAAGGCCTTCGACTTGACTGTAGCTCTTGGCTACTAAGTGTGCCTTGTTTCGTATGATTTCTCCCTTATGGTTTAATTTATTTTTGAAGACCCATTTGGTTCCAATAATGGTGGTCTTCTTAGGTCTAGGGACTAAGTCCCAAACTTGACTTCTTTCGAATTGACCTAGTTCATCTTGCATGGCAATGATCCAATTGGGATCATTTAATGCTTCGTCAATTTTTCTAGGTTCAATTTCGGAAATTAGGGCAACTTCATTAGCCTCATTCCTAAAGAATGATCTAGTCCTAACCCCATGATGGATGTCTCCAACAATTTGGTCTTGGGGATGGCTAGAGGCTAACCTAGTTTGCCTTGGTGTTGGTGGTGCTTCTTGAATGGTGTCACTAGACACCAGCTCAGCCTCAGGATCTGGCTGATCTATGGGTTATCTAGGCTTACCGTCATCAGACTCATCACCACCATCTACACCATTTGGACTTTCATCCAAACCCAGTTGCCTGAGTTCGAATTGAGCTCCTTCAACATCTTCTGATTAATCATTTACTTTGGGAATTTCCTCAAAAACAACATCAGAAGACTCTTCAACCAATCTAGATTTCTTGTTGTAGACTCTGTAAGCTTTGCTGACTAGAGAGTACCCGACCAGTATCCCTTCATCAGCTTTTGCTGTGAACTTTTCAAGATGGTCCTTAGTGTTTAGAATAAACACCTTACAACCAAATACCCTAAGATGTTTAACCGTAGGTGGTTTTCCAAACCAAAGTTCATGAGGAGTCTTTCCTAGAAATCTGTGAATGAGGACTCGATTTTGCACGTAGCAAGCTGTGTTCACAGCTTCAACCCATAAGTAACTCGGTAATGAGTACACATTGAGCATGCTTCGTGCAGCCTCTTGTAAGACTCGGTTCTTCCTCTCCACAACACCGTTTTGTTGTGGTGTTCTAGGAGTAGAAAACTCGTGTCTATACCCTCTATCTTGACAAAACTCTAAAAATCTTTGATTTTGGAATTCACCTCCATGATCACTTCTTATTGTTTTAATTGTTGATGATTTTTCGTTTTCAACTCTTCTACAAAAAGAAATGAAAACATCTAAGGTTTGGTCCTTATATTTTAGAAAATAGGTCCATGTATACCTAGTAAAATCATCAATGATAACAAAACAATATCTACTACCATTCAATGATATAATAGTGCTACAATCAAACAAGTCCATGTGAAGTAAATCCAATGCGGTAGAAGTACTTACAGTGCTTTTACCTTTATATGCAGATTTTGTTTGTTTACCCATTTGACATGCATCACAAAGTTTGTCCTTTTCATACTTGATGCTTGGTAAGCCACGTACTAATCCCTTGTTGGCCAACTTCCGGATATTCTTCATGTTCACGTGTGCTAGTCTCCGGTGCCAAAGGGTAGACTCATCTTCTCTTGACATGAAACACTTAACAAAAGCATTAGTAGCACTTTTAAATGAAACTTGATAAATATTATCTATTCTTGTGCCTACTAGTACCGTGTCAAAGTTGTAATGTTGTCTAACTAGACATTGACTTGATTGGAAATTGATTGTGTAACCTGCATCACACAATTGACTGACACTTAGGAGATTAAATGTCATCCCCTTGACTAGAAGGACATTCTTAATCCTAAGACATTCGGATATTTGAATGTCTCCTATTCCTATGACCTTAAGACTACTATTGTTACCAAATGAAACATTACCTCTACTTTTTCTTTGAAATATAGTAAATAAGGAGATTAAATGTCATCCCCTTGACTAGAAGGACATTCTTAATCCTAAGACATTCGAATATTTGAATGTCTCCTATTCCTATGACCTTAAGACTACTATTGTTACCAAATGAAACATTACCTCTACTTTTTCTTTGAAATATAGTAAATAAGGATCTATCACCGGTCATGTGTTTGGAGCACCTACTATCAATGAACCAAGTTGATAGATGCTTCCCCTCAATCACAACCTACACAATTCGAAAAATAGAAGATTTAGGTACCCAAATCTTGGGACCTAAAGCACCTACTAAGCAAGATTTAGGCACCCATGCCTTGACCACCTTCTTTTGAGTCCTAGGAGTCTTAAGTTGTCTAACATCAGTCCTAGACATTAAGGACACAAATGATGGTTCTTTGGATCGGTAACCAATACCGGCCCTATTGTAGACAGCCCTTTGTGCATTCAAAATCATATCTAAGGTCTTTGAACTTGTTGAGAATTTCTCAAGAACACTCTTGAGTCTCTCAACTTCACTCTTCAATGATTTATTCTCATCTTCTAGCATTTCTACATGTAAATCATCAACATCCTCATCCCTCGAGGATTTCAATTGTTCAACTTCAATTTTCTATGATTTAACATTATTTTTTGACTTTTTCAATAAATCGGTCAAACATGCAATGGTTCTATAACATTTATCTAGTTCGGGAGTGATTACCTCTTCATCATCCGAAGATGATGAAGCCGCGTTTGAGGAGTCCATTGATTCATCACTGCTCCCCTCTCCCATTGCCATGAGTGTCACATGGCGTGTACTCTTCTCATCCTTCTCCTCTTCGGATGAACTTGAGGAGGATTCATCCCATGTGGCCTTCAAGGTCTTCTTCTTCTTCTTGGATGTATCCTCCTTCTTGAGCTTTGGGCAGTCCTTCTTGAAGTGTCCTTTCTTGCTACACTCATAGCAAGTAATATTAGATTTATCAATCTTAACTTCACTAGGGTTACCTTTACCCTTGAAGCGTCGACTCTTTCTCATCATCCTTCTAACAAAATTTGTCATCTCGGAGGAAGAAAACCCACTGCCATCCTCCTCGGAATCGGATTCGGACTCGGATGAAGATGAAGATGAAGAGACTTCCTTCTCCTTCTTCTTCTCCTTTTTCTTCTTGTTGGTCCTTTCTGTTAGGGGTTGCAAGAGTGCAAACTTAGTCCCACATTGAAAAACACATGGGAAGATTATTGGTTTATAAGGAATATGATATCTCCATTGGCAAGAGGCCTTTTGGGAAGAGCCCAGGAGCAAAACCATGAGGGCTTAGGCCAAAGTGGACAATATCATGCCATTGTGGAGATATCCTAATTCCTTTTGATCCCAATAAATGGTATCAGAGCGGGGAATTCAAACTTGGTGCAACCACCAGTTTGAAATTTTTTTTCGGATTTCTTTCGTTTTTCTCTCTCAATTTTTTTTTAAAAATTTTCGTTCGAATTTTTCTTTCAAGGTTGGTGCAACACCCCTTGAAATTGTTTTCATTTCTTTTCTTCCCGCACTACTAATCCAATACCACGTCTTGGAATATTCTTGTTTTTTTTGTTATTTGCTATTTCAGTAACAAATAGCCATCCAAGAAGGCTTTAGCACCGCCAGACCTCCACTTTTCAGTGGAGAAGACTTTCCTTACTGGAAAAGTCGAATGGAGGTCCACCTGAAAACTCAGGTGGACATGTGGATAATCATCCAGTCTGGACTGATGATTCCCACAAATGCTGAAGGCGTACCACAAAACTATTCAGAGTGGGACACTGCCCTCAAACGCAAGATTGAAGCTGACGCCAAAGCAACTCAGACCCTCCAATGCGGACTGACAAAAGAGAAGCTGAACCGCGTAGGCCCATTCAACAGTGCCAAGGAGCTATGGGCTAAACTGATCGAGTTCCACGAAGGAACTTCAGATACAAGGATCAGCAAACGGGACCTGCTACTAAACAAGCTCTTCACAATCAAGATGGCAGATAACGAGACAGCAGCCCAGCTCCACGCCAGAATCCAGGAACTGATGAACGGTCTTCACGCAATAGGTCACCAGGTTCAAAACCGTGATCTAATAAGGTATGCCCTAAACGCGTTCCCTAGGACCACCTTGTGGGCATCTATGGTAGATGCATACAAGGTCTCTAGGGATCTTTCAAAAATTAAGTTAGATGAGTTATTTTCTGAACTTGAGCTGCATGAACAGACTAACTGCAATTTGGTCGAGAAAAGTATAGCTTTCTTTGCAGGGAAAACAGGAAAGACGACCAAGAAGAAAACTCAAGTTGAACCTGAATCTACCTCAGATTCAGAAACAGAAGATCAAAAAGAAGATCAATCTGAACTGGTCCGGCTAGCTCGAAGCTACTACAAAAAGTTGAAGAACCAAACCAACACACGGAGAACAAGCCGAAGAAAGGACGGACAAGCTGAACCGGCAACTGACAAACAAAAGCCCAACGTAACCTGCTACGAATGCAAGAAGAAGGGCCACTACAAGACTGAATGTCCAAGTCTAAAGGAGTCCAAAAAGACCAGAAAGAAGAAGGCACTCCAAGCAACCTGGGACGAGTCTTCCTCAGAAGAAGAAGAAGAAGCACCCCAGTCCAATCTTCTAGCCCTGACCGCTTCGGATCAAATCGAGACTGACTCAGACTCGGACCGGGACGACGGCAAGCTGACATTCTCCGACGACGGCGAAATAAGGGTAACGGGTTTTTCAAAATTGCAACTGAATTCGCTTATTTCTTATCTATCCCGAGATTTGGCGAAAGCCAAACTCCGAATCGAGTCCCTCCGACAGGAAGTAAAACTCCTGAAAGAGGGAGCTGATTCTAAATCCCTAACTGAGAAAATTCAGGAAGGAACCCCTGACCAAGTTGAAAAACTTGAATCAGAGAATTCCTCCCTGAAAACTCAAGTTAAGGACTTAAGAACAGCTTTAGAACGATTCACTTCTGGTTCCAAGAATCTTGATATGATTCTGGGAAAACAGAAGTCTGTTCTAAACCGATCCGGACTTGGCTATAGAACCAAATCTCGGCAAAGATCTTACTTTGCTGTACTGAACCAGTCAAGACCTAAGGTTCAGGCATGGGTGCCAAAACTGTGCCTGACTAAACCAACTGGTTCAAATCAATTTTGGATCTCCAAGGACAAGATTCACATCTTGCCTAACCCATACAGAGGCTTTAGTCCAGGGGGAGCCAAAATCAAAACAATTTTTATAATTAGATAATTTTTTTAATTGATTGATTGTTTGTTTATTTAATTTTTGCAAATTGCCATGCTTAGATTTAAGGAATACTTAGATTTAAGGACTAAATTACTTGAAACTTGAAAACATAGTATTGGGAGGAGGTGAGATGATAGTACGTTGGGGAAACCAACTCTAATAAGATCAAGTCTACTTGGTCTCTTTAGACTGGTGAAACCAGCCGAAGCTACCGATCCAAGACCCAAGCTAGTTAGACCAGAAAATGACTTAATTTAATTTGAAAATGAAATTTCATTAAAAGGCTTTGTCAAGGAAAGGGTGGATGATCCCATAAGGCTACGGCCAAAGAAGGCCTAGTGCCTCGCCAAGACCTGGAAGCCAATTTCTGAAATTCAAATTCAAATTATCTTCTGTCAAATTCGAATCTAACTCAAAGTTCAAATAATTATAGATTCTAATCTGCTTTCAAACCTATCTCTTTTTCGAAAAACTCTTAATCTGTTTTCAAAATTTCTACTTCTTAAACTTATTTCTTTTTCAAAAATCACTTAATCTATTTTTCAAAATTTCTAAACTTATTTGTTTAAAAATCTGTTTTCAAAAATAAAGAACTTTTTCGAAAATAAATTGAAATTCCTTTTCAAAACTAATTTCTACTCTCAAACCTGTCTCACAAAAACCTTTAGGTTAACGTGTTTGAAAACCCTAGACTGGGGTGAGACAGACTAGGAAGTGAAACTCAATTTAAGCTATCCCTAACTCAAATTGGATCCAAATCATCAAAAATTCTTTATGTGTAGGAACATAAAGATTTGGACCAATGGATGTTAGATAGCGGGTGCTCCAGACATATGACTGGGGACAAATTGAAGTTCACCAAACTCAAGTTCAAAAACCTGGGCTCAGTGGCATTTGGTAACAATGCTACACTCAAGGTAATTGGGTCAGGTAATATTGAACTTAAATCCAATTTCATTATTAAGAAAGTTCTATTGGTGGAAAACTTCAATTTTAACTTACTTAGCATAAGTCAGTTATGTGACTCTGGTTATTTAGTTACTTTCAACAATTCTAATTGCCTGATTAGAAATGCACAAGACTCAGAAATCATGCTTAAGGGCACTAGGAAAAACAATGTATACACGATAAATCTTCCCCTTGTACCCAAATGCATGTTAACACAGTTAGAACAATCAAAACTCTGGCATAGGAGATTAGGTCATACCAATCTAAGAACTATCTCAAAAATTACCCAACTTGGCTTAGTCAAAGGTGTCCCCAAAATTAAGAATAATGAAAACCTAATATGTGAATCCTGTAATCAAGGCAAACAAACCAAGTCTAGTCACAAATTGATCCAATCTGATCAAACCCAAACCACACTTGAGCTCCTACACCTTGACCTATTTGATTCACATGGAGCCAAGTCACTAAGTGGAAACCGATACTGCTTAGTGATAATTGATGACTACTCTAGATTCACCTGGGTCAGGTTTCTCAAGACCAAAGATGAAACCCTGAACCTATTTAACAACTTTTGTAAATTGATTGAAAATCAAAATGATACCAAAATCAAAAGACTTAGGTCTGACCACGGGGGAGAATTCGAGAATCAAAGATTCGAAGAATTCTGCAAAGTAAATGGATATAAACACGAATTTTCGTGTCCTAGAACCCCCCAACAAAATGGCATAGTAGAAAGGAAGAATAGAACCCTACAGGAAGCTGCTAGGGCTATGCTCAATGAATTTGACCTACCTAACCACTATTGGGCAGAAGCAATTAGCACAGCTTGCTATATCCAAAATAGGATTCTGCTTAATAAAAGGTTAAATAAAACACCCTATGAACTTTACTACCATAGACTTCCAAACTTACACTATCTTAGAGTCTTTGGATGCAAAGTCTATATTCTTAATATCAAAGACTATCTTGGAAAATTCCAATCCAAGTCAAACCCAGGTATCTTTTTAGGATACTCTACAACAAGTAGAGCTTATAGAGTCTACAACAAAATAACTAAGAAAATTGAAGAAACAACCAACTTAATATTTGATGAAGAAACTTACCCAAAATCTGATAATTCTGACTTAGCTTCACCAAATACTGATCAAGAAGATAACTCTGAAACCCTAACTGAACCCTTTAATGACTTAACAATTGAACCAACTTCTGAATCAGTTGAACCAACCAATGAACCCAGAATTGAACCTATTGGACCAGCTGGACCTGAAGCTGAGCCAAGTACTAGAAAAACCAAGAAACCCAGACTCAGTCACCCAACTGACCAAATTGTAGGTGATCCAACCTTAGGAGTCAGAACTAGAGCTTCCTATAGAAATCTTAGTCAAATAGCCATGATTTCAAAGATTGAACCTAAGACTATTGAGGAAGCCCTACCTGATCCTGATTGGATCTTAGCCATGCAAGAAGAGTTAGCCCAATTTGAGAGAAACCAAGTCTAGGAGTTAGTACCTAAACCTAAGGGTAAATCCGTAATTGACAGTAAGTGGGTATTTAGGAATAAGTTAAACGACCAAGGTGAAATAACCCGAAATAAAGCCCGCTTAGTAGCTAAGGGATGCAGTCAAGTAGAAGGGTTGGATTATGATGAAACCTACGCCCCTGTAGCTAGACTTGAGTCTATTAGGATGTTACTAGCCTTTGCATCCCATAAAGGATTCAAATTATACCAAATGGATGTAAAGTCAGCCTTCTTAAATGGGCTCATTAAGGAAGAAGTCTATGTAGGACAACCCCCAGGATTTGAGGATATAGAAAAACCAGATTATGTCTATAAACTTAGCAAAGCCCTTTATGGACTAAAACAAGCACCTAGGGCCTGGTATGAAAGACTATCCAACTACTTGATTTCTAAAGAATTCAAACAAGGTCAAATTGACCCAACCTTGTTTGTTAAAATTTTAGAAAAGGATATATTTATTGCCCAAATTTACGTAGACGATATAATATTTGGATCAACTAATTCTAAATTTCTAAAAGAATTTGTAACAATAATGGAAAATGAGTTTGAAATGAGTTTAGTTGGGGAACTCAATTTCTTCTTAGGGTTACAAATCAAACAAACTAAGGATGGAAATTATGTACATCAATCTAAATATGCTAAAGAACTAATTAAGAAATTTAAAATGGATAACTCTAAAAGCATAAGTACTCCAATGGCCACAAATGTAAAAATAGATAGTGACCCTGATGGTAAACCAGTAGACTTAAAATTATACAGAAGTATGATAGGAAGTCCACTGTACCTTACAGCCAGCAGACCTGATATACTTTTCTCAGTAGGAATGTGTGCTAGGTACCAAACATGTGCTAAGGAAACTCACTTAGCAGCCCTAAAAAGAGTTTTAAGATATATTAAGGGCACCCTAAATGTAGGGATTTGGTACCCTAGAACTTCATCCTTTAAGTTATCAGGATACTCTGATTCTGACTATGCTGGTTGTAAATTAGATAGAAAAAGTACAAGTGGAAGCTGCCAACTCTTAGGAAACAGCTTAGTAAGTTGGTGCAGTAGAAAGCAACACTGTGTTACGTTATCCACAACTGAAGCTGAATATGTAGCCCTAGGAGAATGTGTAGCTCAACTCTTATGGATGATACACACTCTTAAAGACTTTCAGCTAGACTACAATCAGACCCAAGTCAATATTGATAATATTAGCTCAATCAACTTAACCAAAAACCCAATTCAACATTCTAGAACCAAACACATAGAAGTAAAACATCACTTTGTAAGAGATCACGTAGCTAGGGGTGAAATAGTCCTTAAGCATGTAGACTCCAAGTCCAACCTAGCTGACATATTCACTAAACCCTTACCTGAGTCTGAGTTCAGCTCACTAAGAAGGCAGTTAGGATTATGCTTAGTAGAATAGAATCATTTGGTTTTTGCTTTAACTTTAAAATGTTTTAAATTGATTTTAATATGGTGTTTATTTTAAAAGTTTGTCTAACTTAATCTTAAAAAGTTTTACTTTGGTTTTAAAATTTTTTTCTTCTTGACTTAGTTTTATTTCAAAAACTACCCCCTTCAAAACTAGGGTTTTCTTCGAAATGGACTTAGCCTAGGCTCTAACCCTAGAATGGCATGCACCTATAGATCTAGAAGCCAGCATCTCACAAGCACCTTAGGGTACTTTGAGTGATAACCTAGAAAGGGTTGAGATGCTTAGGTCTTTGCCTCAATTCAAGATGCTTTAAGTCAGTGCATCGAAGCAATTGGGGCACTAAATGAACAGCAATCAAGTTAAGTATCAAGTTTAGACAAATCTAACTTGAACAGCTCACTTAACTTGACTAACCCTAGCAAAAGCTACTGTTTATAACAGTTAGTAAGTAGCTAATTGGGTTAGACAGGTCCCTAAAGATTTAACCAGACTTAGGTTCTAGTTTGATTCAGTACAGCAAAATGATTTAATTATTGCAAATATTTTTCTGCGTTTTTTTTGATATATGTCAAAGGGGGAGAGTTGGAAAGGAAAGAGGGAACCCAAAAAAATTTTTTCAAATTTTTTCCTTTATTCAAAAAGTTTAACCTCAAAGTTAGAAATTCAAAGCTTAAATTTATCCTGTAAAAATTTCTAACTCTGAATTATTTCTAAGCTTAGTTTTTTTTGCTTAAAATTTCTAACTCTGAAGTGTTATTAATTTTTGCTCAAATTATTCTTTGAAATTTTTTTCTAAAACTAAAAATCTTTCTAAAGTCTGAAAATTTTCTAAGTCTGAAGTTTTTCCAAAACTGAAAATTTTCTAAGTCTGAAGTTTTTCCAAAACTGAAAATTTTTTAAGTCTAAAGTTTTTCCAAAACTGAAAATTTTCTAAGTCTGAAATTTTTCCAAAACTGAAAATTTTCCAAAGTCCGAAATGTTTCTAAAACTGAAAATTTATCTAAAGTTTTCTAAGTCTTCCAAACTTAGAACATCTTTTCGAAAAACTTAGCAGATTTCCCAACTTATTATCAAAACATGAAATCTTCTAAGTACTTAACTCACATCACCTATTTTTGAAAAACCTAGGGGGAGATTTCTTCCAGGGGGAGGGAATCTAACTTAGGATTTCAATTTCAGCATTTTTTTTCCTTAACTTTTTGAACTAGGTTGCCATATATCAAAAAGGAGGAGATTGTTGGTGCAGAATGCACCCAAGTCAAACCTGTGTTTTGATATTGGCAAAAAGGGTTCAAAAGTTAAGGGTTAGTTGTTGTCTAACAAGTTTCTTGAGTGTACAGGAAAAGCCCTAGCGAAGGAATGCTAGGCACTGGCGAAGGACTGCCAGACAGGAAAAGCCCTAGCAAAGGACTGCTAGGCTCTGGCGAAGGACTGCCAGAACGGACAAACCCTAGCGAAGGAATGCTAGGCACTGGCGAAGGGCTGCCAGAAGAAAAGACCTAGCGAAGGGCTACTAGGCACCAAGCGAAGGGCAGCTTGGTAACTCAAGACCTGGCGAAGGACTGCCGGGCAAAAGTCCAACTGGAGGATCCGGTTGGCACCAGGTAAATTCTCCCGAGAGGAGTAGGTGAGGACGCGTTCCCCTTGAGGGAACATTAGGCGTCGGTTCGACCTAGGGCTCCATTTTGGAGACCAAAGTCAAAACCAAGACAGCCAAGGCTGTATAATTCATTATGTTATTGGTTTATTGTGTTTTGGACTAACCCTGGATGCAGGACCAAAGGAACGTGTGTCTGCAGCTCAGAATGCCTCAAAGGAAAGAGGCGATCGCTGACCAGGGCGCCCGGAGTGTCCCGGGCGCCCCCAAGGTGAACACAAAACACAACACAACCAGAAGAACCTCGACAGTACATTCTGAGGGCGCCCCCGCTGTCCCGGGCGCCCCCATTGCAAACCAACTCTGCCGCGTCTGCGCTACACGCCCAGGGCGCCCCCGCTGTCCCGGGCGCCCCCAGCCAGACTTGCCGAAGAGACCTCAGCGCTGCGGATAAGAGCTGGCCGAATCAACCAGGGCACCCCCAGCGTCCAGGGCGCCCCCGTCAAAGGGTTATCCCGAGTTCTTAGGGATAAACCCTTGACCGCGCCTTTTGGGGATCAAGCGCCACGTGGGGGGGGCGCCCCCGTCGACCAGGGCGCCCCCAGGCCCTATATAAAGGGCCCTCGACCTCCTTCTTCAAAGCATCAATTACTGTGACACTTCTGTGCTCTTCTGCTTCCGCAACACACTCCAGGCTCCGAACCAAGTAAACCTACTGTGTTTGCATTATTTTGTGTGTCTTATTTCCGCTGCTCTGATACCATTTATTGGGATCAAAAGGAATTAGGATATCTCCACAATGGCATGATATTGTCCACTTTGGGCCTAAGCCCTCATGGTTTTGCTCCTGGGCTCTTCCCAAAAGGCCTCTTGCCAATGGAGATATCATATTCCTTATAAACCAATAATCTTCCCATGTGTTTCTTAATGTGGGACTAAGTTTGCACTCTTGCAACCCCTAACAATCCCCCCCTCAAACAAAGGACCACATGCCCCCACCACAAACGAAACCCTTTCCGTTCTTGATGTCTGATCCACCAGGACTTTTTGCCTCTCGGTCCACCTGACCTACTAGGACTTCACCACCTAGTCGCAACTAGAACTGGCCGGTCCTCTTTGATCAAGACACGGGAGCCCACATATCCTTTATTTAAGGCTTAACGCATATGGTTACATCTGGATGAGCAACCTGGCTCTGATACCACTTGTTGGATCGAGAGATGCGAGAGAGGGGGGTGAATGTCGCAAATCGTTCGGATTTAAAAAGAGCGAATGCGCAGCGGAAATAAGACACACAAAACAATGCAAACACAGTATGTTTACTTGGTTCGGAGCCTGGGTCGACTCCTACTCCAAGGCCCACGGTCGTTGACCGTTTTCTGCGGGCAATTCTATAAGTTCGTAAAAGTTTACAAGAAATATTATAACAAGAACAGTTTAGTAAACTTTAAATACAGCTCTTCATTACCGACGTCCGGTGTAGATCGAAGTTTCGGAGCAGCGGGACGTCGTCAGCTCGAGTTGGAAGATTTCTGGAGCGTGTCGCGGAAGCAGAAGAGCGCAGAAGTGTCGCAGTAATTGATGCTTTGAAGAAGGAGGTCGAGGGCCCTTTATATAGGGCCTGGGGGCGCCCTGGTCGACGGGGGCGCCCCCCCCCCCCCCCCCACGTGGCGCTTGATCCCCAAAAGGCGCGGTCAAGGGTTTATCCCTAAGAACTCGGGATAACCCTTTGATGGGGGCGCCCTGGACGCTGGGGGTGCCCTGGTTGACTCGGCCAGCTCTTATCCGCAGCGCTGAGGTCTCTTCGGCAAGTCTGGCTGGGGGCGCCCGGGACAGCGGGGGCGCCCTGGGCATGTAGCGCAGACGCGGCAGAGTTGGTTTGCAATGGGGGCGCCCGGGACAGCGGGGGCGCCCTCAGAATGTACTGTCGAGGTTCTTCTGGTTGTGTTGTGTTTTGTGTTCACCTTGGGGGCGCCCGGGACACTCCGGGCGCCCTGGTCAGCGATCGCCTCTTTCCTTTGAGGCATTCTGAGCTGCAGACACACGTTCCTTTGGTCCTGCATCCAGGGTTAGTCCAAAACACAATAAACCAATAACATAATGAATTATACAGCCTTGGCTGTCTTGGTTCTGACTTTGGTCTCCAAAATGGAGCCCTAGGTCGAACCGACGCCTAATGTTCCCTCAAGGGGAACGCGTCCTCACCTACTCCTCTCGGGAGAATTTACCTGGTGCCAACCGGATCCTCCAGTTGGACTTTTGCCCGGCAGTCCTTCGCCAGGTCTTGAGTTACCAAGCTGCCCTTCGCTTGGTGCCTAGCAGCCCTTCGCTAGGTCTTTTCTTCTGGCAGCCCTTCGCCAGTGCCTAGCATTCCTTCGCTAGGGTTTGTCCATTCTGGCAGTCCTTCGCCAGAGCCTAGCAGTCCTTTGCTAGGGCTTTTCCTGTCTGGCAGTCCTTCGCCAGTGCCTAGCATTCCTTCGCTAGGGCTTTTCCTGTACACTCAAGAAACTTGTTAGACAACAACTAACCCTTAACTTTTGAACCCTTTTTGCCAATATCAAAACACAGGTTTGACTTGGGTGCATTCTGCACCAACACTTTCCCCTGCAACTAAGGCAATCCCCTTCTCCTTGGGGCCTTTGTTAGCCATCTCATGTAGCTCCATTTCATAAAATAAGTCATCTAACTTTACAATTGATAAATCCTTAGAAACTTTGTAGGCATCCACCATGGATGACCACAAAGCATTCCTTGGAAAAGCTTTTAACACATACCTTACAAGGTCGTAGTTCTCGACCTTTTTGTCAATAGAATGAAGACCGTTGAGAACTTCTTTGAACCAGCTATGAAGTTCACTCACCGTTTCACTCTCCTTCATGGAGAGGTTTTGTAATTGGTTGAGGAACAAGTCCCTCTTCGCAATTCTTGAATCTCGGGTTCCCTCATGGAGTTCAATGAGTTTATTCCACAAATCTTTCACACTCGTAAAGGGACCAACCTTGATGACTTGATCTTTGTTCATCCCACATTGCAAAGTCACCACCGCCTTCGCATCGGCTTCACTTTTCCGGGTTTGCTCAGCCGTCCAACGCCAAGATTCCAATTATTTTCCTTCATCATCCTTTGGAGGGGAAAAACCCTCCTTCACAGCAAACCATGTGTTGTTGTCCATCTTTAGATAATACTCCATCTTCGATCTCCAATATTGAAAATCTACTCCATCGAAGAAGGGAGGTCGAGTGGTACTAAAACCTTCTCTCAAAGCTATTGTCGTTGAATCTCGGATGTTAAGCCGCTTGAACAGAGCCCCAAGCTCTGATACCACTTGTTGGAACTTGGATGGCTAGAGAGGGGGTGAATATAGCCAGACACCACAAATCGCTTTCTCTTTGGAGATTTCTGCACTTCACGGATTAGTAGCACAGCGGAAGAAATGCAAAACAGAGAAGAACTGCAGAAATGGAAAGCAAATCAAAAACGCTAACAAGGATCGTTTACAAGGTTCGGGGATAACTTGCCCCTACTCCTTGGCGTGTCCTTAAGGTGGGCGATCCCTTGATCGTCGGCAGATCAAACCCCGGAAAATCAGGATAGAAAGCAACCTCCTTCTCAGTGGAGTAACCTCTCTACAGCGTTTCAAGATGAATGAAGTATTAAGTACAGGAAACACAAGAAGAAATCTTACTGAGCACTTAGAACCTCAAAAACACAAGCAAACTCCTCACCGAGCTCCACTCAGCACAGATCTCACGCAAGAACTCCATTCTTCGTGTCTTCTTGCTGATGGACTCGCCAAGCTTCTTGATTCTTCTTCCCAAGTGCTCAAGTAACAGCAGGTTGCTTCAAGATTCAGAGTTATGCTCAACAGATCAGAGTTGTCGCAAGAGCAGAACAAGAGATGTCGCAAGCATTCTGCAGCTCCTTCTCCACTCCTTGGCTTATCCTGCTTCCATCGCCAAGTCACACGCTCCTCTGCAGCAGCTCCCAGCTGCTCACCTGCAGCAGCCAACTACCCCTGACCTCCTCTGGACTCACTGAAACCCCTCCAGTTGAGCCCCAGGTCATCAGCTCCTCAGCCACTGTAGCTCGCGCCAGAGGACGTTACAACCTGCGGAAACAAACGGACAAACCTGCTGTAGCGAAAACCTTCGTTTGACTTCCCTTGGATGATCTCTAAGTCACCTGCACACTTAGCAGCTCATTAGCTCAGCAAATCAACAGAGTATCAACAATCAGTACTTAGGAGCAGAAATCAGCAGAGAAACAGACGAAATCAGAGCTCTGACAGCGTTTTTGAATTAAAGCTGCCAGCTACTGATCAGTCACTGGACCGATCAGAGTGACTCCTGATCGATCACCGGACCGATCAGAGTGACTCCTGATCGGTCACCAGACCGATCAGGCTGGGTTCAGACCGATCAGGCTCCATCCTGATCGGTCCCTAACGCATAATCAGAAATCGCGACTTCTGCGGGACCGATCACCAGATCGATCCCAAGCCGTGGATCGGTCACCAGACCGATCAACCCCTTTGCAGGGTGATTTCCCAGCTTCGCAGTCCAAACCTCCTGATCGGTCACCAGACCGATCAGGACATGCTCAGACCGATCAGGCTCCATCCTGATCGGTCATAGTGAGGAACTCACGACATTTGATCGTTCACCAAAACGATCTGAATAGTAACCCTGATCGGTCACCAGACCGATCAGGAGCCGCACAGAAAGTTTTCCAAACTCACTGTATGCTCCCTGATCTGTCACCAGACCGATCAGGAGCCGATCAGTAGGTTTGCCAAAGTCACCGTATGTTCCCTGATCTGTCACCAGACCGATCAGACATCGCTGGATCGTTCACCAGACCGATCCATGAGGGAACTCCGTGCCAACTTCCCTGATCGGTCACCAGACCGATCCAGGCTAGGCCAAACCCACTCTAAGTCAAGAGAACTGGCTCCCAGCCTCCCCTGACTCGTGCTCAGTCCCTCGGACCAAGACTTCGTGCCCAGCTTCACTCATCAGGACTTCAGTCAACCTGGCTTCGCTCACCAGGACCCGGTTTCACTCACCGGGATTTCCAATCACCTAACCCTCCGAGTTAGGAATTTCCACACCTAGCCCTCCAAGCTAGGACTTTTCCACACCTAACCCTCCAAGTTATGCTTTCCTCCACCTAGCCCTCCAAGCTAGGACTTTTCCACACCTAACCATCCAAGTTAGGATTTTATCCACCTATCTCTCTAAGCTAGGACTTTTCCACACCTAACCCTCCAAGTTAGGATTTCATCCACCTAGCCCTCCAAGCTAGGACCTAGCCCTCCAAGTCAGGGTTTCATCCACCTAGCCCTCCAAGCTAGGACTTGTCCCTCCAAGCCAGACTTTCATCAAACCTAGTCCCACTAGGTATTCCTAGTCCACGACCAGGACTTAATCATAATCATCTCATCAACCTAAATTAAAATCGATGTCAACACCAAAACAACAATCAGGGTCAGACTGCATCAACACTTTGATCAACGAACTGAAGGAGCTATGGGATGATGGGGTGGAAGCAAATGATGCATCGACTGAACAAGTATTTCAATTACATGCTGTTGTGATGTGGGCCATTCATGACTTTCCAGCATATGAAACAGTATCTGGATGGAGCACAAGGGGTTATAAAGCATGTCCAGTATGTGCAGCTGAAACTAAATCTCAAAAATTATAGAGTAAAATATGTTACACATGCCACCGTCAATTCTTGAATGTGCATCACCCATAGCGTAGAAATAAAAATTTCGATGGAAAGGTTGAACAAGAAGGACCACTGCGAATATTTAGTGGTTATAAGATTTTATCACAGTTAGATACATTACCCCAAGTGACATTCAGTAAACATCCTACATTAAGTAAAAGGTGATAGCGATCTTTGAATGATATAAATTGGGTAAAGAAGTCTATATTTTTTGAGTTAAAGTATTGGTATGATTTAAAGTTAAGACACAATTTAGATGTGATGCACATTGAAAAAAATATCTGTGCATGCTTTGGTTGGCATATTATTTAATATAGATGGAAAGTCAAAGGATACATTTAATGCAAGGTTAGACTTACAAGATATGGGAATTAGAAGTGAATTGCATTTAAAAAAAGTTGTAGACAAATTTAATAAACCATACGCAACTTACACATTGACATGGGAAGAAAGACGTGAATTTTGTCAATTTTTAAAATCCGTGAAATTTCTTGATGGATATACTGCTAATATATCTAGAAATGTGAATGCAAATGATGGAAAGTTACATGGATTAAAATCACATGATTGTCATGTCTTGTTGCAAGAATTCTTCTAGTAGTTGTACGAAATTCTTCCCAAAAGATATATGCGGCTCACTAATTGAGTTATGTGATTTTTTTTAAAAAATAACTACAAGATCTTTACACTTGACAGACTTAGGTAAAATGGAGGAGGAAATAGTCTTGATATTGTGTAAGATGGAACGAATATTTCCTCTAGCATTTTTTGACATTATGGTTCATTTAGCAATTCATTTACCTCATGAAGCCATGTTAGCTGAACCTATTTCGTCATGATGGATGTATTCCTTTGAAAGATATTTAGCAGACTAAAAAAATATGTTCCTAATAAAGCAAGGCCCGAAGGATCTATTGCAGAGGGGTATATTGTAAATGAGGTATTGACTTTCAGTTCTTTATATATAAGTCAAATTGAGACAAGATTTAGTAGGCTAGAATAAAACAAAGATGTTCAACTAGTGACATGCAATTTAAGTGTTTTCTCACAACAAGCAAGAGTGTTTGACAACCAACGTAATCTAAAATTGCCTTTGACATTGTATAATAAAGCACATTGGTAAATTCCCAACAATTGTAAAGAAGTTGACCAATATAGAAAGTAAGTTTTTACATTATGTAATTTTATTGTGTATATTTTATTATAAAAGTGTAATTTAAATATTCATTTATGCAGTGAATATCTTCAACTTTTGTCATATAAAGTTCATTCAAATTAGCTTCTCCAATATCATGAGAGAGATTTTCCAAAGTGATTTAGGAATAAAATAATAAAGTTAAAGAATTTAACAAATTCAGACATCGCAAACGAGTTGTATTATTTACCAATAGGACCTGATGTTGAAGCTCAACTGTATGAAGCCTACATTGTAAATGGTATTCGATACTATACTAGGTCTCGTGATTCTCGCAAAACTACTCAAAATAGTGGGGTTAGCGTACCATCATCTGATGATGGTGACAATTTAGATTTTTTTGGAGTCTTGAAGGATGTTGTTCAACTAATTTACTCTTTCAAGTATAAAATACAACTATTTTGGTGTGAATGGTTCCAATGTAATCCAAAAAAAAAAATCATTGGTTGAAGAGTTTGGTCTCTTACATATTGACACTTCAAAAACATGGTACATAGATGACCCAATCATTTTGTCAACCAAGCAAATCAAGTTTATTATTTAAATGATATAAAGCGTGGAGGTCATTAGAAGGTAGTGCAAAAGGTTCAACGTCATGAGATATACTAAGTAACTGAAGTTGATGAAGTATCTGAAGAAATTGAATCTGAAAATAATTTCAATATTGAGGCTAACCAAGATATTTCCTCTAATGAAGCAACTTTAATAATTGGTGAAGACTTAGAGATATCCCAACTTTCTATATTAGATGTTGAGCATCAAGTGGAGCTGGCTAGGGATGCTCAAAGTTTTATTAATGATGAGGATAAAGATATTGAAATTGAGAGTGACGTAGATGATGAATTATCTCTTTCAGATGATGATAGTGATTAATTTTTAGACTATATTGTATTTATGTTTTTCTTCATTTATAATTCATTAAGTTTCATTACTTGTAAATACCTATATATGTTGATGCATATTTGTTGATCGATATATGATGGATATGTGACAGTAATGCCGCCCAAGAGGATTGAGCATCTATCAGTTTTGGAGACACCTGCTGATGATAGTTCTCTTAGTGGTTAGTTTTATTTAGTTTGCTATTTATTTAAGTATTTCATTTGTTAATTGTTAATACTTTTGCATTTATAGGTAGCCCGCTATGTAGGGAGACACGTGGCACACATTCTGATAGACTACGACACTGGATCAATGAACGGGGTAAATTACCCATTACTTTTCGTCAGAGGGATGGGCATCTGATTAGCCCAAATGCAGCTTCATTTATAACCGAGTTGGGTCTCTCAGTAAAGAAGCTTGCTCCTTTACAAGCTAAAAGTTGGAAGCACGTCCTTACTGATAATAAAAAGATGATATATGATCGATTATCAGTAAGTACAAGTAATTCAATATTTACAACTACTCCTTTATTACTAACACATGTAAAATAATTTTTTTTAGGTTGTTTTTTATATCAGTTTTAAGGAGGGTTAATTATCGGTCAGGAAGGAGATCAACCGATTAATGAGTGCAAGGTATAGAGACAATAGAACTAAAATGTATGACCATTTTAAGAAGCTATTGCACCTTCCTTTTGTTGAGAGTCGACAACATATGCCGATCGAGTTTTGTGGGATGCAAGCTGATTGGGACTACATGTGTGCTCTGTTTGAATTAGAAACATTCTAGGTAACTCGTTCTATTACAAATGCCCTCTTTTTAATAAAAACTTATTTATTTGTTCTATAACTAATATTTTATTTATACAAAAATTTTTGTTGTGGAAATGATCTGCAATAAATATTAAAAATCGAGGGAAACTCTCATATAAGCATCGAGACAACTCTAAATCATTTATTCAATATAGTGACGACAGTGTAAGTGTTAATTATATAGTTATCATATATTGTTTGTTGATTAAAATATTACACTTTTTTGTAGACCGATCAATCGGAGAGAACAGATCGAATAACTGTCTTCAATGAAACTCATTAGCGTCAAAAGGGTGGATTGCGGACAAGGCTGAAACTGCATATGTATGTTATGAATTTATTTATTAAATTTTTTTCATAACTATGCATAATTAATTGAATTTTTTCATAATTGTGCATAATTATTTGTTAATATATTTTTAACATGTTTGTTATTTTAGGGTGATATGATGAGACTGCGTGATGAATATATTCAAACATAAGAAAATATAGGAAATGACTTCGATGCAATTTAAATTACAGATATAATTTGTGATACAGAGATTCTCATTCTGTTATCTATTTATAATGTTCTTGTGGTAGATTCAGTAAACTTTATCTCAAAGACCAGATAACCAAAGAAAGAAATATCAATGACTAAAAACATTTAACAATCATATTAGTCTAAATCCTTAGACCTTGGAAACAAAGTTTTTAAATGTACACGTCATCTCTTGCAAGGACACCCCTGGAGAAACTATGATCTGCATATTCTATCTCACAATCACATTGTTCATGGGAGTCACAGTAATGATAATTCTGATTACGCTGTACTCTCATGCAAAAAGAATTGAGAGGAAGAATAATCTTTCCTTTATAGGTGGCAAAAAATAATTTACTCATTTTTAGTATCCTAGTTAATTCGTTTTAGGGTTAACATGGAAGAGATAAATCACAGAAGATTATTAGCTTGAATGCTATGGCTAGTGCGTAGGAGGGCAGACAATCTGACTTTGTCAGATTTTGACCTCCAAATCTTATAATGACAACACTCATAAGTTAATCATAAGTTCATCCCGTGGAAACAATGTTCCCTCTATTGAGCTTGTATAGGGGATGGGATTGCAAAAAAGAATACCTGCACGTTCACAGAAAATCCAAATCTCAAACATATTCTCACAGTTTAACAAATAAATGATTAGGTAACTTTGTAATGGAGTTGACACATGGTATTGATGGAAGAGTACAGCAACAACACCCATGGTTGTACACTACCTTCTTTTGATTTTAATTAAGTAATGTGTCTGTGTTATTATTATCTAGTTCTATTTTATCTTTATGAATGTGAATCTTATCCATACTTCTTGTCTACTTTGTTTTTCTTATAGATGACCATGGTTGTACATCATTCTGCTTTGTGTTTTCTTATCCATGCTTCATGGTTGTACATCATTCTATTATCTGCTATGTACATTACCTTCTTATATTTTATCTTTACGGCAATTTACCAAAGGGCGTACGCAACAATCGGTAATTACCAACGGGCGCACCATGGTTTTATTTTCACCAAAGGGCGCACTCATTATAGTAAACTTCCTCTTATACCCCTCATGTTATCTATTGCCTTTCTCTTTCTCTCTCAGTAATAAATTCTGTGACGTCAGCACATGCAACGTGACTTAATTACTGACTTTTATTTTAAAATAATATCTAATGGAATCGGCGCTAAATTAAAAAACGTAAGGTAAAAATTAAAAAAATATTTCACTTTAAAAATTTCTCATCCAACGTGATTTAAAAATATAAATAAATAATTTTTATTTTTATTAATAGAAATTAATATATTAAATAATATTTAATAAATATATTAATGTATAAAAAATTTTTGGAAACAAACTGTTGGATTTAAAAATATAAATAAATGATTTTATATTTGATTAATAGAAATTAATATATTAAATAATATTTAATAAATATATTAATGTATACATATGTTTTGAAAAAACTGACCGTGGTAGCTTTCAGGCCCACGCTGGGCCTGAAATATTTTTATTTCAGGCCCAGCGTGGGCCTGAAATTTTTTATTTCAGGCCCACGTTGGGCCTGAAATCTTTTGATTCAGGCCCGACGTGAACTCAAATTTTTTTTCTATTTAAAAAATATATTAATATATAAAAAAAACCTATCAAAACACTTAATTTTAGATTCAAACGCAGGGCCTGAAGTCATCCCAGGAGGGTTTGAAGTCAAATAACTTCAGATCCTATAAATAATTAATTTAATAAATAATAATTAAATATAAAAAATATTTTTAAAATAAAAAATTTTTAGTGAGGGCCTGAAGTCATCAGTGACTTCAGGCCCTCTATCTGAAAAATTTTCCCTTAGGCCTGAAGTCATCCGACTTCAGGCCTAAGGAGGGCCTGAAGTCTGATGACTTCAGGCCCAAGGAGAGCCTGAAGTCTGATGACTTCAGGCCCTCCATTAAATATATAAAAATAATAATAACTTTTTTTTAAAAAAAGTACAATATATAATTACATAATAATAAAATGTTATAAGAGTGGTTTAGGTATATCAGTGAGTTTTGAGCAAAACTCACTGATGGACCTACCATATTTGGAATTCTGAAAACTCATTATCAGTAGACAGGGTTGAGCTAGGAGATGAGATTTTGGGTGCCGAAACCTCTAATCTTGCCGTATCACCAATGCTATAGCAGTGGTTTAGGTATATCAGTGAGTTTTGAGCAAAACTCACTGATGGACCTACCATATTTGGAATTCTGAAAACTCTATATCAGTAGACAGGGTTGAGCTAGGAGATGAGATTTTGGGTGCCGAAACCTCTAATCTTGCAGTATCACCAATGCTATAGGAGTGGTTTAGGTATATCAGTGAGTTTTGAGCAAAACTCACTGATGGACCTACCATATTTGGAATTCTGAAAACTCTATATCAGTAGACAGGGTTGAGCTAGGAGATGAAATTTTAGGTGCCGAAACCTCTAATCTTGCTGTATCACCAATGCTATAGGAGTGGTTTAGGTATATCAGTGAGTTTTGAGCAAAACTCACTGATGGACTTACCATATTTGGAATTCTGAAAACTCATTATCAGTAGACAGGGTTGAGCTAGGAGATGAGATTTTGGGTGCCGAAACCTCTAATCTTGCTGTATCACCAATGCTATAGGAGTGGTTTAGGTATATCAGTGAGTTTTGAGCAAAACTCACTGATGGACCTACCATATTTGGAATTCTGAAAACTCTATATCAGTAGACAGGGTTGAGCTAGGAGATGAGATTTTGGGTGCCGAAACATCTAATCTTGCCGTATCACCAATGCTATAGGAGTGGTTTAGGTATATCAGTGAGTTTTGAGCAAAACTCACTGATGGACCTACCATATTTGGAATTCTGAAAACTCTATATCAGTAGACAGGGTTGAGCTAGGAGATGAGATTTTGGGTGCCGAAACCTCTAATCTTGCTGTATCACCAATGCTATAGAAGTGGTTTAGGTATATCAGTGAGTTTTGAGCAAAACTCACTAATGAACCTACCATATTTGGAATTCTGAAAACTCTATATCAGTAGACAGGGTTGAGCTAGGAGATGAGATTTTGGGTGCCGAAACCTCTAATCTTGCCGTATCACCAATGTTATAGGAGTGGTTTAGGTATATCAGTGAGTTTTGAGCAAAACTCACTGATGGACCAACCATATTTGGAATTCTGAAAACTCTATATCAGTAGACAGGTTTGAGCTAGGAGATGAGATTTTGGGTGCCGAAACCTCTAATCTTGCTGTATCACCAATGTTATAGGAGTGGTTTAGGTATATCAGTGAGTTTTGAGCAAAACTCACTGATGGACTTACCATATTTGGAATTCTGAAAACTCTATATCAGTAGACAGGGTTGAGCTAGGAGATGAGATTTTGGGTGCCGAAACCTCTAATCTTGTTGTATCACCAATGTTATAGGAGTGGTTTAGGTCCATCAGTGAGTTTTGCTCAAAACTCACTGATATACCTAAACCACTCACTCCTATAGCATTGGTGATACAGCAAGATTAGAGGTTTCGGCACCCAAAATCTCATCTCCTAGCTCAACCCTGTCTACTGATAATGAGTTTTCAGAATTCCAAATATGGTAAGTCCATCAGTGAGTTTTGCTCAAAACTCACTGATATACCTAAATCAATCCTATAGCATTGGTGATACAGCAAGATTAGAGGTTTCGGCACCCAAAATCTCATCTCCTAGCTCAACCCTGTCTACTGATATAGAGTTTTCAGAATTCCAAATATGGTAGGTCCATCAGTGAGTTTTGCTCAAAACTCACTGATATACCTAAACCACTCCTATAGCATTGGTGATACAGCAAGATTAGAGGTTTCGGCACCCAAAATCTCATCTCCTAGCTCAACCCTGTCTACTGATAATGAGTTTTCAGAATTCCAAATATGGTAAGTCCATCAGTGAGTTTTGCTCAAAACTCACTGATATACCTAAACCACTCCTATAGCATTGGTGATACAGCAAGATTAGAGGTTTCGGCACCTAAAATTTCATCTCCTAGCTCAACCCTGTCTACTGATATAGAGTTTTCAGAATTCCAAATATGGTAGGTCCATCAGTGAGTTTTGCTCAAAACTCACTGATATACCTAAACCATTCCTATAGCATTGGTGATACTGCAAGATTAGAGGTTTCGGCACCCAAAATCTCATCTCCTAGCTCAACCCTGTCTACTGATATAGAGTTTTCAGAATTCCAAATATGGTAGGTCCATCAGTGAGTTTTGCTCAAAACTCACTGATATACCTAAACCACTGCTATAGCATTGGTGATACGGCAAGATTAGAGGTTTCGGCACCCAAAATCTCATCTCCTAGCTCAACCCTGTCTACTGATAATGAGTTTTCAGAATTCCAAATATGGTAGGTCCATCAGTGAGTTTTGCTCAAAACTCACTGATATACCTAAACCACTCTTATAACATTTTATTATTATGTAATTATATATTGTACTTTTTTTTAAAAAAGTTATTATTATTTTTATATATTTAATGGAGGGCCTGAAGTCATCAGACTTCAGGCCCTCCTTGGGCCTGAAGTCATCAGACTTCAGGCCTAAGGAAAATTTTTCAGATAGAGGGCCTGAAGTCACTGATGACTTCAGGCCCTCACTAAAAATTTTTTATTTTAAAAATATTTTTTATATTTAATTATTATTTATTAAATTAATTATTTATAGGATCTGAAGTTATTTGACTTCAAACCCTCCTGGGATGACTTCAGGCCCTGCGTTTGAATCTAAAATTAAGTGTTTTGATAGGTTTTTTTTATATATTAATATATTTTTTAAATAGAAAAAAATTTGAGTTCACGTCGGGCCTGAATCAAAAGATTTTAGGCCCAACGTGGGCCTGAAATAAAAAATTTCAGGCCCACGCTGGGCCTGAAATATTTTTATTTCAGGCCCAGCGTGGGCCTGAAAGCTACCACGGTCAGTTTTTTCAAAACATATGTATACATTAATATATTTATTAAATATTATTTAATATATTAATTTCTATTAATAAAAATAAAAATTATTTATTTATATTTTTAAATCACGTTGGATGAGAAATTTTTAAAGTGAAATATTTTTTTAATTTTTACCTTATGTTTTTTAATTTAGCGCCGATTCCATTAGATATTATTTTAAAATAAAAGTCAGTAATTAAATCACGTTGCATGTGCTGACGTCACAGAATTTATTACTGAGAGAGAAAGAGAAAGGCAATAGATAACATGAGGGGTATAAGAGGAAGTTCACTATAATGAGTGTGCCCTTTGGTGAAAATAAAACCATGGTGCGCCCATTGGTAATTACCGATTGTTGCATACGCCCTTTGGTAAATTGCCCTTATCTTTATGTATGTGAATCTAGTCCTTGTCGAATTGTATGTATAACCTAAGTATTTTCATGACTTGATATTTTTATTGTCAATCTACATTAGGTCCTCGACACTCATTCTGGATGTATTAGAGGATTTGGAAGTGGGCCAAAGCCTATTAAGTCCACTTCTTCAGATGCCACATCATCAATATCAATTAATGTTGCATTGCAAGAAAAGCTTGAATCCACACAAGAAGAGCTAACAAACACCCAACTTCAGTTAGCAAGTACCCAATATGAGTTCGTAGCAATGAGATTAAGATAAGATATATTTGAATGAATCGGTTGGTATCAAAAGCATTACAATCATTGATCCATGATTCATCTTCAGCTTCACCTCCACCTAGATCTTAGATTTTGATGTTGTGAATTTGGATGTGAACTTGATGGTTTGAACTTTATTTGTTGTGTTATTTGTTATTAGAACAATGTTACTTATTGTTGTGTTACTTGATGTTAACATGATGTTGTGAACTTGAGATTTGTTCTTGGATCTGTAAGTTTTATTTGCTATGTTACTTGTCTTTCAAGTTGTATGTGATATGTTAGAGAAATGAAAGTTTTGTGGTTGTATGCAAAAGTTGTAATTGTTATATGTGTGTAAGTATTTGTTTTTTATTTGCGATTATGTTATTTATTTGATTCCTTGATAAATCACCACAAATCACTCATATCGAAATCTGGGTTGGAGTTGATCGCAGGTAAAGTATTAGCGATGAAACCTAATCAATCGTCGCTAATCATATTCATATTAGCGATGATTAATGTCATTAATCGTTGCTAATCTTATTAAGGTTAGCGGCAAATTTAACTTTTTCATTGCTAACCCTTACACAATTTAGCTACGAACTTATCTTCACATAGCGACGTTTTGTCATTTGTTATTAATTTGGCGATGAAATTTTATATTTTGTCACTAAATAAAATTTACGACAAATTTATTACATCGATATTAGCGATAAAACATTATCCTTGTTGGAAGTTGTTAGTGACTAAACAGGGTTGGTTAGCGACTAAACAGGGTTGGTTAGCGACCAAATTGATCGTCGCCAATTTACTGTTTTTTTATACCATTATCTAAATTATAATATAAGATTTTATGTTTTCACCTAAAATATTTTATACGAAAATATTGTTTAAATATTTTTTATACTTGATGCAATTCAAAAGTCAATAGAAAATATAAAATTTTTAGAGGAAATAACGTTTAAAATAAATAAATATTAATGTTTTAGAAATATTGATATTAAATATAATAAACATTATTTTTCAAAAAAATATTGATATTAAATATAATAAATGTGCACTCAATATTTAATTTTTATTATAATCTATAAAATGTTAAATATTTGGTGCCGTGATGTAGTTGGTTATTGATGTTCAGCATGATGAATTTATCAAAAGGCATACTTAAGAATTGGAAATTACCAATTCCATATCATAGTTTCTATTTTACCAAAGGGCGTATGTTTTTATGTGAACTTCCTTTTATACCCCTCCTTCTAACTGCTGTCTTTCTCATTCTCTCTCTCAGCAACAAATTTCGAGACGGTAGCACGTGACTTTTATTTTAAAATAATATATTATGAAATCGACGTTAAAAACGTAAGATAAAAGTTAAAAAAATATTTCAGTTAAAAATAACTCATCCAACGTGATTTAAAAATATAAATAAATAATTTTTATATTTGATTAATAAAAATTAATATATTAAATAATATTTAATAAATATATTAATATATAAAAAATTCAAAAAAACGTATGCTGCAGCAATAAAAAAACGTAAAAAAATTTTAAAAAAAACGAATTCAGAATAAAAAAAACGTAAAAAAAAATTAAAAAAAACGAATTCAGAAATTAAAAAAACGTTGCTGTAGAAATTAAAAAAAAAATAGGTCCTGAAATATTTTATTTCAGGTCCACGCTAGACCTGAAATATTTTTATTTCAGGCCCAGCGTGGGCCTGAAATAAAATATTTCAGGCCCACGTTGGGCCTGAAATCTTTTGATTCAGGCCCGACGTGGAATCAAAATTTTTTTTATTTTAAAAATATATTAATATATAAAAAACCTATCAAAACAATTAATTTCAAATTAAAATGCAGGGTCTGAAGTCACGCTAGGAGGCCTGAACATAGATGTGATGTCCATCAGTGAATTTTGGTCAAAAGCCACTGATATTTCTAAACTACTCCTATTTGATTTGTGATATCTAATATATAGATGTTTGGACACCTAAAACATCATCTCCTACATCTAACCTCTCTATTCATATGAAGTTTTCAGAAATCCAGATATGGGAGGTCCATCAGTGGGTTTTGGTCAAAACTCACTGATATTTCTAAACAACTCGTATTTGATTGGTGATATCTAATATATAGATGTTTGGACACCTAAAACATCATCTCCTACCTCTACCCTCTCTATTCATATGGAGTTTTCAGAAATCCAGATATAGGGGGTCCATCAGTGGATTTTAGTCAAAACTCACTGATATTTCTAAACTACTCCTATTTGATTGGTGATATCTAATATATAGATGTTTGGACACCTAAAACATCATCTCCTACCTCTACCCTCTCTATTGATATGGAGTTTTCAGAAATCCAGATATGGGAGGTCCATAAGTGAGTTTTGGTCAAAACTCACTGATATTTCTAAACTACTCCTATTTGATTGGTGATATCTAATATATAGATGTTTGGATACCTAAAACATCATCTCCTACCTCTACCCTCTCTATTGATATGGAGTTTTCAGAAATCCAAATATGGGAGGTCCATCAGTGAGTTTTGGTCAAAACTCACTGATATTTCTAAACTACTCCTATTTGATTGGTGATATCTAATATATAGATGTTTGGACACCTAAAACATCATCTCCTACCTCTACCCTCTCTATTCATATGGAATTTTCAGAAATCCAGATATGGGAGGTCCATTAGTGGGTTTTGGTCAAAACTCACTGATATTTCTAAACTACTCCTATTTGATTGGTGATATCTAATATATAAATGTTTGGACACCTAAAACATCATCTCCTATCTCTACCCTCTCTATTTATATGGAGTTTTCAGAAATCCAGATATGGGAGGTCCATCAGTGAGTTTTGGTCAAAACTCACTGATATTTCTAAACTACTCCTATTTGATTGGTGATATCTAATATATAGATGTTTGGACACCTAAAACATCATCTCCTACCTCTACCCTCTCTATTCATATGGAGTTTTCAGAAATCCAGATATGGGAGGTCCATCAGCGAGTTTTGACCAAAACTCACTAATGGACCTCCCATATCTGGATTTCTGAAAACTCCATATGAATAGAGAGGGTAGAGGTAGGAGATGATGTTTTAGGTGTCCAAACATCTATATATTAGATATCACCAATCAAATAGGAGTAGTTTAGAAATATCAGTGAGTTTTGACCAAAACTCACTGATGGACCTCCCATATCTGGATTTCTGAAAACTCCATATCAATAGAGAGGGTAGAGATAGGAGATGATGTTTTAGGTGTCCAAACATCTATATATTAGATATCACAAATCAAATAGGAGTAGTTTAGAAATATCAGTGGGTTTTGACCAAAATTCACTGATGGACATCACATCTATGTTCAGGCCCTCCTAGCGTAACTTCAGACCCTGCATTTTAATTTGAAATTAAGTGTTTTGATAGGTTTTTTTATATATTAATATATTTTTAAAATAAAAAAAATTTTGATTCCACGTCGGACCTGAATTAAAAGATTTCAGGCCCAATAAAATATTTCAGACCCAGTTTTTTTTTTAATTTCTGCAGTAACGTTTTTTTTAATTTCTGAATTCGTTTTTTTTTTGAATTTTTTTTGCGTTTTCTTTTTGATTTCTGAATTCGTTTTTTTTTTTGATTTTTTTTTACATTTTTTTTATTCTGAATTCGTTTTTTTTGAATTTTTTATGTTTTTTTTATTGCTGCAGCATACATTTTTTTTTTTGAATTTTTTATATATATTAATATATTTATTAAATATTATTTAATATATTAATTTTTATTAATCAAATATAAAAATTATTTATTTATATTTTTAAATCACGTTGGATGAGTTATTTTTAACTGAAATATTTTTTTAATTTTTATCTTATGTTTTTAGTGTCGATTTCATAAATATTATTAAAAATAAAAGTCGCGTGCTACCGTCTCGAAATTTATTGTTGAGAGAGAGAATGAGAAAGACAGCAATTAGAAGGAGGGGTATAAAAGAAAGTTCACATAAAAGCATATGCCTTTTAGTAAAATAGAAACTATGATACGTAATTTTCAATTCTTAAATATGCCTTTTGATAGATTGTCCTTTTAAATTCGAGTCGCCCAGGTTGCACAATCGACGCCAATTTTCTTCAGATTTTGGCATTAAACGGGCCGTTGTAACAATTGTGATATGGAAAATTTTCATTTTGCCATCCGAATTTACCTTTTTTTAAATTGCTCCTCGTAATGGGGACTTTAAAAAAAACTAAACTGAGATGTCAAAATGTGTGTAACATTATCTTGGACCGTTGACCAAAAGAAAAGCCACGTCATTCAATTCGTGGTATTAGAAATGATTAACGAGATTTTTTAATTTTGGACGATCGATGTAATTTATGGAAGTTTTTCATCTGTTGTTAGAGTAAATCAGGAAGTGTTCACGATCAACAGTCTAGAACATCAACGTCCCAAAATTTGGACTTCATTTGAAGAAAAAATTCTTACAAATAAGTCGTAGCTAAAGATCGAATCGTGGATATCTAAGATAGTAATTAGTCATCCTACCGCTGTACCATAATCCCATAACCCCATACACCAATTTATTGTATTAGAAACATAACATTATAATAACCTGTAGAACTTATTTCGGACTTTTAATTAGGTCATATGAAAACTAATATTTGCCCGGTTAGTTTAATAATGTTTTAGTCATTTTGATTAATATTATTATAATATAAAATAATTTTATCAAAATATTATAATATGGAATAATTTTGAGGAAGCTATTATAATTTAAAAGTGTCTGATCTACTCTATTTTTAAATATAGTAAAGTAAATTATTTTTAGATTGTAACGATAAACTTTACGGCAATTTATCAAAGGGCGTACCTAAATATTAGTATTTACCAAAATGCATACCATGGTTTCATTGTTACCAAATAACGCACTTATATTAGTGAACTTCCTCTTATACCCCTTCTGCCAAAGTACTGCATGTCATTTTCATTCTCTTTCTCTTTCTCTTTTTCAATAACGAATTTCGAGACATTTAAAAATATTTTTTCAGACTTTTTATTTTAAAATAATATATTATGGAATCAGATAAAAAACGTACGATAAAAATCGAAAAAATATTTCAATTAAAAAAATATCTCAATTAATAATTTAATATTTTTTAAAAATATAAATAAATTATTTTTTATATTTGATTAATATAAATTAATATATTTAATAATATTATTAAATATATTAATATATAAAAAACTTAAAAAAAATTTGAAGTTTTTTTTTTAATTTCAAACAGCGTGGGCCTGAAATAACTCAGGCCTGAAATCTTGCGTCGAATTGAAATTATGTGTTATGATAGGTTTTTTTACGTAGGTCTAAAACTTAAAGAAACATCTCTTTATATTTTTGAAATCACAATAAAAATTATTGAGAAAGACTACCTACTAGATGAATTCTAATTAATATAAAATAAGGATTATATTAAAAATGAACATATATCGATTTTTTGAATAAAAAAGTCAAAATTATTTATTATATTAATTTAAATATTATATATTATATTAATATATTTAATTTTTATAAGTTTTGATAGGAGGGCCTGAGGCCTGAAGTCAGATGACTTCAGGCCCTCCTTGGGTTGAAGCATCTGCGTAAATAATTAATTTAATCAAAATAATTAATTATAAAAAAAATTCTAATGATTATTTTTGGTGTCCAAACTTCTAAATGATTATAAATTATGTTGCAATAGGAGTTTTCTAGGTCTATCAGTGGGTTTCGCTCAAAACCCACTGATATTTTTTTAGAAATTTAGATATGAGAGGTCCATCAGTGGGTTTTGCTCAAAACCCACTAATGGAACTAAACTACACCTATTGCTTTAGGAAAAATAAAAATTTGAGGTTTGGACACCTAAAATATTTTCTCCAACCTCAACCCTAACTTTTGATAATGATATTTCAGAAATTCAGATATGGGAGGTCCATCAGTGGGTTTTGCTAAAAACCCACTGATGGAACTAAACTACACCTATTGCTTTGGGAAAAATAATAATTTGAGGTTTGGACACCTAAAATACATTCTCCTAACTCTACCCTAACTATTGATAATGTTTTTTCAGAAATACAGATATGAGAGATCCATCAGTGGGTTTTGCTCAAAACCCACTGATGGAAGAACTAAACTACACCTATTACTTTGGGAAAATTAATAATTTAATAATTTTTAAAAATATAAATAAATAATTTTTTATATTTGATTAATATAAATTAATATATTTAATAATATTATTAAATATATTAATATATAAAAAACTTAAAAAAAGTTAAAGTTTTTTTTTGATTTCAAACAGCGTGGGCCTGAAATAACTCAGGGCCTGAAATCTTGCGTCGAATTGAAATCATGTGTTATGATAGGTTTTTTTACGTAGGTCTAAAACGTAAAGAAACATCTCTTTATATTTTTGAAATCACAATAAAAATTATTGAGAAAGACTACCTACGAGAGGAATTCTAATTAATATAAAATGAGGATTATATTAAAAATGAGCTTTTATATATATATATATATATATATCTCGATTCTTTTATAAAAAAGTCAAATATTATTTATTATATTAATTTAAATATTATATATTATATTAATATATTTAATTTTAATAGGTTTTGATAGGAGGGCCTGAAATCTTTTTGATTTCAGGCCCACGCAGCCTGAAATCAAAAAAATTATAATTTTTTAATATTTTTTTATATATTAATATATTTAATAATATTATTAAATATATTAATTTATATTAATCAAATATAAAAAATTATTTATTTATATTTTTAAAAATTATTAAATTATTAATTTTTCCAAAGTAATAGGTGTAGTTTAGTTCTTCCATCAGTGGGTTTTGAGCAAAACCCACTGATGGATCTCCCATATCTATATTTCTGAAAAAACATTATCAATAGTTAGGGTAGAGTTAGGAGAATGTATTTTAGGTGTCCAAACCTCAAATTATTATTTTTCCCAAAACAATAGGTGTAGTTTAGTTCCATCAGTGGGTTTTGAGCAAAACCCACTGATGGACCTCCCATATCTGGATTTCTGAAATACCATTATCAAAAGTTAGTGTTGAGGTTGGAGAAAATATTTTAGGTGTCCAAACCTCAAATTTTTATTTTTCCCAAAGTAATAGGTGTAGTTTAGTTCCATCAGTGGGTTTTGAGCAAAACCCACTGATGGACCTCTCATATCTGGATTTCTAAAAAATATCAGTGGGTTTTGAGCGAAACCCACTGATAGACCTAGAAAACTCCTATTGCAACATAATTTATAATCATTAGAAGTTTGGACACCAAAAATAATCATTAGAAGTTTTTTTTATAATTAATTATTTTGATTAAATTAATTATTTACGCAGATGCTTCAGGCCCAAGGAGGGCCTGAAGTCATCTGACTTCAGGCCTAAGGAGGGCCTGAAGTCAGATGACTTCAGGCCCTCCTATCAAAACTTATAAAAATTAAATATATTAATGTAATATATAATATTTAAATTAATATAATAAATAATTTTGACTTTTTTATTCAAAAAAATCGATATATGTTCATTTTTAATATAATCCTTATTTTATATTAATTAGAATTCATCTCGTAGGTAGTCTTTCTCAATAATTTTTATTGTGATTTCAAAAATATAAAGAGATGTTTCTTTAAGTTTTAGACCTACGTAAAAAAACCTATCATAACACATGATTTCAATTCGACGCAAGATTTCAGGCCCTGAGTTATTTCAGACCCACGCTGGGCCTGAAATAAAATATTTCAGGCCCTCGCAGGGCCTGAAATAAAATCTGAAACTTAAGGTTGAAATCAAGGATGTGCAACAGAACAAGTCGATTCAAGCAAGAACGATTTAGCTCAACAAATGAGGAAAACAACAAGACAAAATGACCACTTGTTAGAGGTAGTATTCGCTACTTGGTATTAGGAAAAGGTAGAGCACTTATTCTATTCCTCGGATGCCTCGTCATAGCGGGCTCGTCTGAATTCCATCCATCCTTGGGTTTTGTCCGTAGGATAGAATCCAAGAACTTGGTTTTAGGTCTTAAACAAGGGTGGAAATTACTAGGACTTCCAGCTTTGATAGTTAGAACTCAGGAACGACTTGCCAATTGGTTAATATTTCAGGCCCTCGCAGGGCCTGAAATATTTTATTTCAGGCCCACGCTGTTTGAAATTAAAAAAAAACTTCAACTTTTTTTAAAGTTTTTTATATATTAATATATTTAATAATATTATTAAATATATTAATTTATATTAATCAAATATAAAAAATAATTTATTTATATTTTTAAAAAATATTAAATTATTAATTGAGATATTTTTTTAATTGAAATATTTTTTCGATTTTTATCGTACGTTTTTTATCCGATTCCATAATATATTATTTTAAAATAAAAAGTCTGAAAAAATATTTTTAAATGTCTCGAAATTCGTTATTGAAAAAAAAAGAGAAAGAGAATGAAAATGACATGCAGTACTTTGGCAGAAGGGGTATAAGAGGAAGTTCACTAATATAAGTGCGTTATTTGGTAACAATGAAACCATGGTACGCATTTTGGTAAATATCAATATTTGGGTACGCCCTTTGGTAAATTGCCGTAAACTTTATGATCATTGATTTGAGTTGCAAAATTAATCTTTACAATATAAGATAAAATTGTATACGATAATCTTTACAATACAAGATAAAATTGTATACGATGAATCTTTCTTTGGGACCGTCATTGATGAATGATCCTGCCCTATATTTTGCACGATACGGGCAGCCAACGTGGCGAACGACCTGGCCTACTTCAGGGTCCACGTCATTATACGAGCAGCCGACTCAACAGACATTCTGACCGGGCCCAAAGCCTTCTCCAGCCGGTCAAACCCGGCCTGCCACATTAAGGCTTACACGCCTCGCTCAGGCGAGTGCATCCGCCCGGCCTGCCACATTAAGGCTTACACGCCTCGTTCAGGCGAGTGCATCCGCCCGGCCTGCCACATTAAGGCTTACACGCCTCGTTCAGGCGAGTGCATCCGCCCGGCCTGCCACATTAAGGCTTACACGCCTCGTTCAGGCGAGTGCATCCGCCCGGCCTGCCACATTAAGGCTTACACGCCTCGTTCAGGCGAGTGCATCCGCCCGGCCTGCCACATTAAGGCTTACACGCCTCGTTCAGCCGAGTGCATCCGCCCGGCAGTCCTTTATGCCCGGGCCTGATACCCACCCGGTCGAACCGTCCGGATATCCACTCAGGCACTCTCTCGGAATCACCCTGAGAAAAGGACAAAATATACCTGCACCAGCTGCAGGTAACAAGAGGTCACCCCTCGTACGAACTGACACTCTCTGACAGGCGCCGCCTTACCGAAACCTGTCTTTGTCCTCACATAAGACAAATAGTATACGACAAAGAAGGATGGTTACAGTCGACACAACCATGCCATATCTTCTGACCCTGTCAGAAGATCCTGACACAGGCCATACTCATATCGACAGCACCATACCACATCTTCTGACCCTGCAGAAGATCCTGACACAGGCCATGCCTGGTCCTTTTCCCCGGCTATATAAGCCACTCCACTCCTCTTTCTCAGGTACGCACGCATACTCGCGCGCGAAGCCTCTTATTTTTCCAGTGCTCCATTATTTCTACTGTTCCTCGGAGTACTGACTTGACCGTCGGAGTGCCTTGCCAGGACGTCTCCCGGCTGGGTTGCTAACGGTCATCTTCCTCAGCAGGTTCACCTCTCGTCGGCCGGCCCTGCACCAGGCGACATCCACTTCCATTCGGTCGGAGGACACCCCCCCCCCCCCCACGACGCTGCCATTCTGCGCGAGGACGCCCCGTCAGCATCCACGTCGTTCATCCCTACACCGTCATTCCGGTTGCGGCTCCACTACGCTCGGCGACAGGATCAAATATGGCGCTAGAAGGAGGGCTTTCTGCCTGATCGAGAGCGAAGAATGGAAAACCCCAATCCACTGACGGTTACGCTTTCTCCAGAAGAATATGAAATGCTGATGGCTGTCCGGACACAGAAGGCACAACAATCGCATCCACCAACCGGTAGTCAAGGGGCCCGGCCCCCTGGGCCCTCTGTACGGGGAAATTCAGAAGGTATGGCTGCTCAGCCCGAGCCCCGCGCTCCTAATTTTCCCCGAGCACTCTTCCGGAACGAGGCCCACTCAGTACCGACCGAAGCTTCAGCGTCCAGCCTGGCGCACCAGACACGCCCAGATAAAGGGAAAGGGTTAGCTGACCCCGCAGCGGCCTGTCCGACTCGCAGCCCTTTCTCCTCACAAATCCTTGGGGATCCCGTTCCCAAGAATCTACGATTCTTCAACATGCCAGAGTACTCGGGAGCCAGTGACCCCGAGGAGCACGTCATGAAATTTGAAAGCTCTGCCCAGTTGCACCAATACCCGGAGGGCGTCAAATGCCGCGCTTTCCTGACAACCCTCTCCGGGCCGGCTCAACGATGGTTTGGCGGGCTCCCGAGTGGATCAGTTGGGAGTTTCGCAGAGGTAAAGCGGCTGTTTCTGCAACATTTTGCAAGCAGTCGGAGGCACCATAAGACCAGCCTCAATCTGTTCGCTCTAAAGCAAGGTCCGAAAGAGTCACTCCGGGCCTACATCCAGAGGTTCAATGGAGTAGCTTTAGAGGTGCCCAATACCACCTCCGAAGTACTAGTCACCGCCTTCTCACAAGGGCTCCAAGAAGGTGATTTCTTCCGATCCCTGATCAGGAAACCCCCGAAGGATTTCGACAGCCTGCTCGGGAAGGCCAGTAAGTATATCAATGTGGAAGAAGCACAAGCCGCCCGGCGGAAGGAAGCGATAGTTAGCCCATCGCCGGCACCTCAACCCAACAGATCGCCAGGAGGACCGATTCGCAGTCCCCGACCGGCCGATCGGCCCGGAATGAGACACCAGCAAGTGCAGGTGGCACAGGGGAATTGGCCCAACAGATGGGCCCCGTATTGTGCGTTTCACCAATGCAATACGCACAACACTGAGGACTGCCGAGCAGGCAACAGAGCTCGGACCCCACACGGCAGGGGTCAAGGACGACAAGCCCAGCAGGGACGCGGGCGCGGTCAAGGAGCCACAGCCCAGCAAGGACAAAGGCGGGATCCCCCCGCCGCCCGGCAATTGTTTCCTCGGCCCGAGCAGGAAGAGGTGGAGGAACTTGACGAAGATCAAGCCAATCACCAAAACGCTGTCCGAGGAGGCGTCAATGTGATTTCTGGCGGTCCGACCGGCGGCGATTCCAACCGAGCCAGGAAGACGCAGGTGCGCCGACTGGAAATTCACCAAGTCGGAGTTAGCACCTCTCAAGCTCAAGGGCCCCAAATCAGCTGGGGGCCGCAGGATTTGCAAGGATTGGAGGTGCCGCACGATGACCCATTGGTCATCACGGCTGTCATCGCCAACTACGAAGTCCACCGCACCATTGTGGACACCGGCAGCTCGGTAAACATTTTATATAAGCGAGCTTTTGATCAACTGCAAATTGAGTTATCGCAGCTAGAGATGGTGGCTACTCCCCTGTTCGGATTTACGGGAAACGAAGTGCAGCCGATCGGACAGATACGGCTGGCTGTCTCACTTGGAGAGGAGCCACTCAAGAGAACCCGGTGGACCACGTTTCTGATCGTGGATGCCCCTGCTGCCTACAACGCCATCCTCGGTCGACCGGCTCTCAATGAGTTCCGAGCGGTAGTTTCCACCTACTACCTTAAGGTGAAGTTTCCGGTCGGTGACAGAGTCGGCGAGGTGAAAGGCAATCAGTCCGTGGCCCGGCGCTGCTATGCTGATGATGTCCGCTCGGGAGGACAAAAGGCGAGGCGGGCAGGTAGCAGCTGCAACATGGTGCAAGCCTCCCCTTGGGCAGAATTGCGGGAAGACAAAGAGGAGGTACAACTTTTGCCCGGTAAAGAAGATGCCAAAATACAAATTGCTGCAGGACTTCCCGAGGAGCTGAAGCAATCCCTCATCGACTCCCTCGCCCGGAATCAAGACGTATTTGCATGGTCGCCAAAAGACTTGAAGGGAGTCCGACCGGAAGTCGCAGAACACCAGCTCCATGTTTACCCGGGTGCGCGGCCGGTCAAGCAACGAAGAAGAGATCGCAGCGCTGCGCAAAATCAAGTCATCCGGGCGGAAGTGGAAAGACTGCTGGAAGCAGGACACATCCGGGAAGTTCAATTCCCGGCCTGGCTGGCGAATGTGGTGCTGGTGTCCAAACCAAATGACAAGTGGCGGGTATGCATTGACTTCCGAGATCTCAATCGTGCCTGCCCGAAAGATTGTTACCCACTTCCACGGATCGATCAATTGGTCGATTCGACGGCCGGCAGCGAGTTCATATCAATGCTGGATGCGTACCAGGGGTACCATCAAGTCCCGCTGGCTGTGGCCGACCAAGAGAAAGTTAGCTTCGTCACGGCTGACGGCACCTACTGCTACACCGTCATGCCGTTTGGCCTCAAGAATGCGGGCGCCACCTACCAGAGAATGATGAACAAGGTGTTCCGGTCGCAGATGGGGCGTAACGTCGAAGTATACGTCGACGATATTCTGATCAAGACCGCCCGGGCGCAAGAATTAATCCCCGACATTGAGGAAACTTGCCGAACTCTACGGCAGTTTGGCCTGAAGCTTAATCCGGCCAAATGTCTATTCGGGGCTCGAAGCGGGAAGTTCCTCGGTTATATCGTCACCGAGCGGGGCATCGAAGCAAATCCGGGCAAAGTAAACGCCATCATGGAGATGCCGGCTCCAAGGAATCTCAGAGAGGCTCAACGGCTGATCGGACGGATAACGGCCTTATCAAGATTCATTTCCCGGTCAGCCGAACGGGGTCTACCATTCTTCAAGACACTACGCCGAGCCACCAAATTTCAGTGGGACGCAGAATGTGACAAGGCATTCGAAGAGCTGAAGGCTTATCTGGCTGAGTTGCCTACACTCGCCCGGCCGGAGCAAAATGAGATTTTATATGTATACTTAGCAGCTTCCACTGACTCGGGCAGCATGGTGTTGGCCCGACAAGAAAAGACTGAACAAAGGCCTGTGTATTTCTTTGCTCACTTATTTAAAGGAGCCGAGTGTCGATACACGACACTCGAAAAGTTGGGCTATATACTGTTCTTAGCCGCCCGGCGACTCAGACCATATTTTTTGGCTCACCCGATTACTGTATTGACGAACAGTAACTTGGGTCGCGTGCTCACAAATCCGGATGCTTCAGGGCGGCTAGTCAAGTGGACAACTGAGCTGAGCGAATATGACATACAATATCTACCCCGGCCGGCTATCAAGGCTCAGGCCTTAGCCGATTTCCTCACGGAATGGCATCCCGATGAAGCTGAAGGCGTATGGAAAGTGTACGTTGATGGGGCATCCTCTCGGCAAGGAAGCGGGATCGGCGTTCTCATGGTTTCACCCGAAGAAGAACGGCTACACCTGTCCGTGCGGCTAGAACACAAGGCAACTAATAATGAGGCCGAATATGAAGCACTGATAGCCGGTCTGCAAGCCGCCCGGCATGTCGGCGCCACCCGGGTGTGGCTATATTCAGATTCTCAACTTGCTATACAACAATTGGCCGGTAACTTCGAAGTCAACAGCGACCGGCTGCAAGAGTACATCGACGCATATGAGCAGCTGAAGGCGGGTTTCAGGGAGGTACTTTTACAGAAGATCCCTCGAGAAAGCAACTTGAAGGCAGATGAGCTAGCTAAATTAGCTAGTGCAGTCGGATCTTGGGTGGTCCCCCGGCCGGCCTGCCATGCCTTATTCGTCATGCAAATCGAGCAGCAGGCGGAAGTTGAATTGGAGACTGATTGGAGAACGCCCTTGATTGCATTCTTAACCAGGGGAGAAGTGCCGTCCGACCGAGAGGAGGCTCGGCTGTTCAGAAAGAGAGCCGCGCAATACACTATGGTCGGAGATGTCCTCTATAAACGGGCTCACGCCCGGCCATTACTCAAATGCCTTAGCAATGAAGATGCAGATTATGTGCTCCGAGAGGTCCATATGGGGGTCTGCAGTAATCATTCAGGAGGTAGAGCCACCGCCCGGAAGGCTCTGTTGGCCGGGTATTATTGGCCAACTTTACAGAAGGATGCTGACCGGTTGGCTGCAACCTGCATCTCTTGTCAGAAACACCAGTGCCTGCCACACCGGCCAGCCGAAGTAATGAAGACATCGGCTGTCTCTTGCCCGTTCGACCAATGGGGCATGGATATCGTAGGTCCGTTTCCGATCGCCCCCGCACAGAAGAAGTTCTTGCTGGTCGCGGTGGATTACTTTTCTAAATGGGTGGAAGCAGAGGCGCTAGCTAGAATCACCGAGCAGGCGGTGATTAAGTTCTTGTGGCAGAATATTCTATGCAGATACGGGATCCCCCACAAGTTGGTGTCTGACAACGGTCGGCAGTTTCAAGGGAAGAAAATCAAAGAATGGTGCTCAACTTACGGCATCAATCAGGCTTTTACATCCGTGGCGTATCCACAAAGCAATGGCCAAGCAGAAGTCACCAACCGGGAAATCTTAAGAGGGCTCAAAACCAAACTGGATCATGCAGGAACCAACTGGGTAGAACAGCTGCCCGGGGTCCTTTGGGCGAACAGAACCACACCCAGAGAAGCGACCGGGCAGACGCCTTTCCACCTCGTCTACGGCAGCGAGGCGGTGGTGCCTGTCGAGGTCGGATGTGAGTCCGACAGGCGGTTAAGCTATGATGAAGGGAATGATGAAAGAAGACGCTTAGAGCTTGACCTCATAGAGGAAGTCCGGGAAAAAGCAGCCGCCCGGATGTTCACGTACCGTCAGCGCATGAAACAAAGGTACGACCAGAAGGTGTTGCCGCGCTCGTTTCACGCCGGGGACCTTGTCTGGAAACGAATAAAGCCGGTCGGTGATGTCAACAAATTACAACCACAGTGGGGCGGACCCTTCAAGATAGTGCAGAAATTGCATTCAGGCGCCTACTACTTGGAAGATGAACATGGAAAAAGGCTGAACCGACCGTGGAGTGCCCTACACTTGAAAATGTACAGAGAGCCTTAGAGTGATGCAAGCTTGTAACACGCCGCATTCTAACACTAACGAAAGGCTCACCCGACCGAAAATTCCCGGTCAGCCATGTAAGGCAAGCCATACCTGGACGGGTCGCAGATAACGCGTTATACCCTCCAGAAGCCTGAGTCGGCGACTGACTCTTCGCGTCAGCCCACTCGGAAGCCTGGACTGGTTCCCAGTCGGAAGCGTGGCGTCCCACGTGAAAGATTGGCCCATCCGGAAGCCTAAAGGCGGTTCCCGATCGGAAGCGTGGCTACCCACGTAGAAGGTTGGTCCCCTTTGGAAGCCTGAGTCGGCGACTGACTCTTCGCGTCAGCCCACTCGGAAGCCTGGACTGGTTCCCGGTCGGAAGCGTGGCGTCCCACGTGAAAGATTGGCCCATCCGGAAGCCTAAAGGCGGTTCCCGACCGGAAGCGTGGCGACCCACGCAGAAGGATTGGTCCCCTTTGGAAGCCTGAGTCGGCGACTGACTCTTCGCGTCAGCCCACTCGGAAGCCTGGACTGGTTCCCGGTCGGAAGCGTGGCGTCCCACGTAAAAGATTGGCCCATCCGGAAGCCTAAAGGCGGTTCCCGACCGGAAGCGTGGCGACCCACGCAGAAGGCCGGTCCCCTTTGGAAGCCTGAGTCGGCGACTGACTCTACGCGTCAGCCCACTCGGAAGCCTGGACTGGTTCCCAGTCGGAAGCGTGGCGTCCCACGTGAAAGATTGGCCCATCCGGAAGCCTAAAGGCGGTTCCCGACCGGAAGCGTGGCGACCCACGCAGAAGGATTGGTCCCCTTTGGAAGCCTGAGTCGGCGACTGACTCTTCGCGTCAGCCCACTCGGAAGCCTGGACTGGTTCCCGGTCGGAAGCGTGGCGTCCCACGTGAAAGATTGGCCCATCCGGAAGCCTAAAGGCGGTTCCCGACCGGAAGCGTGGCGACCCACGCAGAAGGTTGGTCCCCTTTGGAAGCCTGAGTCGGCGACTGACTCTTCGCGTCAGCCCACTCAGAAGCCTGGACTGGTTCCCGGTCGGAAGCGTGGCGTCCCACGTGAAAGATTGGCCCATCCGGAAGCCTAAAGGCGGTTCCCGACCGGAAGCGTGGCGACCCACGCAGAAGGTTGGTTCCCTTTAGAAGCCTGAGTCGGCAACTGACTTCGCGTCAGCCCACTCGGAAGCCTGTATCGGAATCCGGTCAGGCGTGTGGCGACCCACATCCCTTAGAAATGTTTTAGCGCTCTAACAGGTCGTGTTGTGACTCCCACCTCTCAGACAGATCAACCAGTCGGCCGCATGACAACCGTTGCCCTGGCTTAGTTCGGCTCTCTGGTCGGGCACATTTACTTAATCAATGTCTAAACTAACACGTTAAGGAAAAAAGCATTTTCATTGATGGTTACTCAGCAGCATTACAAAAAAGAGCCCCGACCGGCGGCTAAAGATTACACGATTCAAACTAGATAAAAGGCTGGAAGAAGTCCTTGGGGAGTAGCTCCTTGACCCGACTCACTATTACAGCATTGGCAGGAATGTCGGCAGGCAGGTAGCCGCCCTCTTGGAGCTGCAGAACAGCACTGTTAATGCCCATCTGGAACATATTCGATGTCCGCTTGCCCAGCTGAACGCCGAACTCTTTAGAATTGATGTAAGCCAAGCGGTGTGAGTCCATCCGGGCAGGCTCGCCTGCTTGATGCAGCTTCAGGCTGTCAATTTCTGCCCGGAGGTTAGCTAGCTCCTTGTCCTTCTCCTCCAGGGCAACAGATTGAGAGGCCAACAGTCCTTCAGATAAGCGGAGCTCGTCTTCTCGGGCGTCTAAAGCCTTCTCCTTGGCATGTAAGTGTTGGAAATTCTAGGCCGCAAAAACCGCTTTTTGCGTTGCGGAAACCCCAGAAGTTCGGCCACGGATCCGTGCGAACATAAAATAAATTACGAGTACGAATTTAATCTACATTAGATCTACATGATAAGAATCATTACCCTTGACGCGTAGCCCTTCGCTTTCCCGCTTGTCCAAAAGGCCGCCGGATCTCGTAGAGTATCAAAGCAGACACTCCTCTATACGTATCCACGCGAACAAATGAAGATGGATCAAAACCTTAGGTGTGCTAGCAACCTATAGGTTTCGGCCAAGAGGAGAGGTCGAAGAAGCACTCCAACCGAAAAACAAGAGAGAAGAAGAAAAGCCTCACACACCAAAATGAAACAAAAACATCGGTTTTGTTCCCTCATGGTGGCCGGCCACTTAATGGCCATTAATGGCCATTAGGTGGCCGGCCATAATGGCTACTAAGTGCCATTAGGTGGCCTTCCATATCCCCTTTCAATTTGAATTCGAAATTCAAATGGGGGGGAAACCAAGTCATCACTTGGTCAAACAAAGGTGAGGTGGGTTTTGGTCAAGTCAAACTTGCCTTTTATGGACTTTCCATAAATAGTCAAGTCAAACTTGACTCCATTTCTTCTCCCATGTCAAGTCTAACTTGAAGTGGAACCAAGTCAAGTCAAACTTGATTTGGATTTAGGTCAAGTCAAACTTGCCTTTTATGGACTTTCCATAAATAGTCAAGTCAAACTTGACTCCATTTCTTCTCCCATGTCAAGTCTAACTTGAAGTAGAACCAAGTCAAGTCAAACTTGATTTGGATTTAGGTCAAGTCAAACTTGCCTTTTATGGACTTTCCATATTTAGCCAAGTCAAACTTGACTTCAATTTTTCTCCATCTATTTGTTCTTTGCGTGTGACCCTATAGGTTCTTGTAACGTTGGCAATGCTTCTAACCTCTTAGAAACATAAGCAATGAGCGGTATCTAGCAACACATCATTGCTACCCAAGTTACAAGAATGTTGAGATCCAACATCACCTTGTGACTAATAATTGTGACTCTCACAATATATGATAATGTCCCTCTATCCTTGATATCTAGATTGACTTAATTGAGGCATAGACCGTGTCATCCTCGAGTCAATCTATATCTTGAACTCCAAGTAGACTCACACTAATCAAGTGAGCTCAATATCTCATATTGACTCACTTGGGCATGGCCATGCACTTTGTGGTCTCACTCTATCAAGAATACGATATCGCTCCCTGTCATATAGGAGGGATAGATCCCATCTACATCACTCACATCCCTCTCCATAATTTGTTACATACCCAGTAATCGCCTTTATAGTCCACCCATTTACGGGTGACGTTTGACGAAGCCAAAGTACGCAACTCCTTATGTAGGAATCCATGGTGACTTCAGGTCCAAGGACTAATAGTCATACTAATAGCCACATGAGAAAGTATATGACACTCATATAACGATCCATGATACTTTCTCATGGCGGGTCATTCAATATACATTCTCTAATGCATACCCATGTGTCAACTTGATATCTCTATATCCATGACTTATGAGATCAAGTCATCATGTTGACCTACATGCTAGTCTCTACGTATTAACATTGTCCCTGAATGTTAATACTCGACTAGGAATAATTTAGAGTAGTGTTCTCCATATCATCTCACTATCGATTCAACCAATCGATTGATATAGATAAGAACCTTCTACTCAAGGACATTATTATACTTAGCTAATTGGCACAAATACACGTAAGTATAATAACCATAAAACATGCCTTTATTTATACATAGGAATATGATACAAATTAGTCCATACAATCATTACATGATCGGCTCTAGGGCTCTCACCAACAGTAAGTCCGACTCCCGGGTTGTCAGCTCCTGCTCTTTATCATTCAGGGTCATACGGAGCTCCTCAGAAGCCTTCACCAGCTTGTCTAGCTCCGCCTTCATGGTTTGGACCTCGGCAGTCTTCTTGGCGAGGTCCGATCGGGTACGGCGCTGCTTATCCAGAGCCTTCTTCCTCTCTTGCTCAAGGGTCTCGTGTAAGGAGGAAGACCTGACATACGCCCGCTCGGCTGCTTCCGCTCGGGTGACTTCATCCGTCAGTCGCGCCTCGGCGGAACGGAGTTTCTCCTTAAGCTCCAGTATCTCCGAGCGGAGAATATCGGTTCCCTCCTCCCCGACCGGTAAGTTCGCATGCACCTGACGGAGCTCCAATTCCTCGAGCCGCCTCTCGGCCGCTCGGCGTCCCCTGGCGTTGATGACCAAGGTATGGGCGATACTCGAGCAGGAGGCCCACAACTACAATATGAATGTTAGAAAAGAAGCAAGGTATTTAAGTATTGAAGCATCAGACTTACATGCGTAGCGTCCTGCATGAATTGGTCGGCCAGTCGGATCGGGGGTCTGGAAGTCCCTTCCTTCATACCCTGCTCCCAGCATTCTGCCAATTCCCCATAAAGGGTAAGTCGCTGATGGACTTCACAAGCGCCCGCTCGGTCAATCGAAGGAAGATATACGCCATAGCAAGGCGTCCGGGAAGATTTTTCCCCCGAGCGCGACGAGCCTGGTACGTCAGCAGGCCGGCTAGCGCTAGCCGGGCTGGCAGCGGCCTCTGTAGGGCAGGAGCGAGAACCCGACGCAGGATTCCTCGGGCGCTTTTGCAAAGGTTCCGGGTCAGGAGAATCAGAAGAGGAGGGGTAGCCTCTGTCGGCTCCTCAATACGGATAGAAGCGCTAGCCTTCCGCTTGGAAGGCTGAACCTTCTGCTTACCGGAGGATTTTGCGGGGGCAGGAGGTTTCGACGAGCCGACCGGCTCCGCAGAACTGATCGCCGCTTGTGGGGCAGACGGAGCCGGGAGGATGGTCTCCGCGTTCTCAGGAATCGTATATAGGTCGGGCGGACCGGTCTGGCGCAGGCGCAGTTGTTCGGCCGCCCGGGCGTTTATTTCTTCGTCTGCCAGACCCATGGCCTCGTCAAGGGCCGCTTCCCACATCATCTTGGCTGCAAAATCAGAAAATAATGAGTTAGGGAGAAAGAAGTACGAGATAAGAAATGACTTACAAAAGGCGTAGGGCAGAGCGGCAGGCACTCGGCTTAGCCCAAATATGTACAAGACGGCGTCGTTGAGTAGTTTCATGCCGTCGAAATGGAGGCCACCGAGTAAAGAAGTAGCCCTTACAAACAGAGGGTCGGTTTTAAAGTTTCTTAAGGGAGCTATAGGGGGCATATCTTCGATCCATCCGATCGGGAACCCAGGGCTGGTCGGGGGGCCTATGAAGAAGAAATGGGTTTTCCATCCCTTATTCGAAGAAGGAATATTCTCCACGATGGATAATTTTGCCCGGGCTTGGAGAAAGAAATTCCCGGCCTCCTGCTTCTTCGGGTAATAAAAGAAGTACAGAACCTCCGGTCGGAGGGGGACTCGGTAAAGGGTGAAAAGAACAACTATGTTGCACAATATACGAATGGCGTTGGGAGAAAGCTAGAAGATAGGAACATGGAAGAAGTTACAGAAGTCTACAATAAAGGGATGAAGAGGGTAGCGCAGGCCAGACATATGTTGATCCCTGAAAAATACAAAGAAGCCAGCCGGAGGCTTGTGCGGTCGGTCGTCCTTTGTCGGAACGGCAATACGGTAGTTCCCGGGGATGTCGTATGCCAGTCGGAGGTCCGAGATGGTCTCGTCGTGAAGGGAAGACTCGACAGAGGCATACCATGCAGGGGTAGCCATGAAACAGAAAGAAAAGGAAGAAAAGGAAGAAGAGGGAGAATCTGACCGTAGGGGGGGGGCGGAAAAGATTAACCGACGGAGAAGCACGAGACCGGCGGCGACACGCGAAGACGGCGGCGAGAGCGAGAAGCACCGAGCTAAGGGAGAAAACACTGAAGAGCAAACGAGGGTTTCTGTGAAAAGGGAGACCTATTTATAGCTAGGCCGGAAGAAAGGCGACCGTCGGATGGCGATCCACGTGTACGGCGATCGCCTCATCCATGTCGAAGAGTCGTTCCACGATCAGCCTCGAAAAGGCGCACCGCAGCCGCTGACGTCGCCTGATGCGGCGGCAGGGCGCGTCGTCGTGTCGGCCAGTCAGAAGCTGCCGCGTGGCAGAAAGAATTACGCGCATTAATGGCTATTAAAAGCTCGTAATCATGGGGATAAATCGCATCCCGGTCGGCAAGCCAGCGCGCTCCACGTGTCCTGGTTCATTAAAGCTGAGATGATGCCGTTATGGCGCAGGCCGCATCGGGCATATCACATCACCCCATTCGACTTAGAATGTCCCGTCTCCATTAATTGACTGACTCGGGCTATCCCGAGAAAATCGTCTTGAGGCGCGTGACACTCCACATTTCTTGCAACTCAAGGCAAACATTCTCCCGCCCAAACATGTTCAACATACCTCTCATCGACTAACAACATTCGTCCGGTCGGACGCACTAACAGTTCACGAGGACGTGGCGGCCCACGTTCCTCCGGTCAGAATCTTCAGCCGCCCGGACATCTTCATCAGGTCGATGACTAGTCGGGGACGCGTGGCAGCCCACGCTCCTCTATCATGCTTCGTCTAGCCAGGCGACCTCGTCAACAGACAGTCGGGTGCGTGGCGGCCCACGCCCCTCGGTTTACAAGCTTATTCCGCCCAGGCCAGGCAAACATACTCAGCACCAGCTGTTGAGCATCGTGGTAAGCTGGCCGGATATTGAAAGGGCAGAAAACGCCCGGCCGCAGAATGGTTGTACACACTTGTAGTCCAGTCAGTCGGACTGATCGCCTCCTTCGACTAGACTCGAGGGGAAGGCTATTGATCCTGCCCTATATTTTGCACGATACGGGCAGCCAACGTGGCGAACGACCTGGCCTATTTCAGGGTCCACGTCATTATACGAGCAGCCGACTCAACAGACATTCTGACCGGGCCCAAAGCCTTCTCCAGCCGGTCAAACCCGGCCTGCCACATTAAGGCTTACACGCCTCGCTCAGGCGAGTGCATCCGCCCCGCCTGCCACATTAAGCTTACACGCCTCGTTCAGGCGAGTGCATCCGCCCGCCCTGCCACATTAAGGCTTACACGCCTCGTTCAGGCGAGTGCATCCGCCCCGCCTGCCACATTAAGGCTTACACGCCTCGTTCAGGCGAGTGCATCCGCCCGGCCTGCCACATTAAGGCTTACACGCCTCGTTCAGGCGAGTGCATCCGCCCGGCCTGCCACATTAAGGCTTACACGCCTCGTTCAGCCGAGTGCATCCGCCCGGCAGTCCTTTATGCCCGGGCCTGATACTCACCCGGTCGAACCGTCCGGATATCCACTCAGGCACTCTCTCGGAATCACCCTGAGAAAAGGACAAAATATACCTGCACCAGCTGCAGGTAACAAGAGGTCACCCCTCGTACGAACTGACACTCTCTGACAGGCGCCGCCTTACCGAAACCTGTCTTTGTCCTCACATAAGACAAATAGTATACGACAAAGAAGGATGGTTACAGTCGACACAACCATGCCATATCTTCTGACCCTGTCAGAAGATCCTGACACAGGCCATACTCATATCGACAGCACCATACCACATCTTCTGACCCTGTCAGAAGATCCTGACACAGGCCATGCCTGGTCCTTTTCCCCGGCTATATAAGCCACTCCACTCCTCTTTCTCAGGTACGCACGCATACTCGCGCGCGAAGCCTCTTATTTTTCCAGTGCTCCATTATTTCTACTGTTCCTTGGAGTACTGACTTGACCGTCGGAGTGCCTTGCCGGGACGTCTCCCGGCTGGGTTGCTAACGGTCATCTTCCTCAGCAGGTTCACCTCTCGTCGGCCGGCCCTGCACCAGGCGACATCCACTTCCATTCGGTCGGAGGACACCCCCCCCACGACGCTGCCATTCTGCGCGAGGACGCCCCGTCAGCATCCACGTCGTTCATCCCTACACCGTCATTCCGGTTGCGGCTCCACTACGCTCGGCGACAGGATCAATGAAATTTCATTGATAAGAATTTTGTGCACCGAAAAAACACTAAATATTTGAGAAATAACCTATACGAATAATCAAAAGGTAATCATTTTATTGAAATTTACAAAATCTTTTCTTTTTTTAAAGTTTTGGATTACTTATTCTATAGAAATCCATAAACAATAAAATTGCTATTATTGTAATGTAGACGAACTAGTCACTTTTATATGACTTAGTTTAAGGATTAATTTAATTTTAGACAAGTTAGTTAATCAACATCTATATAATAATAAGATATCTAAGTTTGAACATGATGTTAACTTTTATGGCTATCCACTATAATCCTCTCCTTTCTCTTAACTTAAGCAACAATCGTCAAATTTTAAAGATCAAATGGTTGATTCCTTTTCTTTATGTGTTATATATTCGCAAACATACAAAGCTAGCCATGCTAAATATCTTTGCCAAGAGTCTTTCAATCCTCTCTATTTTAATTGCTCGCCACTAACTTCTAAACTCATGCATAAAACTAGCCTATCTACCTACCAATTTTTAATAAATAAATAATAACAATTGTATATCACTAAAACAATCACTTGCCAAAATGTATTTACCTAACCGTTTGTTTCCTTTAAGTTGGCAATGAGAAACAAAGGTGCATGAATATTTACCACCGAAAGCTTAATTAAGTTAAAATTTAGTATATTGTGTTTATAGATATGATAAAATTCTTTTTGAAACATAAGGTATAAATAATGTTACTATAGTTCGGCCTAAAATATTTATATTTATAAATATGATCATGACCCTCTTAGCTGATTACAATTTAGTATAAAGTATTTGTAAATATGATCATGATCCTCTTAGGTGATAAAAAGATCGATTGGAAATTGATATATACATATCACATTAAATGTAATATTTTTCATACTACACATCTACATTTTGATCGATTAGAAATTGACATATACATATTACATTATATGTAATATTTTTCATATTACACATTCACATTTTGATTTATGTCATTGATGATATTTATGCTATGATTATTCCTTAAGCTTGTTACAGTAATATTATAATAACTATGACCTTTGTAATTTTATAACAATAGAGTAAATGAACCATATTATTCTACCGATGTATTATTCTATATCCATAAAATTGACATTATTGAGCGCTCAACTAAGGGTTACTCATGTGTTACTTACAAATCAAATGCATGTAGTCTAAGTGAGATACTATTGGATTTTATCTTGCTATTTGGTGGGCATACATATTTTTTGTGACACACTAATTTATGTCATTATTGACAAACTCATTAAGTGATCTAATTAATATTAATTATTAGTTTGTATTTTTTATATGTGAGTTTATATGTGTAAAATTTGTTAACCCGATCCATTATCAATAATGGACTGATAATGGATTAGGGACTATTGTTATAAATAAGCTGTGGTCCCCATAGAATTGGATAATTTCAAAATCTCTCTAATAGGTGAGGAAAGTACTGTGTCATCGCCCAAATGCCTATGAAAGATGTGCATCTATTGCTTCTCCACAAGATAACAAGATCAAAAGGATAACACGAAGAACAATGACAATTCTGTTACATTTAGGTTTTTCTTTTTTAATTTTATGCAATTTCCTTTCTGCTCTAAATTGTGATGTTACTAGATCCTATAAATAATTATGTTTCTATTAAGTTCGTGAGGATTAGAATTCTTGAATATAAACCAATTCCATTATAGCATAGATAGAGCTCCTTATCTCAGAAAAGTTGACCTCATAACATACTCCAACTATCGGGAACTCTCAGTGCTGGTTCTTTAGAAGATATTTACTCGCTTATGATCGGTAAGCTAAATGTGTTCCGATGCCAATTGTCTCAAAAAATTGGAGTTTTTTCATTGCTCAAAAGTATCAAATATTCTCTAATACATTTTAGAACTTTAGGAGAGATCTAAATGTGCTGTGATCCTCATTGCCACCAAAAACATGGAGTTGATTTGTGAATTACCATGAATGGTATATAGTTGAATTAATGGGATAGAATCTAATTGAGGTATTGTTGCTAGATTTTGTAGTTGAATCATTATCTTATGAATCTTATCTGCAATCGTGTGAGATTTTAGCTTGTCATTTTTGTATTTTTGGCGCTAGATTTTGTTAGTATTATCCCTAGAGTCAATTATGTGATGATTAATTAGGGAACATTTTATATCATATTCTATTAATAAAGACATAGTTTTGATTATTATATTTACTTTATGATTGTGTCAAATGAGTAAATATAATAATGTCCTTGGATAGTATGTTATAATATATATTATATCAATTAGTTGAATTAATAGTGATATGATGTAGAGAATGCTACGCTTAACTATTACTAGTCAAGTATTAATATTCAAGGACAATATTAATGCGTTGAGACTAGCATGTAGGTCAATTGATGACTTGATCTCATAAGTCATGGATATGAGATATCAAGTTGACACATTGGTATATATTAAAGAATGTGTACTGAATTGACCCACCATGAGAAAGTTTTATGGATCGTTATAAACTTTCTCATGTGACTATTAGTATGAATAGTCCTTAGACCTGAAGTCATTACGGTTCCCTACATAAGGAGTTATATGTTGGTTTCTCGTTCGAATGTGATTCTCTCCATGTTCCCGAATTAAAATTTTTCTATTAATTAGAAACAATCCGGATGGAGAAAACCTTTCCGAACGACCTTTTCATCATCGTGCTAATCGATTTGAGTGATCACTTGAACAAACTTGTTGTTCAAGCAATTCTAACTCCTTCATCGATTAGCCGCGGAATAGATGATGAATATGGATCGCCGATTTTTGTGTTTGTTTCGGGGTCCATGATATAAACATGAATACAAATAAAACTAGAACAAGAACAAGATTTATACCTCTTATTTACCTCTTGATCTTCTATTATATTTCTATCCTCTTCTTGGACGTCGTGTGAGCGACGGTCATCCAAGAAACGAAGTCACCAAAGCCTCCTTCTTCCTTCTCCAAGATTGCGCCGAAACCTTAGCTCTCCACTTGTTGTCGCGTGCCAAAAGGAAGAAGTTGCTTGCGCCGGCTCCCAAAGATGAAGAGAAGGAAGTAGAAGAAGATGAAGAAGAAGAGAAAGAGTTCTTCTCCTTCACTTAAACCCTAGCCAACCTCTTCCTTTCTTCCTTGCTTGCGGCGCTGAGCACCACAAAGAAGGAAACTCTCCTTCTTGCGTTGACCACTTCTTCTTCTCTTCTTCTTACCGCACGCCACAAAGGAGGAGAAGACCTACTCCTTCAGCTTGATGTCGCCGGTCACAAAAGAGAAGAGATGAAGAGAAGAGAGGGAGGAGAAAACAAGCTTCTTCCTCCTTCTTGCCGCCGGCGCAACCCTAGGAGAGAGAGAGGAGGAGAGGAAAATTAGGGTTGTGTTATTAGCTTTTCTGGATGGCTTTATGAGGTATATATAGGCTGTTGGTGCAGAAAGCACCCAAGTCGAACCTGTGTTTTGATAATGGAAAAAGGGTTCAAAAGTTAAGGTATTATGTTTATCTAATATGTTACTCAAGTGTGCAGGAAAAGCACTAGCGAAGGACTGCTAGGCACCTGGCGAAGGAAAGCTAGGATACAAAGACCTAGCGAAGGATTGCTAGGCACCTGGCAAAGGAATGCCAGGATACAAAGACCTAGCGAAGGACTGCTAGGCACCAGGCGAAGGACGGCTTGATACTGAAGACCTGTCGAAGGACAGCTAGGCACCTAGCGAAGGACTGCTGGGCAAAAGTCCAACCGGAGGAGCTGGTTGGCATCAGGTAAATTCTCCCGAGAGGAGTAGGTGAGGATGCGTTCCCCGTCGAGGGAACAATAGGCATCGGTTCGACCTAGGGTTCCATTTGGGAGACCCAAAGTCAGAACCAAGATAGCTAAAGCTGTCTAAAACTAACATATTATTGCTTTATGTTGTTTTGGACTAACCCTGGATGCAGGACCGAAGGAACAAGTGTCTGCAGCTCAGAGAGCCTCAAAGGAGTGAGGCAGCAGCTGAGTAGGGCGCCCGGAGTGTCCCGGGCGCCCCCAAGGTGAATACAAAATGGATGAAACAAAAGAAGTACTTCGGCAGCTTATGGGCGGGGCGCCCCCGTGCTCCCGGGCGCCCCCAGCGTCCCGGGCGCCCCCAGGTTAAGCTAACGAAGCAGAAGCCAGCGAAGCCAAACGGATAAGAGGTGACCCAGTCAACCCGGGCGCCCCCGTCAAAGCCTGATCCCGAGATTGAAGAGCTCAGAGCTGACCGAGAGGAACTCGGATCAGCTGACACGTGGGGGGCGCTCCCAGGGGCTATAAAAAGGCCCTCGACCCCAAGGCTTCAAGCAATCAATTCTTCGAACGCATTTACGCTCTTCTACGCTCACGCTCTGCTCCGGAAACCTCCCGACTCGAGATACAAGCGCCGACGACGTCCCTCTGCTTCAAAAATACGATCTACTCCGGACGTCGGTAATTAAGAGCGGCTTTCTTTTAGTTTACTGTAGTAATCTTGTAATCTATACCTGTAAACTTTTTGAGCATATAGAATTGCCCGCAGAAAACAGTCAACGACCGTGGGCCTTGGAGTAGGAGCCGACCGCGACTCCGAACCAAGTAAAAACTTGGTGTTTGTGTGTGTTTGTGTTAATTTCCGCTGTGCATTCTCTAATTCTTAATCCGAATGTTTTACGATATTCACCCCCCCTCTATCGTTTCTCTCGATCCAACAAGTGGTATCAGAGCGGGGAAGCTCAAATTTGGTGCAACCACCAATTTGAGAATTTTTCGGATTTTTTTTATTTTTGGTTTCCCGTTCGAAAGTTTTCTCGTTAATCGAGGTTGATGCAACATCCCTCGAAAAATATTCTTCTTTTACTTTCCGCACTACTAATCCAAGACCAACTCTTGGGATATCTCTTTCTCTTTCTTAGTTTCAGATAAAATGGCCATGCAAAAAGGCTTCAGCACTGCAAGACCACCTCTCTTCAGTGGGGAGGACTTCTCCTACTGGAAGAGCAGAATGGAGGCCCACCTGAAAACTCAGGTGGACATGTGGATAATCATCCAGTCCGGACTGGAGATTCCAAAAAATGCTGAAGGAGTACCTCAAACCTACATAGAGTGGGACACCGCTCTGAAACGGAAGATTGAAGCTGATGCAAAGGCGACCCAGACCCTCCAATGCGGCTTAACAAAAGAGGAGCTAAACCGGGTGGGTCCATTCAACAATGCCAAGGAATTGTGGGGGAAACTGATCGAGCTGCACGAAGGAACTTCAGACACTCGGATCAGCAAGAGAGATCTCCTCCTGAACAAGTTGTACACGATCAAGATGAACGACAACGAAACAGCAGCTCAACTCCACGCCCGAATTCAGGAATTAATGAACGGACTACACACCATCGGTCACAAGGTAGAAAATCGTGACCTAATAAGGTACGCTTTAAATGCTTTCCCGAGAAATACCTTGTGGGCATCTATGGTAGATGCATACAAGGTTTCAAGGGACCTTTCAAAAATTAAATTAGATGAATTGTTCTCTGAATTAGAATTACATGAACAGACTAACTGTAATTTGGCCGAGAAAGGTATTGCCTTTGTTGCAGGTAAAACTGGAAGGACAACCAAGAAGAAGCCTCAACCTGAACCCGAGTCTAACTCAGACTCAGACTCAGAAGATGAAGAAGGAGATCGACCAAAGCTGGTACGACTGGCCCGAAACTACTATAAGGAATTGAAGAACCAAACAACAGACGGAAAGCCAGCAGAAGAAAGGGCGAACCAGCTGAACCCGTAAATGAAAAGAACAAGCCCAACGTGACCTGCTACGAGTGCAAGAAGAAGGGTCACTACAAGACGGAGTGTCCGAACCTAAAGGAGACCAAGAAGAATAGAAGGAAAAGGCACTTCAGGCAACGTGGGACGAGTCCTCCTCCTCCGAAGAAGAAGAGGTCCCACAGTCGATCCTACTCGCACTAACCGCCTCAGAAAAAGTCGAGACCGAATCAGAATCAGAATAGGACGACGGCAGACTGACATTTTCAGAGGACGGCGAAATCAAGGTAAGTGGTTTTACTAGAAGTCAGTTAAATGAATTAATTTCTTATCTTTCTCGAGATTTGGCGAAAGCTAAACTCCGAGTCGAATCCCTCCGACAGGAAGTAAAACTCCTGAAAGAGGGAGCTGACTCTAGACCCTTAACTGAGAAGGTTCAAGAAGGAACCTCTACTCAAGTTGAAAAACTTGAGAAAGAGAACTCGTCCCTAAAAACTCAGGTTAAGGACCTTAGATCAGCTTTAGAACGATTCACTTCTGGTTCCAAGGGTCTTGACATGATTCTTGGAAAATAGAAGTCGGTTCTAAATCGATCCGGACTAGGTTATAGAACCAAATCTAGACAAAGATCCTACTTTACTGTACTGAACCAGTCCAGACCTAAAGTTCAGGCATGGGTACCCAAACTATGCCTGAACAAACAAACTGGATCAAATCAATACTGGATCCCCAAGGACAAGATTCATATCTTGCCAGACCATTATCGTGGCTTTAGTCCACGGGGAGCCAAATTGAAAACAATATTTATTGTTAGATAAAATTCAATTCTTGATTGCAATTGGCTTGTTTGATTGTTTACTTTATTCCTGCAATTTACCATGTTTAGATTTAGGAATGGTTAATTTAATGACTGAACCAACTTAACTGAAATTTGAACATCATAGTATTGGGTGGCGGTGAGATGATAGTACGTTAGGGAAACCAATTCTAATAAGGTCAAGTATTCTCTACTTGGTCTCTTTAGACTGGTGTACCGATCCAAGACCCAAACTAGTTAGACCAGAATTTTTCAAAGATTAATTTTGAAAATGAAATTTCACTGAAAGGCTTTGTCAAGGAAAGGGTTGATGATCCAATAAGGCTACGGCCAAAGAAGGCCTAGTGCCTCGCCAAGTCCTGGAAGTCAATCTTTGAAATTCAAATTCAAACTAGTCTTTGTTAAATTCGAATCTAACACAAATTTTCAGTTAGTTATAGATTTAAACATTCTTTTCAAAATAAATTTAATTGTTTTCAAAATTAATTAAGCTTTTCAAAATAACTCATGATTTTCTCAAAAATTCTTTTATCAAAACCTGTCTCACAAAACCTATAAGGCTAACGTGATTGAAAATCCTAGACTGGGTGAGACAGTAAAATTATACTCAATTGAAATTCCTTTAATACCAATATTGTGGTTTAATCCTGTAGTTCAGAACGTAGTCAAACCATGGTCAACGTAGTCATACCATGGCCAACATAGTCAAACCATGGTCAACATAGTCATACCATGGTCAAAATAGTCAAACCATGGTCAACATAGTCAAACCATGGTCAACGTAGTCAAACCATAGTCAAAGCAGTCAAATCCCTTCAAACCATGGTCAAACCAATTAAATCATGGTCAAATGATCACAAAACATCAAAAGTGTCACTTCCTACATAATCCGGGCGCTCGTGACTCCTCGGGCGCCCCCCATGACTTTCTCTTCTCTCAAGGCAAAAAGCTACCTTTACCCCTTGACCGGGGCGCCCGGAACCATGCGGGGGCCCCCATACCAGTCAAAGCAACAAAGCTGCAAATTTCAGCCTGACCGGGGCGCCCGGGTCATTGCGGACGCCCCCAACCAGCACTAGTCACTGCCAAAGGCAGTAGACTGCTGTCCCGGGCACCCGGGAGCTCCCGGGCGCCCCCAATAAACTGCCTATAAAAAGGCACCCGAACTCCCTTCTGCCACATCATCACCTCCATCCTTCATCACCACGGTCGTGACATTACCGTAGGTGAAATAACAGCGATGACCGATTTTGATGAGATAGGGTTTAGGAACTTCTCTTTAGCTGGTATAGAGGTATCGGTCACCGGGGTTTTGACTTGGAGACGACAGCGAGCCGGAGCTCAGATCGACTCAGATGAGGAGGTGGAAGTTGATGTCGCCGATTTGGCAGCAGAGGCTAGAGCACACATAGACGAGCCCCCTCCACCGACACTCTACGAGAGAGTGACACGGCTGGAGACACAGGTTCAGAGCCTCCGAGAGGAAGTGGAGGCAAACCATGCTGAAGATATGGAGACAAATCTAGGCTATTACACTGACTATATGAGTGCCCTTAGAGCTGAGAGGGAAACCAGAGACGCACAGTATCACGAGATGATGGAGCTGTTCCGATCCTGGCAGCCAGGCTCTTCTGATCATCCTGGTCCCTCCTCCTAGATTTGATTAGCATTGTACCAGTGACTATATGACTGCCCCTACTCAGTAGGGTTGACTCATGTTTTGGCTTGTATGACTGTGCTGATTCTCTCTGTTGACTAGCTGACTTATGGAGATGAGCACTTGTTTTTCTCTACTATTTGATCGGCAATTAGGATTATGCTTAGTAGAATAGATTTAGTCTACTGTTGGTTTTCTTACTCATTTCAAAATCAACTTTTAAAGTAGTTTTGAAAATGCTTTCAAAATCAGCTTTTACTTACTTTTGAAAATTTTTAAAAATAAATAAATTTTTCGACTTAAGTTTAAAAAAAAAACTACCCCTTTCAAAACTAGGGCTTTTTAGCAAATAGACTTAGCCTAGGCCCTAACCCTAGAACTGCATACACCTATAGATTTAGAAGCCAATATCTCACAAGCACCTTAGGGTATTTTTGATTGATAACCTAGAATGGGTTGAGATGCTTAGGTCTTTGCCTTAATTTAAGATGCTTTAAGTCAGTGCATCTGCAGTAATTGGGGCACTAAATACAACTTACACAGTAATCAAGTTAAGTGTCAAGTTTAGAAAATCTAACTTGAACAGAACACTTAACTTAACTAACCCTAGCGAAAATTATTGCTTATAGCAGTTAAGTAAGTAGCTAATTGGGTTAGACAGAACCCTAAAAGAGAAAATTAAAACTGATTTGGTTTAATTCATATCCTGAACTGATTCAGTACAGCGAATTATGCAAGTTATTATTTTCTTTTATGCAATTTAATTATCCTGTTTCTGCTATACTTCTTTATTTTTGATATATGGCAAAGGGGGAGAGATAGGAAAGGAGAGTTTAAAATTTTTTTCTCTAAATTTAAAAATTTCAAACTCTATATTCAAAAAGTACTTAATTCATTTTTCAAAAGTACTAAGGTTTTCTAAGTATTTAAAAGTTTTCAAAAGTACTAAGGTTTTCTAAGTATTTAAAAGTTTTCAAAAGTTTTCAAAGCTTTCTTAGCACTTTAAACTTAAGTTTTCAATCTTCCTTAAGTACTTAAGTTTTCAAACTTCCCTAAGAACTTAAGTTTTTAATCTTCCCTAAGTACTTAAGCTTTTAAACTTCCCTAAGTACTTAAGTTTTCAAACTTCCCTAAGTACTTAAGTTTTCAATCTTCCCTAAGTACTTAAAACTAAAAGTTTTCAATCTTCCCTAAGTACTTAAAACTAAAATTTTTCAATCTTTCCTAAAACTAAAATTTTTCAATTTTCCTAAGTACTTAAAACTTAAATCTTTCAAATTTTCCTAAGTACTTAAAACTTAAATCTTTCAAATGTTCCTAAGTACTTAAAACTTAAAATCTTTCAAAATTTCCTAAGTATTTCAAACTCAAGTTTTCAAAATCCTTCGTAATACTTAAATTAAGTTTTCAAATTTATCTAAGTATTTAAACTTAAAATTTTCTACAAGTATAAATTTTCCAAAAGTGCACAACCAAACTTATTTCGGAAAATATGTCTTTAAAGGTTAATTTGAAAATTATTCTAAGTAAAATCCATCTTTAGACTTAGAATATATTTTCAAAAACCCCACAAACTTTTGAAAAATCTAGGGGGAGATTCCTTCCAGGGGGAGGAAACAAAATTTCAGTTTACTTGTTCTGATTAACATAACTTTTTGAACCAGAGTTGCCATAAATCAAAAAGGGGGAGATTGTTGGTGCAGAAAGCACCCAAGTCGAACCTGTGTTTTGATAATGGCAAAAGGGTTCAAAAGTTAAGGTATAATGTTTATCTAATATGTTACTCAAGTGTGCAGGAAAAGCACTAGCGAAGGACTGCTAGGCACCTGGCGAAGGAAGCCAGGATACAAAGACCTAGCGAAGGACTGCTAGGCACCTGGTGAAGGAATGCCAGGATACAAAGACCTAGCGAAGGACAGCTAGGCACCAGGCGAAGGACGGCTTGGTACTAAAGACCTGGCGAAGGACAGCCAGACACCTAGCAAAGGACTGCTAGGCAAAAGTCCAACCGGAGGAGCCGGTTGGCATCAGGTAAATTCTCCCGAGAAGAGTAGGTGAGGACGCGTTCCCCGTCGAGGGAACAGTAGGCATCGGTTCAACCTAGGGTTCCATTTGGGAGACCCAAAGTCAGAACCAAGACAGCTAAGGCTGTATAAAACTAACATATTATTGTTTTATGTTGTTTTGGACTAACCCTGGATGCAGGACTGAAGGAACGAGTGTTTGCAGCTCAGAGAGCCTCAAAGGAGTGAGGCAGCAGCTGAGTAGGGCGCCCGGAGTGTCCCAGGCGCCCCCAAGGTGAATACAAAATCGATGAAGCAAAAGAAGTACTTCGGTAACTTATGGGCGGGGCGCCCCCGTGCTCCCGAGCGCCCCCAGCGTCCCGGGCGCCCCCAGGTTAAGCTAACGAAGCAGAAGCCAGCGAAGCTAAACGGATAAGAGGTGACCCAGTCAACCTGGGCGCCCCCAGCGTCCCGGGTGCCCCCGTCAAAGCCTGATCCCGAGATTGAAAGGATCAGAGCTGACCGAGAGGAACTCGGATCAACTGACACGTTGGGGGGGGGGGCGCCCCCGACGTTCCGGGCGCCCCCAGGGGCTATAAAAAGGCCCTCGACCCCAAGGCTTCAAGCAATCAATTCTTCGAACGCATTCACGCTCTTCTACGCTCACGCTCTGCTCCAGAAACCTCCCGACTCGAGATACAAGCGTCGACGATGTCCCTCTGCTTCAAAAATACGATCTACTCCGGACGTCGGTAATTAAGAGCGGCTTTCTTTTAGTTTACTGTAGTAATCTTGTAATCTATACCTGTAAACTTTTTGCGCATATAGAATTGCCCACAGAAAACAGTCAACGACCGTGGGCCTTGGAGTAGGAGCCGACCGCGACTCCGAACCAAGTAAAAACCTTGGTGTTTGCGTGTGTTTGTGTTAATTTCCGCTGTGCATTCTCTAATTCTTAATCCGAACGTTTTACGATATTCACCCCCCCCTCTATCGTTTCTCTCGATCTAACATAGGCTACAATAGGTAGGGACCATGAGGAGGAGTTAGTTTTGGTCTCCTAATGGATCCTAAGCCTGACCCGTTAATGATAAACCCGCTCCACTAATAGGTCATCATTGAACTACCGCACCAACCCTATAATTAAATATGGGCTCCACCATATTATGTGTACATAATCTCCCCATGTTTAAGATCTTGCATGTCTATTAATTAATTAAATTACTGACAATTTAATTGATTAATATCTAACTCCATTAATAGTACCACTCTGTTGGTGCAGACAACACCCAAGTCGAACCTGTGTTTTGATCAATGGCAAAGGGTTCAAAAGTTAAGATGTTTTGTTTATCTAACATGCTACTTAAGTGTGCAGATTGAAGTCCTAGCAAAGGACTGCTAAGCACCTAGCGAAGGACTACTACGCATCGGAAACCAAAGACCCAGCGAAGGGCTGTTGGGCACCTAGCGAAGGGCTGCTAGGAGTCGAAGACCTAGCAAAGGACTGCTAGGCACCAGGCAAAGGACTTCCTGAAAACGAAGACCTAGCGAAGGACTACTAGGCACCAAGCGAAGGACAGCTTGGTACTGAAGACCTGGCGAAGGACAGCTAGGCACCTGGCGAAGGACTGCTGGGCAAAAGTCCAACCGGAGGAGCCGGTTGGCATCAGGTAAATTCTCCTGAGAGGATTAGGTGAGGACGCGTTCCCCGTCGAGGGAACAATAGGCGTCGGTTCGACTTAGGGCTCCATTTGGGAGACCCAAAGTCAGAACCAAGACAGCTAAGGCTATATAAACCTAATACTTGATTGCTTTGTGTTGTTTTGGACTAACCCTGGATGCAGGATCGAAGGAATGAGTGTCTGTAGCTCAGAACGCCTCAAAGGAGAAAGGCAACAGCTGAGTAGGGCGCCCCCAGTGTCCCGGGCGCCCCCAAGTTAAGGCAAAACAAGTTGAGCAAGAGTACGCTTCGGAAGCTTACTGGGCGGGGCGCCCCCGTGCTCCCGGGCGCCCCCAGTGCCCAGGGCGCCCCCGTGCTCACGGGCGCCCCCATGCTCCCGGGCGCCCCCAGTGCCCAGGGCGCCCCCGTGCTCACGGGCGCCCCGTGCTCCCGGGCGCCCCCAGTGCCCAGGGCGCCCCCGTGCTCACGGGCGCCCCCGTGCTCCGGGCGCCCCCAGTGCCCAGGGCGCCGCGGGCTCAAGCCAACGAAGAGGATAAACTTCATCCAACCGAGAAGCCCGCTGAAAGGGTCAACCGGGGCGCCCCCACACTCAACCCTCAGCCCTATTCGAGTGGGATAAGAGCTGACCGAGACTTGCTCGGATCGGGTGACACGTGGGGGGGCGCCCCCAACGTTCATGGCGGCCCGAGAGGCTAAAAAGCCCCTCAACCCCAAGGCTTCGCAATCAACTTCTTCGAACGCAAACACGCTCTTCTACTCAAGCGCTTCGATCTAGAAACCTCTCAACTCGAGATACAAGCGTCGACGACGTCCCTCTGCTCCAAGATACATTCCACACCAGACGTCGGTAACGAAGAGCTGTCTTTTCTTTGTTTACTATACTGCAGTTGTAATATCTATTTGTAAACCGTTTTGCGCACATATACAATTTCCCGCAGTAAACGGTCAACGACCGTGGGCCTTGGAGTAGGAGCCGACCGCGACTCCGAACCAAGTAAAATCTTGGAGTTTGTGTGTTGTTTTGTTTTAATTTTTCCACTGCGTTTTCTCTTTTTCAATCCGAAACGACTTACGATATTCACCCCCCTCTATCGTTTTTCTCTCTATCCAACAAGTGGTATCAGAGCGGGGAAGCTCAAATTTGGTGCAACCACCAATTTGAGAGTTTTTTTCGGATTTCCTTTTAAATTTCTTTTTCGAATTTTTATCGTTAATCGAGGTTGGTGCAACACCCCTCGATATATTTTTTTTCTTCCCGCACTACTAATCCAAGACCAAGTCTTGGGATATTTTCTCCTTTTTACTCGTCGTTTTAGATAAATGGTCATACAAGAAGGATTCAGCACAGCCAGACCTCCACTTTTCAGTGGAGATGACTTTTTCTACTGGAAAAGTCGAATGGAGGTCCACCTGAAAACTCAGGTGGACATGTGGATAATCATCCAGTCTGGACTAGAGATTCCAAAGAACGCTGAAGGAGTACCACAGTCGTACACTGAGTGGGATACCGCTCTGAAAAGAAGAATTGAAGCTGATGCGAAAGCGACCCAGACCCTTCAATGCGGCCTGACCAAGGAAGAGCTGAACCGGGTAGGACCATTCAACAGTGCCAAGGAGCTGTGGGGCAAGCTGATCGAGCTACACGATGGAACTTCAGACACTCGAATCAGCAAGAGAGATCTCCTCCTGAACAAGTTGTACACGATCAAGATGAATGACAACGAAACAGCAGCCCAGCTCCATGCCAGAATTCAAGAGTTAATGAATGGACTACACACAATAGGTCACAAGGTAGAAAACCGTGACCTGATAAGGTACGCTCTCAACGCTTTCCCGAGAAATACCTTGTGGGCATCTATGGTAGATGCATACAAGGTTTCAAGGGACCTTTCAAAAATAAAGTTAAATGAACTATTTTCAGAATTAGAATTGCATGAGCAGACTAACTGTAATCTGGCCGAGAAAGGCATCGCTTTTCATGCAGGTAAAGCTGGAAAGACAACCAAGAAAAAGCCTCAACCTGCACCCGAGTCTGATTCAGACACAGACTCAGAAGACAGCGAGGGAAATCTATCGAAGCTGGTTCGGCTAGCCCGAGACTATTACAAAGAACTAAAGAACCAGACCAACAGAAGAAAAATCAGCCGAAGAAAGGAAGAACCAGTTGAACCCTCAAATGAAAAGAACAAACCAAACTTGACCTGCTACGAGTGCAAGAAGAAGGGTCACTACAAGACGGAGTGTCCGAACCTAAAGGAGACCAAGAAGACTAGAAGGAAGAAGACACTTCAGGCAACGTGGGACGAGTCCTCCTCCGAAGAAGAAGAAGAGGTCCCACAGTCGAACCTGCTAGCCCTAACCGCCTCAGAAAAAATCGAAACTGAGTCAAGTCGGAGCCAGACAACGGCAAACTTACATTCTCAGAGGACGGTGAAAAAACTGTAAGTGGTTTTTCAAGAATTCAATTAAATGAGTTAATTTCCTATCTTTCTCGAGATTTGGGCAAAGCTAAACTCCGAGTCGAATCTCTCTGACAGGAAGTAAAACTCCTGAAAGAGAGAGCTGACTCTAGATCCTTAACTGAGAAGGTTCAAGAAGGAACCTCTACTCAAGTTGAAAAACTTGAGAAAGAGAACTCCTTCTTGAAAACTCAAGTTAAGGACCTTAGATCAGCTTTAAAACGATTCTTGGAAAATAGAAGTCAGTTCTAAATCGATCCGGACTAGGCTATAGAACCAAATCTAGACAAAGATCGTACTATGTTATACTGAACCAGTCCAGACCTAAAGTTCAAGCATGGGTACCCAAACTGTGCCTGAACAAACAAACTGGATCAAATCAGTATTGGATCCCCAAGGACAAGATTCACATCTTGCCAAACCATTATCGTGGCTTTAGTCCAGGGGGAGCCAAATTAAAAATAATATTTATTGTTAGATAAAATTCAATTTTTGTTTGTAAATTGCATGATTGATTGTTTATTTAATTCCTGCAATTTACCATGCTTAGACTTAGGAATGGTTAGAATAAGGACTCAACCAACTTAACTGAAATTTGAACAACATAGTATTGGGCGGAGGTGAGATGATAGTACGTTAGGGAAGCCAATTCTAATAAGGTCTAGTATACTCTACTTGGTCTCTTTAGACTGGTGAAACTAGCCGAAGCTACCGATCCAAGACCCAAACTAGTTAGACCAGAATTTTTCAAGAAATAGCTTTGAAAATGAAATTTCATTAAAAAGCTTTGTCAAGGAAAGGGTTGATGATCCAATAAGGCTACGGCCAAAGAAGGCCTAGTGCCTCGCCAAGACCTGGAAGCCAATTCTTGAAATTCAAATTCAAATTATTCTTTGTCAAATTCGAATCTAACATAAATTTTCAGTTAATTGTAGATTCAAATATTTTTTTTAAAATAAACTCAAAATCAACTATTTTCAAAATTAATTCAATTTTTTTAAAATAATAATAATAATAATAATAAATCATAATTTTTTAAAATAATATTATCTATTAAAACCTGTCTCACAAAACCCATAAGGCAAACGTGATTGATAACCTTAGACTGGGTGAGACAGACTAGGCTGTGAAAATCAATTTAGGCTATTCCTAATTCTAATTGGATCTAAATCAACAAAACTCTTTATGTGTAGGAACATAAAGATTTGGACCAATGGATGTTGGATAGCGGTTGCTCCAGACACATGACTGGAGATAAATTGAAATTCACCAAATTCAAGTTCAAGAACCTAGGCTCAGTGGCATTTGGCAACAATGCTACACTCAAGGTAATTGGGTCAGGTAATATTGAACTTAAATCTGACTTTGTTATTAAGAAAGTGTTTTTGGTTGAAAATTTTAATTTTAACTTGCTTAGCATAAGTCAGTTGTGTGATTCTGGTTATGTAGTTACCTTCAACAATTCTAACTGCCTGATTAGAAACCTGCAAGACTCGGAAATCATGCTTAAGGGCACTAGGAAAAATAATGTTTACACTATAAACCTACCCCTAGTACCTAAATGCATGTTAACTCAGTTAGAACAATCAAACCTCTGGCATAGGAGATTAGGTCATACTAATCTGAGACCTATTTCAAAAATCACCGAACTTGGTCTAATTAAAGGCATCCCTAAAATTAAAAATCATGAAAACTTAATATGTGAATCATGTAATCAAGGTAAACAAACCAGATCTAATCACAAACTAATTCAATCTGATCTAACTCAAACCACACTCGAGCTCCTGCACCTTGACCTATTCGATTCACATGGAGCCAAGTCACTAAGCGGAAACCGGTACTGCTTAGTAATAGTTGATGATTACTCTAGATTTACCTGGGTTAAGTTTCTAAAAACCAAAGATGAAACCCTAAACCTATTTAATGAATTTTATAAGTTAATTGAAAATCAAAACGATACTAAAATCAAAACACTTAGGAGTGACCACGGGGGAGAATTTGAAAATCAACGGTTCGAGGAATTCTGTAAGGTAAATGGGTATATACATGAATTTTCGTGTCCTAGAACCCCCCAGCAAAATGGGATAGTCAAATGAAGAAATAGAACCCTACAGGAAGCCGCTAGGGCTATGCTCAATGAATTTAACCTAGCCAACCAATATTGGGCAGAATCAATTAGTACGGCTTGCTACATTCAAAATAGGGTCATGATTAACAAGCGACACAACAAAACACCCTATGAATTATACTACCATAGACTTCCAAACCTACACTACCTAAGGGTCTTTGGGTGCAAAGTCCATATCCTAAAGACCAAGGACTATCTAGGTAAATTCCAGTCTAGGTCAATCCCGGGCATCTTCCTAGGATACTCAACCACAAGTAGAGCCTATAGGATTTACAACAAACAATCTAAGAAAATTGAAGAAACAACAAATCTAATATTTGATGAAGAAATCAACTCAAAATCTGATAATCCAAATCAAACCTCATCAAATATTGATCAAGAAGACAATGAACAAACAATTGAACCAAATGTTGAACCAAACAATGAACTAACTCTTGAACCAAATCGACCAGCCGGACCTGAGGCTGAACCAAGTTCAAGAAAAACCAAGAAACCCAGGCTTAGTGACCCAACTGATCAAATTATGGGTGATCCAACTTTAAGAGTCAAAACTAGGTCTTCCTATAGAAACCTTAGTTAGATAGCCATGATTTCTAAAATTGAACCTAAGACTATAGAGGAAGCCCTACTTGATCCTGATTGGATCATAGCTATGCAAGAAGAGTTAGCCCAATTTGAAAGGAACCAAGTCTGGGAACTAGTACCTAAACCTGAGGGCAAATCCGTCATTGACACTAAGTGGGTTTTTAGGAATAAGTTAAATGATCAAGGTGAAATAGTCCTTAAGCATGTAGATTCTAAATCTAACTTAGCTGACATATTCACCAAACCCCTTCCTGAATCTGAGTTCAGCTTACTAAGAAGGCAGTTAGGATTATGCTTGGTAGAATAGGTTTACTCTACTTTTGTTTTTTTACTTTGAAAAATCAATTTTTAAACCGCTTTACTTGATTTCAAAATCAGCTCTTACTTGGTTTAAAATCTTTTTTAAATAGATTTTTTGACTTAGTTTTCTTTGCAAAAATTACCCCCTTCAAAAACTAGGGCTTTTTCGCAAATGGACTTAGCCTAGGCCCTAACCCTAGAACTGCATGCACCTATAGATTTAGAAGCTAGCATCTCACAAGCACCTTAAGGTACTTTTGACTGATAACCTAGAAAGGGTTGAGATGCTTAGGTCTTTGCCTTAATTCAAGATGCTTTAAGTCAATGTATCTGCAGTAATTGGGGCACTAAATACAACTTAAACAGAAATCAAGTTAAGTGTCAAGTTTAGAAAATCTAACTTGAATAGAACACTTAACTCGACTAACCCTAGCGAAAACTACTGTTTATAACAGTTAGTAAGTAGCTAATTTGGTTAGACAGGATCCTACAGAGACAATTTAACTTGATTTGATACAGTTTATCTGGCATTGGTTTAGTACAGCACATTAATTCTGTTTGCAATTTATTTATGCAATTTATTTATTTTTTTTGCTATATTCCTTTATTTTTGATATATGGCAAAGGGGGAGAGGTAGGAAAGGAGAGAAGTCTTAAAAACTTTTTTTTCAAAATTTTAAAACTTTATCCTTTCTTCAAAAAGTACTTAAACTATTTTCAAAATTAATAAGTTTTCTTCAAAAGTTTTTCTAACTTAAGCTACTTTCAAATTTTTAAGTACTGAAACTTAAGCTGCTTTCAAATTTTTAAGTACTGAAACTTAAGCTGCTTTCAAATCTTTTTAAGTACTTAAACTTAAGCTGTTTTTAAAAATCTTTTTAAGTACTTAAACTCAAGCTGTTTTTCAAAAAGTTTCTGTAAGTACTCAAAACTTAAGCAAGTGTAAATTTTGCTAAGTACTTATCTTAAACTTAAGCTATGATTCTAAGAACTTAAAACTTCAGAAGATGTTTCTTTTCTACTGACTTGAAATCTTTTTTAAGTGTAAAACTTCAAAAAGTGCACAACCAATTTGTTTTGAAAATATGTTTCTAAAAGTTTCTTTTGAAAATGATTCTAAGTGGTTGAAAAATTCCATCTTGAGACTTAGAAATTTTTTAAGAACCCCACGAACTTTTGAAAAACCTAGGGGGAGATTCCTTCCAGGGGGAGGAAACTAAACTAACATATCATATATTCTGATTAACTTAACTTTTTAAACTGGGTTGCCATAAATCAAAAAGGGAGAGATTGTTGGTGCAGACAGCACCCAAGTCGAACCTGTGTTTTGATCAATGGCAAAGGGTTCAAAAGTTAAGATGTTTTGTTTATCTAACATGCTACTTAAGTGTGCAGATTGAAGTCCTAGCAAAGGACTGCTAGGCACCTAGCGAAGGACTGCTACGCATCGGAAACCAAAGACCCAGTGAAGGGTTGCTGGGCACCTAGCGAAGGGCTACTAGGAGTCGAAGACCTAGCAAAGGACTACTAGGCACCAGGCAAAGGACTGCCTGAAAACGAAGACATAGCGAAGGACTGCTAGGCACCAGGCGAAGGATAGCTTAGTACTGAAGACCTAGCGAAGGACAGCTAGGCACCTGGCGAAAGACTGCTGGGTAAAAGTCCAACCGGAGGAGCCGGTTGGCATCAGGTAAATTCTCCTGAGAGGAGTAGGTGAGGACGCATTCCCCGTCGAGGGAACAATAGGCGTCGGTTCGACTTAGGGCTCCATTTAGGAGACCCAAAGTCAGAACCAAGACAGCTAAGGCTATATAAACCTAATACTTGATTGCTTTGTGTTGTTTTGGACTAACCCTGGATGCAGGACCGAAGGAATGAGTGTCTGCAGCTCAGAACGCCTCAAAGGAGAGAGGCAACAGCTGAGTAGGGCGCCCCCAGTGTCCCGGGCGCCCCCAAGGTCAAGGCAAAACAAGTTGAGCAAGAGTACGCTTCGGAAGCTTACTGGGTGGGGCGCCCCCGTGCTCCCGGGCGCCCCCAGTGCCCAGGGCGCCCCGGGCTCAAGCCAACGAAGAGGATAAACTTCATCCAGCCGAGAAGCCCGCTGAAAGGGTCAACCGGGGCGCCCCCAGCGTCCCGGGCGCCCCCACAGTCAACCCTCAGCCCTATTCGAGTGGGATAAGAGCTGACCGAGACTTGCTCGGATCGGGTGACACGTGGGGGGCGCCCCCAACGTTCAGGGCGCCCCGAGCGGCTATAAAAAGCCCCTTGACCCTAAGGCTTCGCAATCAACTTCTTCAAACGCAAACACGCTCTTCTACTCAAGCGCTTCGCTCTAGAAACCTCTCAACTCAAGATACAAGCGCCGACGACGTCCCTCTGCTCCAAGATACATTCCACACCGGACGTCGGTAACGAAGAGCTGTCTTTTCTTTGTTTACTATACTGCAGTTGTAATATCTATTTGTAAACCGTTTTACGCACATATAGAATTGCTCGCAGTAAACGGTCAACGACCGTGGGCCTTGGAGTAGGAGCCGACCGCGACTCCGAGCCAAGTAAAATCTTGGTGTTTGTGTGTTGTTTTGTTTTAATTTTTTCGCTGCGTTTTCTCTTTTTCAATCCGAAACGACTTACGATATTCACCCCCCCCCTCTATCATTTTTCTCTCGATCCAACACCACTCAACCTTATCATCATGTCGAACCAAGTCCACCTGCAAGATTTATATGATGAACTTTATGAGCTCCTCAAGGGGAGATCATCATCCTAACGCATTAGGACACGGTTTCCTTCTATAATCAATGGCACACCATGTAAATAATATTATTTCCTAATTTACCAGGCCTATTGATTTAACAAATAAATCTCGCCCATTGGTAAATTAAAGAAATAGATATTAAGTACATGTGGCCGTTATTATATCGAAATTAAGAGCATGTATATCATAATATCTGAGGTCTGATTCGATTATATAGTCAGTATAAATCGAATTACCTCTAATCGGTCCTGCTTAATACACACAAAGTGTACTAGAGTAATTCTATAGTCAAGATAGACTAATACCAAATTACACTAAAACCATCCCAATGGTTTATCCAAATCCATCTCGGTTGTGAGCCACTACTTATACTTCACAAGGGACTGATAACATGATCTTCTGAGTGGCACCACACACCATGTTATCTACAATGTAAAGTAAAGGAGAATAGCATATATATCAAATATAAAATGCAAACAATGACCATGTGATTCTTATTCCAAAATATAGATATTCATACAAAAGCTAGGCTTTTAGTATACCTCCTAACAATCTCTCACTTATACTAAAAGACTATGCTGCCATCATACTGTAATACATCTGATTCCCATCCCCTCAACATGCCTATCATAAGCTTTCACAGAAAGGGCCTTAGGGAAAGGATTTGCTAGGTTATCCACTGATGCAATCTTGGCAACAATAACTCCTCGCTATACGATGTCTCATATCAGGTGGTATTTACGCCCAATGTGTTTACTAGCCTTATGGGCTTGTGGTTCCTTCGAGTTTGCTACTGCACCACTGTTATCACAATAAATTGTGATAGCTCTGGGCAAACCAGGAATAATCTCTAAGTTCATTAAGAAGTTCCTGAGTCATACAGCTTCTTTGGATGCCTCAGAGGCTGCCACATACTTAGCTTTCATGGTGGAGTCCGCAACGCATTTCTGCTTGATACTCCTCCATACTATGGCTCCACGTCCCAAAGTAAACACATACCCTGAGGTAGAGTTACTGTTATCCCTATCTAATTGAAAGCCAGAATCCGTGTAACTCACAGGGAGCAAATCATCTGCCTGGTAAACTAGCATATAATCCCTAGTCTTTTTCAGGTACTTCAATATATGCTTTACCGCAGTCCAATATCTTTATCCTGGATTACTGTAATATCTGCTAACTATACCCACGGCAAAATAGATATCTGGTCTTGTACATAACATAGCATACATTAGACTTCCTACAGTCAAAGCATAAGGAACTGCTTTCATCTCCTCTATCTCCTTTGATGTTTTAGGGCACATCTCCTTAGATAGAGGTACTCCATGACAAAAAGGTAGAAACCCTTTCTTGGAGTTTTGCATGCTAAAACGAGCTAGGATAGTGTCAATGTATGAAGCTTGAGATAAACACAACATCCTTTTCTTGTGATCCCTTATAACTTTGATCCCAAGGATGTGTCCAGCTTCTCCCAAGTCCTTCATATCAAACTGTTTGGACAACCATACCCTTACGTCTGATAACACTTTGACATTGTTGCCAATGAGCAAAATGACATCTACGTATAGTCCAAGAAATGTCACTACGTTTCCGTCACATCTTTTATATATACAAGACTCATCCGGATATTGAATAAATCCATAAGACTGGATTACCTCATCAAACCAGATGTTCTAAGATCTTGAAGCTTGCTTCAATCCATAAATGGACCAATTAAGCTTACACACAAGATGCTCTTTGCCCTTTGCAATGAAACTCTCTGGTTGCTTTATATAGATGTTTTCCTCAAGACTTCCATTAAGGAAAGCCGTCTTGACATCCATCTGCCAAACCTCATAATTCATATAAGCAACAATAGATACGAGAATCCGGATAGAATTAAGCATGACTACCAGCAAAAAGATCTCCTCATAATCGATACCCTCTTTCTGAGTATACCCCTTCGCAACAAGCCTTGCTTTGAAGGTTTCCACCTTCCCATCTAATCCTCTCTTTCTTTTGTAGATCCACTTGCATCCAATGGCTTTTACACCATCAGGTGGTTCTACTAGCTCCTAGACGTGATTAGAATCCATAGATTTAAACTCAGAGTTCATCGCATTTTGCCAAGATACCGCATCTTTATCTTGGAGTGCCTCGTCATAGGTCCAAGGAGCAGGTTCATGTTCACCAGGGACCTAGTACGAAGACTCTCCCAAGAACATAAATCTGTCAGGTTTTCTAACAACCCTCCCACTACGACGAGGTAGTACTTGTGTATCATCTGTGACACGTTGTGCAGTCACTTGTGGTATATTCTCCTGTACTGTTGGTACTGAAGTAGGAACTTCCCCTCCCATTTCCTCTAGAACAATCTTACTTATGGGATTGTGGTTCATTACATAGTCCTCCTCTAAAAATCGGGCATTCGTGCTAACGATGACCTTCTGATCTTTAGGACTATAAAATAAATCACCTTTCGTTCCTCTAGGATAGCCTATGAACAAGCGTACTTCTGTACGAGATTCCAACGTATCAGCATCTCCCTTCAGCACATGTGCTGGACTACCCCAAATCCGAATATGTCTCAGAGTAGGCTTACGCTCAGTCCACAATTCTGTGGGAGTAGAGGATACTGATTTAGAAGGTACCAAGTTCAGAATGTACACTGTTGTTTCTAGAGCATATCACCAGTACGAATTCGGTAACTCCGAAAAACTCATCATCGATCTAACCATCTCTATAAGAGTCCTATTCCTTCGCTCTGCCACATTGTTCTGTTGGGGTGTACCAGGTGTGGACAATTGGGATTGAATCCCAGCCTCTCATAAGTAACTCCTAAACTCTCCCAAGAGGTACTCTCCACCACGGTCAGACCGTAGCGTCTTGATACTTTTACCTTGACATTTCTTCACATCAGCCTTTAATTCCTTGAACCTGTCAAAGCACTCAGACTTGCGGCGCATCAAGTAAATGTATCCATACCTTGAATAGTCGTCCATAAATGAGATGAAATATTCAAAGCCACCTCTAGCCTGGATAGACATAGGACCACACAAATCAGAATGAACCAACTCCAACACATATTTGGCTCTATACCCCTTGGCCTTAAAAGGCCTCTTGGTCATTTTACCTTCCAAGCAAGATTCGCAGGTTGGGAAGTCTTCCACCACCAATGAACCCAAAGATCCATCGGTTATCAACCTTTAAATTCTACTCAGGATAATATGACCTAACCTTAGATGCCAAAGATACGTTTGGTTCATTTTCGAAGGTTCTTTTCTCTTATTATGATTAGATGAAGAGTTATTAATTTCTATTTGCATCGTGGTAGAAATTGGATTAAGAGTGTATAAATTGTCAACCAACGCACCAGAACAGATAATCTCTGTATTTCTTTTTATAACAACCTTGTCATTAAAAGAAACAGAATATTCATCCAAAAATAATTTAGAAATTGAAATTAAATTTTTTCTAAATGAAGGTACATAAAGACAATTTCTTAAAACCAAACATTTATTTTTAGCAAAAGATAAAAAGACATCTCCCACTGCAATAGTCACCACCTCCGTAGCATTGCTCATGTAGATGGTAATCTCTCCCTCAGCTAGTCGTCTGGTTTCTTGGAACCTCTGCAATGAATTGCAAACATGATCAGTGGCTCCCGTATCTACACACCAGGTACTGATAGATAACACCACTAAACATGTTTCAACAACTAAAGAAAAAGATATACCTTGATTTTTATCCTTTCGACGGGGACAGTCCACCTTCCAATGTCCAGTTTGCTTGCATGTGAAGCACTTGCCTTTTGGCTTCTCCACTCCAACCTGAGGTCCTTGAGATCCTGCTGCTTTCTTTGCTAAACCTTGTTTCTTCTTCTTCTTGCATTTCGGCTTAGAAGTAGAAACCTTTTTAGCAACATAAGCACGAGCACTCTGACGAAATAGCTCCTCTACTGCCTGGAGTTCTATCGGAAGCTCCGCCAATGAATATGTTCTTTTGTTCATATTATAGTTCAGGCGGAACTGCTCAAAACTGCTAGGTAGTGACTGGAGAATTATATTGACCTAGGTTTCTGTTGATGTAGTCTGACCCTGATTATTGTTTTGGTGTTGACACCGATTTTAGTTTAGGTTGATGAGATGATTGAGATTAAGTCCTGGTCGGGGACTGGGCACGGAGTTGGATGGAAAAGTCCTAACTTGGAGGGTTAGGAGTGAAAAGTCCTAGCTTGGAGGGCTAGGTGTGAAAAGTCCTAACTTGGAGGGTTAGGTGTGAAAAGTCCTGGCTTGGAGGGTCAAGTCCTAGCCTGGAGGGCTAGATAGATGAAATCCTGGCTTGGAGGGTCAGGTCCTAGCCTGGAGGGCTAGGTGGATGAAATCCTAGCTTGGAGGGTCAGGTCCTAGCTTGGAGGTCTAGGTTGGATGAAACCCTGGCTTGGAGGGTCAGGTCCTAGCCTGGAGGGCTAGGTTGGATGAAATCCTGGCTTGGAGGGTTAGGTCCTAGCCTGGAGGGCTAGGTTGGATGAAATCCCGGCTTGGAGGGCCAGGTCCTAGCTTGGAGGACTAGGTTGAAGTCCCGGTGAGTGAGACTGGGCATGGAGTCTTAGTCCGGGGGACTGAGCACAAGTCAGAGAAGAGCTGGAGACTTGTCCTCGTGACTTAGTGGAGATTTGACCTTGCCTGGATCGGTCTGGTGACCGATCAGGGAAGTTGGCACGGTGTTCCCTCGTGGATCGGTTTGGTGACCGATCCAGCGATGACTGATCGGTCTGGCGACCGATCAGGGAGTACACAGTGACCTTGTTGGGCTACTGATCGACTCCTGATCGGTCTGGTGACCGATCAGGGAGCATACAGTGAGTTTTGAAACCCTACTGCTCGGCTCCTGATCGGTCTAGTGACCGATCAGAGATACTATTAGGATCGTTCTAGTGAACGATCAAACGTCGCGGACTTCTCACTATAACCGATCAGGTTGGAGCCTGGTCGGTCGGAGGGTGGCCTGATCGGTCACCAGTCCGATCAGGCCACACCCTGATCGGTCTGGAGACTGATCAGGAGGATTGGACTGCGTAGCTGGGAAATCACCCTGCAAAAGGGTGGATCGGTCTGATGACCGATCCACGACTTGGGAACGGTCTGGTGATCGATCCCGGAGAAGTCGCGATTTCTGATTACACGTTGGGGACCGATCAGGTTGGAGCTTGATCAGTCTGAACCCATCCTGATCGGTCTGGTGACCGATCAGGTGTCCCTCTGATCAGTCCGGTGACCGATCAGCAGCTGACAGCTTTAATTCAAAAGCGTTATCAGAGCTTTGATCGTGTTCTGATTACTACTGATACGCTACCGATACTTGTTCAGAGTCTTCTAATATTTGATCCTCTGCTTGATTTGCTGTGCTTATGATCTGATTTAGTGTGTAGATCACAAGGATGAATTTAAACACTCAAGGAGGGTCAATGGGAGTCTTTCCTTGGAGCAGGTTTGTCCGTTTTCCATCTCAGGTTGCAACGGATGCTGGCGCTGCTGGAACTGCTGACTGGGGCTTGGCTGAGGGAAGCTCAGGAAGTCCAGGAGAGCTCAGTGGTAGGTGGGCAGTTGCAGCTAAACAGCTGGTAAGCAGCAGTAGAGCGTCTGGTGGCTGGCGATGTGAGCTGGAGAAGCCAGATGCTTAAAAGTGCTGAGAAGTGGAGAAGAGTAGAGATCTCTCGATTTTGGCTACAACTTCTGTGATCTTGCGACAACTTTGATTCATCTCTTGAGCAAGCAACTGTGAATCTGAAGCAACCTTCTGTTACTTGAGCACTTGGGAAGAAATAAGGAGCTTGGCGAGTCCATCAGCGAGAAGACACGAAGAAGGGAGTTCTTGCGTGAGATCTGTGCTGAGTGGAGCTCGGTGAGGAGTTCGCTTGTGTTCTTGCGGTTCTTAGTGCTCAGTAAGATTCCTTCTTGTGTTTCCTGTACTTAATACTTCATTCATCTTGAAACGCTATGGAGAGGTTACTCCACCGAGAAGGAGGTTGCTTTCTATTCGGATTTTTCGGGGCTTGATCTGTCGACGATCAAGGGATCGCCCACCTCATGGGCACGCCAAGGAGTAGGGTCAAGTTATCCCCAAACCTTGTAAATCCTCTTTGTTAGCGTTTTATGAATGTGCTTAGACTAGGGTTTAGTTTCTGCATTACCTGCTTTGTATTTGCTTCCGCTGTGTGCTACTAACTCTAAGTACAGAATCTACCTAAGTGAAGCGATTTTTGGTGTATGGCTATATTCACCCCCCCCCCCTCTCTAGCCATCCAAGTTCCAATAGTTCCCCCATCGATCTCCGCTCCAAGGACTTCCATCTCATTCAAATGAGTCATCATTTTGAGAACATGATCCCTCACGGGTGTCCCCTCAATCATGGTGGTCGTCATCAAATTTCTCATTGCCTCTTGCCTGGCAGCCCGATTCTGATGTCCGAAGAGTTCCTTGAGATTGAACATCATGTCATAAGCAGTAGCGAAGGCTTGATGTTGATGTTGTAGCACATTTGACATAGAAGCCAAAATGTAACACCGCGCCATCTCGTCTACCTTCACCCACTTCTTATAACGTTCCTTCTCCTCTTCACTAGAATTCTCGCTAGGCTTTTTATGACAGATCTCAAAGAGTACAAATTTATACTCCTCAGCAGTCAAGATAATATCCTGTAGGATCGGTGTCGGATAATAGAGGGGGGGGGTGAATATCGACTTGAAAATTTTATCAGAATTTTGTTGGAAAGCGTCTTTCTAGCAGGGTTAGTACACAACAGAAATAATAATAAAGAAAAACAAAAGACAAGTGACATGCAGGTTTTACTTGGTTCCCAACCGCCCAGGGTCAGTACATTAAAGGCCTAAGCACTCAATTGTGAGTCCACTAGTGGTCTCCATTCCGGACTTTCCAGAGAAGGAGAACCCCGTCTTACAGTTCAAGTTACAAGCACAAAAAGTAGTAAATACGACTCGTAAATAAAATGCAAACCAAACGGAAAAAGAAGCTTTGGCCAATCTGGAAGTCCGAAGTGCAACGCACTTCCTCCTGGAGCCTCCTTGGTCACAGAGCTTCGACTTGAGCACGTTTGCTTTACTTGGAATACTTTAGCGGATGTGAAAGTTGATGTTCTGGAATGAGGGGTCGAACCCCTTTATATACAGCCTTCTCGAGCGCCTTTGAGACCTTGGGCGCCTGCCACGTCGCAGTCAAACTTCATCCGTTGCATCGAAATCGTAGCAGGGATAAGGCTGCTCTTCCCAGGCGCCTGGGAGCCCTCAGGCACCTGGTTTGCCAGGCGCCTGGGAGTGGGCTGCCCCAACTGGGGCTCCCAGCTTATCTTGGGCGCTTGATTCAAGTCAGGCGCCCAGGAAGGGTCTTCCCAGGTGCATTTTCTCCTGCATTTGCTTTCCTATCTTACCTCCAACTCCAGGTACCTGCAAGACAACAAACACAAGACAAACATATAAATAATCTTAGCCTTAAAGATTGGTTCTGACTTTGGATTTCACCTGAAACCCTAGGTCGAATCGACGCCTAATGTTCCCTTTCCCGGGAATGCGTCCTCACCTACTCCACACTGGAGAAGTTACCTTTGCTAACCAGAACCTCCGGTTGGACTTTTGCTTAGCCTCCAAGAACTCGAATCTCGAGACGTTTGTCCTTGACCCATCTCTACTTCTGTTCGCGATTCCTGCTCGACTAAAGCTATTGCAAACCGGGACCTCCGACTGGACTTTTGCTCGGCCTCTGAGAACTTGGATCTCGAGATGTCCGACCTCGACCCATCTCTACTTCTGTGCGTCATCCTCGCTCGGCAAAGACTCCATTGCCCGATCCCCGACCAGGACTTAGTGCTCAGTCCCCCGGACCAAGACTTCGTGCCCAGCCTCACTCACCAGGACTTAGTCCACCTAGCTTCACTCACTAGGACCCAGCTTCACTCACCAAGATTTAGTTCACCTAGCTTCACTCACTAGGATTTCTTCCACCTAGCTTCCCTTTCGAGGACCTAGCTTCACTCACCAGGATTTAGTTCACCAAAATCACTCCTTTGCTAGTCATCATGATCTTGACTAGACTTCCTCCAATCTTCAGGTAAATATGATCTCACACCTCAAGTTCGATCTGGTTTAATCCCTTAGTCAAACTGACCAATCCTGGGTTCTGTTTACTTTGCCAAACATCAGATCCTGTTTGGCTAACCCTTTGTCAAACTGATCAAACTTGGGTTTACCCTACCAAACATAAGGTTTTGTTTGGTTTAACCCTTAATCACTTTGACCACCCTTAATATATTGTCTAACATATATTGTTACTAATTTTAGTATATTGTTAAACATCGAAACCCTAGAGGATGACTGTTCATCACTAATGTATTTTATACCAATAATCTCCCCCTTTTTAATGATTGACAATAATCTTAAGTTAGGTTAGGTCTAAGGGTTCTAGGTTTAACACTTGGGAGAAATAAAAAAAAATCTAACTTAAGCTCTCTCCCCCTTTGTCACGCATCAAAAGGAAATAAACAACAGAGAAAAATTTGCACCAACAATAAAAAAAATAACTTCAGCCTTTCTTCCCCTTTTAAGATAATATCTCTCCTCCTTTTGAAAATACTTAAGATATATAGTTATTTTGAAAAATAATTTTTAAAATTCTCCCCCTTTTTAAAAAATTAAGTACTTGTTCTATAAAGTATTCTAAAAATCACTAAGTACTTTAATTAAAATTGCACCAACAATATAAGAATATTTTATATTTTTTTGTTAAAAAAAAATGAACTTCCCTAAGTCTGATACAATCCTAGGAATCTTGTTGATTACAAGAACATTCCTATGTGTCTTAGGGATTTTCCATAAATGAATATTTGCAATGGAATTTATTTTTTTTTAAAATAATAATTTTCTTGATTCGGTTTCTTTTCCAGTCTGACACAATCCTAGGAAACCTTGTTAACTACAAGGAAAATTTTCCTAAGTGTCCTGAAAATTTTTCTAAACTCAAGATAAAGATTCCAAGATTTTCAAAATTATATAAGAGACAAAAAGATTTTCAAGATGAGTTTTGAAAAGAAAATATTATGTTTTCAAATGATTTTGAAAAGATAGTGTATGAAAATATAATATTTTTACAATTTCTACTAATTCTTTTAATTTTAATCTCCCCCTAAACCTGACACAGTCCTAAGAAGCTTATTGACCACAAGTTAATCTTCCACTAAGTCTTAGGGTTGGATTCAAAAACAATTTAAAACATTTACGAAATACTTTGAAATAATTATGAATAATACATTAATTTCTTTTGAAATAGACTCCCCCTAAATCTGACACAATCTTAGAAATTCTTATGGATCATTAAGAAATCTTCCTATGTGTCTTTAGAGTTTATCCAAATCAATAAAGCAATTAAAGCAATTTGAAGAATATTTTTGGAAGAATATGATAGTTTTCAAGAAAATAATTTTTGAAAAATATTTTGAAATAAATTTTTGAAAAAATATTTTTCGAAACACATTTTGAAGGAAATAATTTTTAAAGCACAAACTATTTTGAAAAGATATAAATTTTTGAAAAGAGTAAATTTTGAGAAATAGTTTTCTAACAATTAAAAATCCGCAAAAATATAGACTCCCCCTGAACCTGACACCTTCTAGCTACCCTTGTTAACTACAAGAACCTCTATCTAAGTGTCTTAAGGGACTTTAGTGTTGATCTAGCAGGTTTGTGTCTAAGTGTAGGTCAAACAACTTTCAAAAAGATATAATTTTTGAAAATGTATTTATAAATAAACACACAATCAAGCATAAAGTTCATTAAAACATTATTATGTTTAAACATTATTTTGAAAATAGATTTTTAGGAAAATATATATCCAAAAGCTTTTGAAAACATTTATCAATTAATTAGTCCTTAACATCTCACTCATTCTAAGTGTCGCAGTACAAGAAAGCACGGTTGCCTTATAGGTATTTGTGAGATGCTTGAATAATTTTTCTCAATTTAATTTATAGATTGCTTGACCTTGAGTTAGATTCTGTTGGAACTTGGATGGCTAGAGAGGGGGGGGTGAATGTAGTCAAACACAAACTTTTGGCTCTTTTCTTTGAACTTTTCTGTGATCAGGTTAGTAGCGGAAGCAAACAAGCAGAAACAAGAATAGAAACAGAAACACAGAAATAACATATCAAAACGTTAACACGGAGGGTTTACAAGGTTCGGGGATAACTTGCCCCTACTCCTTGACGTGCCCGTGAGGTGGGTGATCCCTTGATCGTCGGCAGATCAAGCCCCGGAAAATCCGGATATAATATAACCTCCTTCTCGGTGGAGAAACCTCTCCACAGCAGTCTCAATAGAATGTGAAAATAAGCACAGAGATAAAGAGGATCTTATAGAGCACAAGCAAGCGAAGGAGAACGTTTACAGAGCACAACTCATAACCTAGCACAACCTTGGCAAGAGCCTTCACTCAGCTCTTCCTTGTCTTCTTGTTGATCGCCTCCCAACGTTCTCAACTCCTTCCAAGTGCTCATGTTGCAGCATATCCAACAGATCGCTCAAAGACTTTCAGTGTATGCAAGAGTTAGCCAAAGTTCAAAGTTCTCCCGAGGCTTCTTCGCTAGCTAGCTCTTAAGCCTCTGCCCATCGCCAGGTCACCAGGCGCGTCTCTGCAGCTCACCAGCTCGTCTGCAACAACCTCAGCTACTACTGACCTCTTCTGGACTCCCTGAACCCTCTTCAGTCGAGCCCCCAGGCCAGTTGTCAGCTTGGACAGTCGTTGCCAGCCCGCGCTAGAAACCGTTGTAACCTGAGAAAAGAAAACAACCAAACCTGACGAGGAGAAAGTCTCCAGTTGACCCTCCTCCGATGTTTGAATCATCCCTGCATTACCTGCACACTTAACAGATGCTTAGCACAGCAAATCAAAAGTGAATCAGAGAAATAGTAGAGAAAACAGACGTGATCAGAGGGAAATCAGAAGTCTGACAGTGGATTTGAATTAAAGTTTTCAGACACTGATCGGTCACCAGACCGATCAGTGAAGTCCCAGATGGATCAGGTAAGCTCCTGATCGATCCAGTGACTCCCTGATCGGTCACACTAACCGATCAGGGATGTGGATCGGTCATAGTGACTGATCCACCACATTGCTGGAGAAAACTCCAGCTTTCTGTGAATCCCTGGCTTGATCGGTCACCTGACCGATCAGGGTGTGCCCTGATCGGTCACAGTGACCGATCAGGTCACTCCTGGACCGATCAGGACCCAGCCTGATCGGTCCGGGAGGCCTTTGATCGGTAATGAAGACCGATCAAGGGTTTCTCCAGAAACGTACTGTCTCTTCTCTGATCGTTCACCAGAACAATCAGAGACCAAACAGAAACATTCTGTTCTCTCCCTAATCGTTCACCAGAACGATCAGGAACCAAACAGAAACTTTCTGTTCTAATTCTGATCATTCACCAGAACGGTCAGACTTCCTTTGATCGGTCACCAGACCGATCCACAACAAGGAGTTCGTGCCAACTCCCTGATTGGTCTCCAGACCGATCCAGCTCTGACCAATTCAACCCTAAGTCCAGAGAATAAGCTCCCTAGCCTTCTCTGACTCATTCTGGTCCCGGAGAAAGAGCTCACGTGCCCTTCTCTGACCAGTACGCTCAATGCTCAGTCCTCCGGACCAAGACTTCGTGCCCGCTTCACTCATCGGGACTTCGTTCAACCTAGCTTCTCTTGCTAAGACCTGGCATCACTCACCAGGGTTTCAATCACCCGGCTTCACTCACCGGGATTTCCATCACCTAGCTTCACTCACCAGGACCCGTCTTCACTCACCGGGGTTTCAGTCACCTAGCTTCACTCACCAGGACCCGGCTTCACTCACCGGGGTTTCAACCACCCAGCTTCACTCACCGGGGTTTCCGTAACCCGGCTTCACTCACCGGGAGTCGTGCCCAGTCCCCGACCAGGACTTAAACCAGACTCATCTTATTAGCCTAAACTTAAATCGGTGTCAATACCAAAACAACAATTAGGTCAGACTGCATCAACAATCTCCCCCTTTTTGTTGTTTGACAACCCGATTCTAAGTTTAGGTATTCGAAATCAATTGAAGTCAAAGTTCACTATCACAGGGGAATCAGAATCCTCCCCCTACAATAGTTATACTCGTAATCATCCTAAACATAACTAACCAAACTCTCCCCCTTTGTCAAACACCGAAAAGGGTGTAAACTGGTTATTAAGTTTGAAATACCTCCCCCTTACCCAGGGGTTTTCCCAAAACAAATAGGATATGATTAATTTGAAAGCATATGAAATAAGGATAGCAAGACAGGATAATCATATGCATCATATGGAAAGGAACATAGATAGCAAAATCATGAACTAACAGTCATACTGGAAATCCATCAGACAGTCAGATACATAACGTCATGAAATAGAAGTCGGAATGAGAGTACAGCAGAAAAATGTCACTCCTGAGCCGGGGGATCGTCAGATTACATCGAGTCATATGATGTGTCATCGACGGGTAGGAAGCTCCCCGGGGCAGTGCTGCTAGATGGCTGAAAACGTGGAAAGGTCTGCTGTGGCGGGTGACCCGCCATCCAAGCGTGCAATGCTACGAACATATCCCGCTGCTCAGCATGCGTAACATTAAATTTACCCTTGGTTCCATAGATTAGTTCTATTTTGGGCTTTATTGCAAATCTTTATACATTTGAAATATTTTTGAACTTAATTGTTAATCTATTTTTGTAGGCATGAAAGGATCATGGACCGAGGTCAAGAATGGTCAGGATCAGGCTCAGATCAAGGCGATCAAGCTCTGGAGAACTGTGAGCCGTCCATTCAGAAGTTAAGCAGATCTCGATCATCCAGGGCAAATCAGATGGATCCAAGCTGAGGAAAGGTAGATCTGATCATCATAATGAGATTTGGAGGTTTAGGGGCAAATTGGAGAAGATCCAGCCGTTGGATCAAGACAAGGGGATCTAGACCATCCATTTGAGAAAAAAGAGAAGATCTGGACCATCCACCACTGATCTAGTGAATCCGAGCTAGGGTTAGGGTTAACCAAGCACTCTGATCAAGATCTGAAGGTTTCATCCAAATCAGAGATCATTTGGCCGTTGGATCAAGATAAGAGGGATCTAGAGCGTCCATGCAAAGATCAGGTTGATCTGAGCCATCCGCTGAAAATCTGGAGAATCTAAGCTACCACGAGACAGATCCTGACCCTTGATCAACATCTGGAAAGTTTAGGTCAGATCGGATGAAGATTAGCCGTTGGATTGATGTAAAGAAATCTGGGCCGTCCATTGCTAAGTATTTAATCAAAAATCAGCCACAGCTCTTCGTCATCGCGTCTTCGCCGCAACAGCTTCTTCCTTCGTTTGTTCTTCGTATTCTTCAAGCTTTTCATTCATCCGAAGGCGTGATCACTCAATTCCTGATTTAAATCAAGTGCTAGGTCAATGGGAAGAGGTCTTGGTGAAGTTTCCAGCTCTCTATTGCCCAAGAACAGAGATGAGCGAGGTTTCCTTAGCTCTGCTATTTGAAGTCTTCGATTTCAGCTGTGCATCCATTTCCATCCACCGGAGCCATCTGGAGGGGTTCCCTAGATTGCTCTGACCATCCCCAAATCACAATCGCACTTGGACGCAGCTGAATTGAAGGATTCGAATGGGGATTTCAGATTGGGTAGAGTTGAGCTCGGATTGAGTCGCAGAGACAATTTCTCGATGGTTTGTGGAGCTTACGGGTCCGAGGCTTGCCCTTGCGTGACGAACAAGGAGTACCTGAGCTAAAGAAGGGATTGAGGAGTAGTTTCTTAGTGAATTTTCTATTTTTTAGCAGTAGCTTTAATTTCTGCCGCAAGTTCATTTTTGAAATTTGGTGTTAGCTGTTTAATTCACTTCTTGGAATTGTTTCTGCTGTAATTAGGGTTAAATCCAGCAAGTTAAGTAGTTAGGAAGCTTGTTTAGGGACTGATCGAATTCAATTTCAGTTCACTTTTGTTTTCCTGCTTGCATGTCATTTCATTGTTGCATATCAGCCCTGTTCTGAAATTTCAGTTCAGTTTCTGAGTTTTTCAGTTTAGTTCTAATTCGATTCGTGTTTAGTTTATTCCCTGCAATTGAAGACAACAATTAGTTTGTTAATGCAATTGATCTGAGATGTTTAGTAATTTAGTTTTAATTTTGCGTTTTCAGTTCAGCTTGTTTGCAATCGATTCCTATTTCTGCAATTTGGATCCATATCTGCTAGTTCATTTTATTCTACACATTGTCAGCTATCATTTCCGAACTAGTATCAATGAAGTTCTGCATTTAGATTCCAGCACTTGAACTCCCTTGATTTGTTCGATTTTGCATCCACTTGGTTGCTGAAATTCTGCATACGGTTTCTACATCATTGAACATTACTTCTGTTTTGAGATTGTTTTTGGATGATCAGATTTTGATCTGAATTCCCTCCTTCATTCCAGCATTTTCTTCACTGATTAGTTTGCCTTTCAACTGCATCGATTAGTTGCATTTCTGAACTGTTAGCATCAGCCTTGGCACTTAGTATCAGTTTCAGTTTCGGCACACGAGTTTTCCTCTTTGTATCAAGTTTGTATTAAATTCTCCACTTTGTATCAAGAAAGGTTTTGGGATTAATTGGTACCAAGTTAAATGCAGTTTTCAGTGAGCTAGTGTGTTTGAAATTAGTTAGGATTGCATTTGAATATTTCTGAGTTTCTTTGCATTGGTTGGCTTCTAAAATTGTAGCTAGTTAGAGTTGAGTTTGTTTAAAGTTTAATTTTTTTTGAATTTTATAGCTAGAATTTGTGTTGAGTGTGTTTGTTCCCGAAAATTGCTATCACTGCCTTATTCCTTTGTTTAGAATATGTTTGCATGTGAAATCAGATTTTCTTTCCAAAATTGTTTAAGTGCTTTGATTGAGCTTTGATTGAGTTGTTCGTTGGTTAAGTTCATCACTTGTCATACCTTGTTTAATTTGTTAGTTGAGTTCTTTCCTTTTTCATTTTGTTTCATTTCTGAATTGCAACCCAAACCTAAATTTTATTTTGAAACCCAAAAATAGCAACGACACATAAACTCAAGCGCGAATCAAACAACTTCAACTAGCCCTAGGAAAAATACGACATGTGGCCTCTTTACTACGTTCTCATTTGTGATTGCAAAAAAGGGTTTCCAGCTTACAAATATCTAAATTTTGAGACCCACATTTCGTGACACCTAGTTAGCGGTCATCAAAATTTTTGGCGCCATTGCCGGGGAAAAGTAACTAGTTGATTTGTTTGATTTTTTGCTTGTACACTTATTTCACATCTTTCTTGATTTATTTTTGTGCTTACTGCTATATCTGGTGATTTGATTTTATTTGTTTCATCTTTTTATCTACTTTTATTGTGATTTGTTTTTGGTTTTATGACTAGGTCTACAAGTGGTGATCTTGAAGAATTTGACCCTGAGATTGAGAGAACTTTCAGAGCAAGGAGGAGTCAAGGCATACTTTCAGAGACTAGTGATATTCCTCCTCTTCAGACTATTCTCACTCATTCAGGCAGTATCATGGCAGACCACCAGAAGACTATGAAGGAACTCGCAGCACCAGATGCTACATTTCAGTATTCCAGCATTGCTTATCCAGAACTGGCTGGAGATTTTGAGCTTAGATCTGGACTCATCCATTTGCTGTCCAAGTTTCAAGGATTATCTGGAGAAGATCCAAATAGACACCTGCATGAGTTTCACGTAGTCTGCTCCACTATGAAGCCTCAGGGCATTTCAGAAGAAGATATTAAGCTGAGAGCTTTTCCCTTCACACTGACAGGAGCAGCCAAAGATTGGTTTTACTACTTACCCACTGGGCACGTGTCTAGTTGGATTTCTATGAAGAAAGCATTTTTGGAAAAATATTTCCCAGCCTCCAGAACAGCAATATTTAGAAAAAGCATTTGTGGCATTCAGCAAGTGGTGGGTGAGACGCTTTATGACTACTGGGAGAGATTCAACAAATTATGTTCAAGTTGCCCACAGCACCAGATCAGCGAGCAGCTTCTGATTCAGTATTTTTATGAGGGATTATTGCAGATGGACAGGATTATGATAGATGCTACAGCTGGAGGAGCCCTAGTGAACAAAACGCCAGATCAAGCTAGGGAGCTCATTTCTAATATGCCTGAGAACTCACAACAATTTAGAAGCAGAGCATTGACCACCAAAGGAGTGGGTGAAGTTCAGGTAGTTCCTACTGATCAGAAGGAGGTTAAGAATGCATTGATAGAGCTCACATCAGCGGTTAAGCAAATTGAACTAAATATTGCAAGGCAAAATTCAACTCCTTCAGTACCTCCACAATCAAGCCAAGTGATGAGTGTATGTGGCATTTGCGCTAGCCAAGAACACAATTCAGATTCATGTCCCAACCTCCAACAAGATGAGTCACTAGCGGCATTGGTTAGGGGACAATTTCAAGCAAGAAACAACCCTTACTCCTCTACTTATAACCCCGGTTGGAGGGATCATCCAAATCTGAGGTACGGGAACTCTTTCTACCAATAGAACCATCAGTAGCAACAATTCCAACAAACATCACAGCAGCCCCAGCAAACACAGCAAAATCAGCAAGTTTTTCAGCCTTCGAACTAAAATTTTCAGCCTACATTTCAGCCAACGTTTCAGCAAACACAGCCTCAATTTCAGCAATTCCAGCCAACATTCCAGCCAATACAGCAGCCGCAGCAAGGATTTCAAGCATTCCAAACATTCCAACATCAAAACCAACAAAATTTCCAGCCCCCACAGCCTTACCATCAGAATTTCCAGCCTTACAATCAAGGGTTACAGCCTATGCAAACTCAGTCCTCACCACAGAATTTTCCACTTCAGAACCAGAATTTTCAAGGATATAACTCTCAGCAAGGTTTTCAGGCATTTCAACCTTCTTATCAGCCCTGTCAACAGCAAATGTCACCCTCCTATCAGCCCCAACAGCCCTATGTTCAACAATTTCAGCCTACTACTTCATCCTTTCAAAGTCAGTCAAGGCAATATGCTAACCAAGGAGGCTATGGAAGCTCAAGTGGAGGAAATGCGCAGCAACAACAAATGATGGAGATGCTACAACAAGTTTTACAAACACAACAACAACAACAACAACAAAACCTTGAGAGGCAAATGGGACAATTGGCTAGTGGGATTAATCAAAGTCAAGCTCAAGGATCAAGTCAACTATCTTCCCAAACTGTTCCTAATCTGAAAGGAAACGTTAGCGCTATTACTTTGAGGAGTGGGAAGGTTACATCATCTCAAAATGGTCCAAGAGCTAAAATTTCTGAAAACAGGGCAGCACCTCCATTTCCAGCTCAAATCAGCCCTGATACGACTTCAAAATCAGTTGGTTCCACCCCTAGTCCGTGCCCAACTCCTTCCTCGAGTAATCCAGCAATTTGGTGGAAAGTGGAGGAGAAATCAGTGGCGAGATAGATTTTACAGCAGCCACTTCGCATGGGACAGCAACCCAGAAATCAGCCCCTCCACTTCCGGCCAAAGAAGATGAATTTAGGGTTCCTTTACCCTTTCCACAGCGGAAAACACAAGCCAAAAGACAAGTGGAGGAGGAGAAGGCTAAGGAATTCAATGAGCTAGTGGAACTTTTCAGTAAAGTAGAGATCAATGTACCTTTGTTGACCATGATTAAACAAATTCCTAAGTATGCCAAGTTTTTGAAAGATCTTTGTGTTCACAAGAAGAAACTTAAGGAAAATGAGTTGGTCAACTTTGGGAAGAATATTTCAGCACTTATACATGTCATACCTCAGAAGTGTGAAGACCCTGGAGTGTTTACTGTATCTTGTGAGATAGGGAGCACCACATTCCATGATGCTATGATAGATTTAGGAGCATCCATAAATGTGATGCCCAGGTCATTCTTCCAGATGCTTGGCATAGGCCCTTTACAGCCCACTGGTGTGGTGATACAACTAGCAGACAGGAGCCAGACCCACCCAGCTGGTATGATTGAAGATGTTTTGGTGAAGGTAAAGGAGTTAATATTTCCTGCAGATTTTTATATCTTGGATATGGAGGGAGATTATCTTGCACACCGTTCTCCACTTATTTTAGGAAGACAATTTCTAAAGACTGCTAGAACAAAAATCGATGTATATGCTGGTACACTTTCCATGGAGATTGGAGATACGGTTGTTCAGTTTAGCCTTTTTGATGCTATGAAGCATCCGAGAGAGGACCACTCCATCATGAGCATGGATATTCTTGAGGAGTTAGAGGCTACAGAGTTAGAGGCTGAGGGATTTTTACCTGATTTTTCTGGAGGAGCTATTTATTCAGAGGAGGCTAAGAGAGTATTTACTGCTGAGACTGAGGATTTTTCAGAAGATATTTCAGATGCATTTCCAACTGGAGAGGATTTTCTAGGTGTAGGGGATTGCACAGAGCCCCAAGGATCACCTATTTCTACTGAGGAAAACCAGAGTGAACTGAAGCCACTACCAGGCCATTTGAAGTATGCATACCTAGGAGAGGAGCAGACTTTTCCCGTGATTATTGCACAGCATTTGGAGTCAGAACAAGAAGAAAAATTATTGCAAGTCCTGAGGCACTACAAGAAGGCAATTGGTGGACTCTATCAGATATACCAGGTAATAGCCCAGCTATCTGTATGCACAGGATATTTTTGGAAGAAAATGTCAAACCCGTGAGGCAACCACAAAGGAGACTCAATCCACTTATTTTGGATGTTGTAAAGAAAGAGGTGAGTCGACTTCTACAGGCAGGTATCATTTACCCTATTTCTGACAGTCAGTGGGTTAGTCCTATTCATGTGGTGCCCAAGAAATCTGGAGTGACCGTGGTGGCAGATGAAAGTAATGAGCTAGTGCCCACAAGAGTTAAGAATTCCTGGAGAGTCTGCATTGATTACAGGAAGCTCAACAAGGTCACAAGGAAAGATCACTTCCCTTTACCCTTTATTGATCAGATGCTTGAGAGACTGGCAGGGAAGTCGCATTATTGTTTCTTGGATGGATTTTCAGGCTACTTTCATATTTGCATAAATCCAGAGGACCAGGAGAAGACTACCTTCACTTGCCCCTTTGGCACTTTTGCCTACAGACGTATGCCCTTCGGACTCTGCAACGCACCCGGTACATTTCAGAGATGCATGGTAAGTATATTTGGTGAGTTGCTAGAGGACTGTATGGAGATATTCATGGATGATTTTTCAGTTTATGGCACGTCTTTTGATTCATGCTTAGATAATTTGTCTAGGGTTTTACATCGTTGCATTGAAACTAACCTTGTTCTTAATTTTGAGAAATGTCACTTCATGGTAGAGCATGGGATTGTACTTGGACACATAGTCTCTCGGAAAGGTATAGAGGTAGATCCTGCGAAAATCAGTGTTATTTCTTCTTTATCTTACCCCGTATGCATACGGGATGTTCGTGCTTTTCTTGGACATGCAGGTTTCTACCGCCGATTTATTAGAGACTTCAGCTTGATTGCTCGACCCTTGACACGACTTTTGCAGAAAGAGGTTGAGTTTCATTTTTATGATAAATGCAAAGAAGCTTTTCACAGACTCAGGGAGGCTCTTACCTCAGCTCCTATCATTACATCACCTGATTGGACTTTACTATTTGAATTAATGTGTTATGCTTCTAATTTTACAGTGGGAGCTGTTCTAGCACAGAGGGTTGATGGAGCACCACATGTCATTTGCTACGCCTCCAAAACCCTAGATGCCGCCCAAGCAAACTACACAACTACTGAAAAGGAGCTTCTTGCCATTGTGTTTGCTTTGGATAGATTCAGATCTTACTTACTGTGCTCACATGTGATTATTTTTTCTGATCATGCAGCTCTCAAATACTTGTTGAAAAAACCTGATGCAAAACCTAGATTGATCAGATGGATGCTCCTACTCCAAGAATTTGACCTGGAGATCAAAGATAGAAGTGGAAAAGAAAACCTAGTTGCAGATCATTTGAGCAGACTTGAAGGAGATGGATCTCCTACCACCATTGACGATGATTTCAGAGATGAGCACTTGATTGCAGTGCATGGTGAGACACCGTGGTATGCAGATCTAGTTAATTTTCTAGTTGCACATGTTTTTCCCACTCAATTTTCTAAGGCTTAAAAAGATAAACTCAAAAGTGATGCAAAGTTTTATGTGTGGGATGATCCTTATTTGTGAAAATTTTGTAATGACCAAATAATTAGGAGATGCGTACCAGATCATGAGTTTTCTTCTGTCCTTACATTTTGTCATTCATCAGCTTATGGGGGCATTTTGGACCCCAGAGAACTGCTAGGAAAGTGCTAGAGTATGGATTATACTGGCCCACCCTTTTTCATGATTCATATGTCTTTTATAAAAATTGTGATAGATGTCAGTGAACTGGGAGCATAGGAGCGAGACATGAGATGCCCCAACATGCTATACTTTATTGTGAGATTTTTGATGTTTGGGGGATAGATTTTATGGGACCTTTTCCTGTATCTTATGGTTATCTGTATATTTTACTTGCTGTGGATTATGTTTCAAAATGGGTGGAGGTCATTCCCTCCAAGACTGATGATTCTTCTATTGTTTGTAGTTTTGTTAGGTCACACATTTTCTGCAGGTTTGGAATTCCAAGAGCAATAATTAGTGACCAAGGATCTCATTTCTGCAACAAACACATGAAGGCACTACTGAGTAAATATGGGGTGGTACATAAAGTTTCTACATCCTATCATCCCCAAACAAATGGACAGGCTGAGATTTCCAACAGAGAGATAAAATCAATTTTGGAGAAGACAGTTGGGCCCACTAGAAAAGACTGGAGCAAGAGGCTAGATGACGCACTCTGGGCCTACAGAACAGCATATAATGTAGGATCGGTGCCATCGATAGAGGGGGGGTGAATATCGACCGTTAAAATATTTTCGGTAACTTCGTAGAAAACTATCGTTTGTTCTAGACACAGAGTTAGTAGCAGCGGAAAAGCAATAGAACGAGTGAACAAAACAAAAGACAGATTACTCGCGGGATTTATTTACTTGGTTCCCGACCCCCCTGGGTCAGTACGTCCAAGGCCTATGTACTCGGCGTGAGTCCACTATTGGTCTCCTTTCCGGAATTTCCGGAGGCGGAGAAAACCCGTCTTACAGTTGAAATTTACAAGCAATAATATAGAAAATTAAGTGCGGAATTAAATAAAAGAAAACCAACAAGACAAAGTCTGAAGCTCGGCCGATCTAGACCTCCGAAGTGCTGAGCACTTCCTCCTAGAGCCTCCCGGTCGTAGAGCCTCATCTCTAGCACGTTGTTGTCGGTCAGAGTGATCAGAATGGCACTTGGCAGTTGTGTTTGAAGCAGAGGGGTCGAAGCCCCTTATATAGGCCTCCTGGGGGCGCCCTGGACGTCGGGGCGCCCTGATAAACCCGGTCAAACCTTATCCCCGCATCAACCTCGCTGCAGCTGATAAAACCTTTGACCAGGGCGCCCCAGACCTCCCGGGCACCCTCATGAGGGCTTATCTGAGTTTCGGACTCGAAACTGCAAAAATAGCTTTGAACCCGGGCGCCCCGGACGCTCCGGGCGCCCTGCTTGACACCTATTCTGCTTACTTAACAAAAACTGCATTTTACTCTTGACTAGGGGCGCCCTCATCAAGCCTTTAAACCCAATACTGGGTTTTATGCCTTGCTCTGGGCGCCCCCAACAGTGGGGGCTCCCCCATCAACCATTTTCCAGCAACTTGCCTGCTTTGTCTCCGGTTCATGGTACCTGCAAGATACACAAACACAAAGCACATATACATACAATATTAGGCTTAAGGACTTGGTTCTGACTTCGAATCTCCACGAAACCCTATGTCGAACCGACACAAGTTCCCATCCCCGAGAACTCGCTGATAAGTACCATTTTGTTGATTATTTTAGTTGCTAAAATCCATGTTTGACCCATGTTTTACTTGCTTAATTGTGATTTTTCCCTAGGTTTTAGGACTTCCTCTTATTTTGGACTTAATTGCAAATTTGCACATATTTGGATTATTTGGCCACTAAATTTTTAATCTATTTTTGTAGGCATGAAAGGATCCTGGACCTAGGGTATACTGGGTCAAACTTGAGTCGGAAGAGGACCTAGATCGAGTTATCAAGCTTCGGATTAATCTGGGCCGTCCGATTCAAAAGCGGCTAGATCTGAGCCATCCAGGACCATCTGAAGCAATCCGAGCTAGGGTTAGGGTTGATCAAGCACTCTGATCATGATCTGAAGGTTTCATCCCAATCAGATCTCATTCAATCGTTGGATCAAGCTCGGAGGGCTCTAGAGCGTCCATTCAAAGATCAGGTTGATCTGAGCCATCCGATGCAAATCTGGATGATCCGAGCTACCACGAGGCAGATCCTGACCATTGATCAACATCTGGAAAGTTTGAGTCAAATCGGATGAAGATCACCCGTTGGATTCATTCAAATCAATCTGGGTCGTTCATTCCTAATTACTTAAGGAAAATTTGCGCAGCTTCCTTCTTCGCCGCAAACGTCATCTTCTTCGATACTTCTTAGTTTTTCTTCAAGTTTTTCTTCAATCCGTGAGCGCGACCCCTCAACTTCAACCCTAGATCATCATCTGGATCATTGGAGATAGCTTCGGTGGAGAATTCAGCTCAAGTTTCATCCGGACAGAGTTTGCTTGAGGGTTTCGGCATGCTCTGTGGTCTGAGCACTTGAATCTCAGCCACAATCCATTTCCGATTATCTGAGCCACTTGTAGGGGTTCTCAGGTGAGCTCAGGTCTTCTCCAAATCATCATCGCAACTCAACAAACTGAGATCGAAGAGTTCGGATTGGATTTCCCCAACTGATGCAGTTTGAGCAGAGTTCATCAAGTGAAGCTGATTTCCACTGATTTGCTGAGCTTAGGGGTTCTAGGCCATCCCTTGCGTGACAAACAAGGAGATTTTGAGCTCGAGAAGGGTTGAGGATTAGTTTAAATTAGGAATTTTCAGTTTTCTTAGCTGTAATTTAAATTCTGCAATCTGTTTCTGTTACTGAATTTCTTAGCAGCTGTTTAGTTTGCTTTCTTGCATTGTTTCTGCTTAATTAGTGGTTTGAAACTGTTCTTCCAGTAGTTAGCTAGCTTATTTAGTTAACACTTTACTTAATTTCATTTGCTTGCAATTTCTTACTTGCGTATCAATTTTCAGCTCGCGTATCAGCCCTGTTTCTGCCAATTCCATCTAGTTCTGAATTTTTTTTCAGTCTATTTCGAATTCAATTCGTTTCTGGTTTTAGTTCCTGAGATTTAAGTCGACATTTGGGTAGCTAATGAGTTTGATCAGTATTGAATTTCAATTCCGCAGCTTTGTTCAGTTTTTCCCTGTTATGTATCAAGTCTTCATCATGCGTATCATGTTGTTTCTTGTGCATCAGTTTACTTCCAACAATTGTTAGCTTAGCAATTCTGAATTCTACCAGTCTGTAATTCATCAATTTCAGTCTTGTTGCATGCGGTGCTGTAGTTTTAGTATCCATTCTGAAGCTGTATCAATGGAACATGAGCTCTTTTGAATCTTATACGAATAGCAAACTTGAGAAATTAATTTTTGTTGCTGTGTTAATTTCTGCATTCAGATTTTGTTTTTGCACAACTGTTTCTGCATTGAATTTTCTTGACTGATCAGACTTGGATCTCACTTCACTGGTACTATCAATTTCCAAACTAAGTTGGTTAGTTTTAGTATAAATTGTCATGTTTACAGTTCAAGCATTCAGTCAGCTTTTGGCACATTAGTTCCTGCATTTTGGTGGCAAGTTAACTCAAATTCTGCACTTTGTATCAAGTGGAGAATTCAGCACTTATTGGACCCAAGTTTAACTCAATTCTTAGTGTACTCTTGCCCTTGATTTCAGTCCCAATTGCATTCAAACTGTTCTGAGCTGTAACTGCTAATTTCTGCAAAAAGGTAGTATCATTTCGGCAAGTTATATCAATGAACTTCATTTTTTTCATTAGGGGAAAAATTGTTTAGCATTTGGCTAGTTTTGAATGGCAATCACTGAAGCAAAACTCTGAATTAGAGTCAATCAGGATTAGGATCGATTTGATTTCAGCTTCGGTTTCCTGAATTTTGCCAATTAACATTAAGTGATTAAGTGGTCATTTGGTTGAATCATTAAGTGTCATCACTTTGTTTAGTTCATGAGTTAAGTTCCCTTCATTTTCATTGCGATTTCATTTCCGATTGCAGCCCAAAACTCAATTATTTGTTTGAAACCCAAAAACACAAACGACACATAAACTCAAGCACGAATCAAACACAACTCAACTAGTCCCCAGGAAAAATACGACCTATGGCCCCTTTACTACGTTTTCATATTTTGATTGCAAAAAGGGTTTCCAACTTTTTATACAAATTCTAAATTTGAGACCCACATTCGTGACACCTAGTTCGGGTCCATCAAATTTTTGGCGCCGTTGCCGGGGAAGCAACTAGTTGAGTTGTTTGATTTTTGCTTGTATACTTATGGACATATCATTGGGTTCTATTTTATTTTGTTTTATCTTTCGTATACGGTTGCTGTCATTTTTCTTGTTTGTTGTGTGACAGGGCTGTAAGATCAAAATGTTTCCACCAGAGGACTATACAGAGATAAAAGAGGCATTGATGGAGTTGAAATGTTGGTGTAAGGTGTTGGAATACCAACAGAAAAATAAAGCGCATTCATCTACTTACCAGAGGCCGATTCAGCCTACTTTTCAACCACCTCAGCCCCAAATTCAGCAATACGAGCCACAATTTCAGCCTTTCCAGCAATTTCAACCACAATTCCAGAATTCTCAACAGCCCTATTCGAATTTTCAGCTACCATTACAACAATTACAGCAGCCACCACAGCAATTTCAACCGCAATTCCAACAATTTCAGCAAGATTTTCAGCCAAGTCAATCAAATTTCCAGCAAACTCAGATTGGGCAGCCACTATTCCAGAGTTTCCAGCCCCAATTTCAGTAACTCTATCAACAAGATCAATTACCTTTTCAAGGAATTCAGCAAGGGTGTTTAGATAATCAGAATTTTCAGCAACCACCCTTCCATCAAGTTCAACCAAACCCAAATTTTCAGCATCTTAACCTAGATTTCCAGTAGCCTTATTTAAGTTTTCAGCAGGGTAATAATCAATTTCAGCCTCAACCTCAGCCATGGCAGCAAGAATTTCAACCCATACAGAATTTTCAACAACCTTTTCAACATTCACAGCCACACGATCCAAATTTTCAGTTTCAAAACCAGAATTTTCAGTCCCAACCATTTCAGAGTTTCCAGAATTAAAATTTTCAGCCATCTCCACCAAGTTGTGAGCCAAATTTTCAGCAGTTTAATCAGCCCATTCAATCATTTGAGCAGCCTAAACAGCTTCCATTTCAGCATGCACAGCCTACTCTTGGTCTTCAGCAGCCTTATGTTACTTTTCAAGACCAACAAGAGCTTGAGGCTCAACAACAAAGGTTTGGGGAAATTGTGTAACAAAGACTTCAAAACCTTGGAAGGCAAATGGGACAATTGGCTAGTGATTTGAATCAAATAAAAGCCCAAGAATCAGGACAATTATCTTCTCAAGCTACTTTTAATTCTGAGAGCCCCGGAGTTGATTTTATATCAGTTCAAGGTGACCCTAGTGCATGGCCAAGTCCTTCTTCAAGTGATCTTGCAAAATTGGTGGAAGAAGAAGAAGAAGACATCAAATATAGGGCACCTACAGCATGCATCCCTCTGGAGATTTTTGTTCAAAATTCATTTCCAAATTTTTCAGCTCAAGAAGAAGAAACTGAAGCTCCACAGGACCATTCTCATCTTTTATTTTGTGATGATAGTATTATTGATGGTCTTAATTTTTCTGACATTGTTGTTGCAGATATTACAGAAGGAGCATGCATAGAAGATGATTCTACAGGTGTAGGGGATTGTACTAAGCCCCAGGGACCACCAACAGTGATGGATACATTAGAAGAGTCAGATGATTCACCAGAAAGTGTAGGGACTTGCATGGTGGAAGCAAGAACCCAAGGATCACCTGCTTTAGTTGATTGTCCACCAGAACCTGAACCTGAAGTGGAGCTCGAACATGATCAGGAGGAGAACACGGATACATCTACTCCTGTAGAACCTCCAGGTATTCTTCAGCACGCTCAGGTAAGTATTTCTCCTCTTTGTTCAGAAAAATTCAGCAAGGTACCTAGTGCTGACTTTATTGGTTCTGATGAATTTATTGATATACCTTGTGTAGAAATTGCTTGTGCAAATCCAATAGAGGTACCAAAAATTGATTTCATTGGTCGTAGTGCATTACTTGATACATCTCTTGTAGATATGGATTGTGAAATAATTTTAGAGGCACCTATAATTGATGTTGTTTGTTATGATGAATTACTTGATACATCTTTTATAGATATGGATTTTGAAAAATTTTTAGAAGTGCCTGAAATTGATGTTATTTATTGCGATGAATCTCTTGCTATATCTTATGCTGAGGTTGAATGTGAAAAACTTATGGAGGTATCTGAGATTGATTTTATTGGCTGTGACACATTGCTTGATACATCCTTGATGGAACATAATTGTGATATTTCTATTGAAGTGCCAAAAATTGATTTCTTTGTTTGTGATGAGCTCCTGGATGCAAATTTTGTAGAAAATAATTGTGAAAAATTTATTGAGGCACCAAGAATTGATTTAATTGGATGTGATGCAGTTTTGGATACATTTCATGCAGAGACTGAATTTATATCATTTCTTTCTAACCCTGAACGCTTGAGAGATGTATTACATTGTTTTGCAGGGTCCAAAAGACTACTGGAGTGGGTGCTCCATCTGAACAGACTCCAACCTCCTGGAAGAACTTTCAAAAGGCATCAAGAGGGAGGAGTAGATCTTACTGTAATTCATGGCACTCCATTCCTTCAATGGCTATTGTACCTAAATCGCCTTCGGCCACAGGAGCAAATTTTTGTAAAGTTCAAGTGTGGGGGAGCCTTCATTCTCTCAGCTACCCATACTCCTCCACTACCACGATGGAGGCTACTTCTGGATCGACTCCGTCCACCAGAAATAAAGGGGAGTTTGTTCCTTCTTGCATTTTCCTTCACTTTTATGACTTCTAGAATTTTCTTTTAAATCGAGTCCTTACTAATAAATGCATGAGTAGAGTAGAATGCATAGGAGTCATTGTAAATACCTTGTTATTTCTTTTGTCACTTTTTCTTGCATAACTAGGAATAAATGTATCCCTCTAGGTTATTCTATAGCATTTTAGAATCTCTTGGAAAATAAATTAAATTTGGTTGTAAAAACTTAGGGTTTGAGCTTATGGATGAATTCTTGGATGCTTGAGTACTACTTTGCTTTAGATTCTTAATTGAGGACTTGGGATGAATTATTTTTACCTAGTGAGAATTAGCCTTATATTTGTGACACATACATGTGATTGTACTCTAGAACTTGCTTAGGTTCTTTCAAAATCATATTTCTATGATTGGATCACATTTATAGAGATAAATCATTTTACTTCTCATCTCATATCAATTTTTGTAAATTTCCCTTGTATCACTTCATATTTCTCATTTCCCCTACCTAACCCAATTTTTCTATGGATTTATTTGCTTGGGGTGTTTTTTAATGCTATTTTGCCCGAGACGGACAAAGATTTAAGTGTGGGGGAGTGACTAGTGTTTTGGAAAGATTTGGTATCAAAAAGACAATTTATGTCGAGAAAAAAAAATTTCTGCAAGTTCCATGTGACAAGAATGAGCAAGAGTGATGAAAGCAATTGGAGATCGAGCTTCCTTATTATATTTTGAAGATTTAAGTGGCAAGCAAAGAAAAAAATCTGCACCATTTCAAAGGAAAAAAAATTCAGTGCCAAAAAGGAAGGATGAGATCAAAGAAGAAAAAAATTGGCAATGTATCAACTCATCTAGTGAAGCATTTAACTCTCCATTACCATGTGATGTATTTGTTTTGAGAAATTAGAGTTTTGCAATGAATCTGCCATGGAGCTGAAATTGAGAGCAAAACAGGAAAAAATTCAAAAACAAACCCAAGAAAAGTTGGCACGCAAGAAGTGAAGTGTGGATCAAGAAGTGGGTAGTTGGAATTGTAGAAGCCTAGTCAGCAACAATCTTATAGAGTCTGAATTTTAAGCTGACCAGATCTGATCAAGGCAGAGAATTTGTGCAGAATTTGAGCCAAAATCAGAAAATCTTAGATCAATGTAGAAAAAAAATCTGTGCCCAAAAGAACTCCACTTGCAAGGATGCTGAATTTGCAGCTGAATTTGCAGCTGATAGAGGATGTTTCGGCCACTTTGTTAGAGAGGAAATTGCAACTGTTTTTGGTCAGTTTGCTTTGGAACTGCAGCTGGACAGATCTGAATTCAAGGCAGAAAATCTGTGCCAAAAGTGAAGGAAAATTGGATGAAATCAGAACCGAAGAAGGAAGGAAAAATTCAGTGCCAAATTCCACTATCATTAGATGCAAGTCCTAATTGATACTAATTGTTGGAGAAATCAGAGAATATGAAATGCAGTAAGGTTGAGCAGCAAGCTGAGAATGCAGTTTGTATCAAGAGGAGGTTGAAATTGGGTTTTGAGGCTATTTTGCAAGTGGAACATCCAAGCTTTCCACTACTCAGCCATTTGCACTAACTGTTGTTAAGGAATCAAAGAAGTGTAAGGTCAGGAAGTAGCTGCGTGAAATTGGAATTTGAAACATGAAACAGAAAAATGCAGCTATGACAGAAAAGACAAAGAAAAAAAACTGGGAACTAAAAACAGCAAGTAGGAATTAAATTGAAGCTCACGGCAGTGTGATTGGGAGCTAGTACTGATGAAGAAATTGGAGCTGAGCACATCATGACAGAAGTAAGAAAAAAAAATGCACATGAGAACAAAAAAAAGAGAAAGTTGCAGCCGAAAAAAAATAAAAAAAAAAGAAAAGAAGGAAGAACAAGTTGGCACCATGAGACTAGTGGAGAGATCATCATCCAAATCAAATTCTTTGCCCCATTACAAGTCTGACCTTGCTAGAGGATAAAAGAAAGAAAAAAAATCAGAAAAGAAGAGGGAACAAAACAAGTTGGCACGCAATAGACAAGAATTGGCACATTGAGAACAAATGGAGTTTTCTTCATCCAAATGAAAAGCATTATCCAAGTTTTACTCCATCACACTTTTGATTTCACTAGAGGACTGACAAGAGGGGCAAAGCACATTGGAAACATACTTGAGCACTCAAGTCTTCCACTTTATCAATTTTTCCATTTCCTTGATTTTTACTCCATTTCTTACCATTTTCCATGCTTTTATTTGTTTTTGTAGATGTTGATCCTAATCATGAATAATGGTGGAGATTAGATAATAAGCAAGCCTATGGTAGTGCAAGAAGCATGTGTGTTTGAGTGAGCTCTACTTCCATAATCAACTTAGAATTTAAAGAGAGGGCCACCAAAATTTTCCATGAAAGGCTAGTGAGTTAAATTCATCTCAATGACTCATGAAGGATGAAAAGGTTAAGTTGTTGATTTAAGGACAAGATACTAATCCATAGAGCTTAGATTTATGAGAATTGACGACCCTAGGTAATTTCTTTTCAATTGCTTCTAATTATGCTTAAGAAATCTAGGGGATACTTACTTAGTAGTTTCGCGAGACGCTCAAGCTTAAGTGTGGGGGAGTTGATAAGTACCATTTTGTTGATTATTTTAGTTGCTAAAATCCATGTTTGACCCATGTTTTACTTGCTTAATTGTGATTTTTCCCTAGGTTTTAGGACTTCCTCTTATTTTGGACTTAATTGCAAATTTGCACATATTTGGATTATTTGGCCACTAAATTTTTGATCTATTTTTGTAGGCATGAAAGGATCCTGGACGTAGGGTATACTGGGTCAAACTTGAGTCGGAAGAGGACCCAGATCGAGTTATCAAGCTTCGGATTAATCTGGGTCGTCCGATTCAAAAGCGGCTAGATCTGAGCCATCCGGGACCATCTGAAGCAATCCGAGCTAGGGTTAGGGTTGATCAAGCACTCTGATCAAGATCTGAAGGTTTCATCCCAATCAGAGCTCATTCAATCATTGGATCAAGCTCGGAGGGCTCTAGAGCGTCCATTCAAAGATCAGGTTGATCTGAGCCATCCGATGCAAATCTGGAGGATCCGAGCTACCACGAGGCAGATCCTGACCATTGATCAACATCTGGAAAGTTTGAGTCAGATCGGATGAAGATCACCCGTTGGATTCATTCAAATCAATCTGGGCCGTTCATTCCTAATTACTTAAGGAAAATTTGCGCAGCTTCCTTCTTCGTCGCGTCTTCGCCGCAAACGTCGTCTTCTTCGATACTTCTTAGTTTTTCTTCAATCCGTGGGCGCGACCCCTCAACTTCAACCCTAGATCATCATCTGGATCATTGGAGATAGCTTCGGTGGAGAATTCAGCTCAAGTTTCATCCGGACAGAGTTTGCTTGAGGGTTTCGGCATGCTCTGTGGTCCGAGCACTTGAATCTCAGCCACAATCCATTTCCGATGATCTAAGCCACTTGTAGGGGTTCTCAGGTGAGCTCAGGTCTTCTCCAAATCATCATCGCAGCTCAACAAACTGAGATCGAAGAGTTCGGATTGGATTTCCCCAACTGATGCAGTTTGAGCAGAGTTCATCAAGTGAAGTTGATTTCCACTATTTGCTGAGCTTAGGGGTTCGAGGCCAGCCCTTGCGTGACGAACAAGGAGATTTTGAGCTCGGGAAGGGTTGAGGATTAGTTTAAATTAGGAATTTTCAGTTTTCTTAGCTGTAATTTAAATTCTGCAATATGTTTCTGTTATTGAATTTCTTAGCAACTGTTTCGTTTGCTTTCTTGCATTGTTTCTGCTTAATTAGTGGTTCGAAACTGTTCTTCCAGTAGTTAGCTAGCTTATTTAGTTAACACTTTACTTAATTTCATTTGCTAGCAATTTCCTACTTGCGTATTAATTTTCAGCTCACATATCAGCCCTGTTTCTGCCAATTCCAGCTAGTTCTGAATTTTTTTTAGTCTATTTCAAATTCAATTCGTTTCTGGTTTTAGTTCCTGAGATTTAAGTCGACATTTGGGTAGCTAATGAGTTTGATCAGTATTGAATTTCAATTCCGCAGCTTTGTTCAGTTTTTCCCTGTTATGTATCAAGTCTTCATCATGCGTATCATGTTGTTTCTTGTGCATCAGTTTACTTCCAACAATTGTTAGCTTAGCAATTCTGAATTCTACCAGTTTGTAATTCATCAATTTCAGTCTTGTTGCATGTGGTGCTGTAGTTTTAGTATCCATTCTGAAGCTGTATCAATGGAACATGAGCTCTTTTGAATCTTATACGAACAGCAGACTTGAGAAATTAATTTTTGTTGCTGTGTTAATTTCTACATTCAGATTTTGTTTCTGCACAACTGTTTCTGCATTGAGTTTTCTTGACTGATCAGACTTGGATCTCACTTCACTGGTACTATCAATTTCCAAGCTAAGTTGGTTAGTTTCAGTATAAATTGTCATGTTTACAGTTCAAGCATTCAATCAGCTTTTGGCACATTAGTTCCTGCATTTTGGTGGCAAGTTAACTCAAATTCTGCACTTTGTATCAAGTGGAGAATTCAGCACTTATTGGACCCAAGTTTAACTCAATTCTTAGTGTACTCTTGCCCTTGATTTCAGTCCCAATTGCATTCAAACTGTTCTGAGCTGTAACTGCTAATTCCTGCAAAAAGGTAGTATCATTTCGGCAAGTTATATCAATGAACTTCATTTTTTTCATTAGGGGAAAAATTGTTTAGCATTTGGCTAGTTTTAAATGGCAATCACTGAAGCAAAACTCTGAATTAGTGTCAATCAGGATTAGGAATGATTTGATTTCAGCTTCAGTTTCCTGAATTTTGCCAATTAACATTAAGTGATTAAGTGGTCAATTGGTTGAATCATTAAGTGTCATCACTTTATTTAGTTCATTAGTTAAGTTCCCTTCATTTTCATTGCGATTTCATTTCCGATTGCAGCCCAAACTCAATTATTTATTTGAAACCCAAAAACACAAACGACACATAAACTCAAGCATGAATCAAACACAACTCAACTAGTCCCCAGGAAAAATACGACCTGTGGGCCCTTTACTACGTTTTCATATTTTGATTGCAAAAAGGGTTTCCAGCTTTTTATACAAATTCTAAATTTGAGACCCACATTCGTGACACCTAGTTCGGGTCCATCACTCGCCTTTCACCTACTCCTTTCAGGAGACGATTGCCACCCAGTCCTTTTGGGTGGACTTTTGCTTAGCTTCCGATACTTCCGGACCTCGAGACGCTCAAACCCTGACCCGTCTCTACTCCTGTTCTTAGTCATCACTCAGCTAAGTTGCTCAGTCCCTTGGGCCAAGACTTCATTCCCTAGCAGCCCTTCGCTAGGTCTTCGTTACCAAGCAGTCTTTCGCTAGGTCTTAGACTCCTAGCAGCCCTTCGCCAGGTGCCTAGCAGCTCTTCGCTAGGTGCCTAGAAGCCCTTCGCCAGTCTTAGGGTTCCGATGCCTAGCAGTTCTTCGCTAGGTGCCCAGCTGTCCTTCGCCAGGTCTTAGGGTTTCGATGCCTAGCAGCCCTTCGCTAGGTGCCCAGCAGCCCTTCGCCAGGTCTTAGGGTTTCGATGCCTAGATTAACTAGGACTTTTCTTCAACTTAGGTTACTTCTCCTTTGCTCCCCTTTGTCTGTTCAATGTATCACTGACTTAAGTATATTGTCAAACATTAAAACATTTAAAGGAGAACATCATTGATGCAACTTGTACCAACAATCTCCCCCTTTTTGATATTTGACAATAACTTAAGTTAGATTGGTTGAAGGGGCTGACTTACTATCCTTGGGATAAAAAAAACCAAAAAAATATTTTTGAAACTATATTTTTGATCTTTGTGAGAAAATTTTCTAACTTAAGCACACCTCTCCCCCTTTGTCATGCATCAAAAAACTTTAAGAGAATACTTGCACCAACAATGAAAACTTTTAGTTCCTTTTTGAGAATACTTAGTACAAAATTTTTGAAAGCATTGCATTTTTGAAAATATAAGTATTATGCATATTTTGCAAGTACTAACTATTTTTGAAAAAAGATGAAACCAAAAAAAATATAAGTCATTTTTGAAACATAATATTTTACTTGATTAGGTTTCTTTTCCAGTCTGACACAATCCTAGGAAACCTTGTTGACCACAAGGACATTTTCTTAAGTGTCCTGGAAATTCTTCAAACTCAAGTAAATATTAACAGAATTTTGCCAAAAAAAATATGATAGTACTTTTGAGAATATATGCTAGTGGATTTTGAAAAATGTGTGAACTTTTGAAGACCCAATATTTTACTTGACTTGGTTTATCTTTTCCAGTCTGACACCATCCTAGGAAACCTTGTTGACTACAAGGACATTTCCTAAGTGTCCTGGAAATTCTCCAACCCAAGTAAACATTGTTTCAAAAATAATTTCATAAGTCACACAAATTCTAACAAATAGAATAATAGTATTTTGAAAAACTTAGATTTTTAGCAAGATTTTGAAGGTATGAAAACATGTTATTAAATAATTCTTTTAATTTGACCTCCCCCTAAACTTGACTCAGTCTTGGGAAGCTTGTTGACCACAAGTACTCTTCCTCTGAGTCTTAAGGTTTGATTCAGATTAAAAAGAAATATGTAACAAAAAAATGAATAATTACCAAAAAAAACTTTTCTGAAATTCTTCTTTTGACTCAGACTCCCCCTAAATTTGACACATCCTAGGAGTCCTTGAAGATCATGAAGTGGACCTTTCCTCTGTGTCTTTAGGGTTTATCAGAGTCAAAGAAACAGGCAAATTTTTGAACATATAATTTTTTTAACATAAATCCTTTTTTTGAAAACACAAGTAATAATGATTTAAAGCACAGTTTTCGAAAAGTATTTTTCAAATGATAGTAACGTTTAAAGTGCAGTTTTTGAAAACCATTTCAAAAAAAATGAAAAGCACCCATGTACCCGATACCGTTTGACTCTATCTAAGTGCCTTAAGGAACTTTAGTGTTGTCCTAAGAGGCTTGTGTCTAATTGTGTGAGTCAAACAATTTTCAAAAGAATATAATTTTTGAAAGCATATACTGTATTGGCAGTCAAACAAGCATGAAATCCATACAAACATTATTATGTTGAAGCACTATTTTGAAAATATATTTTTAGGAAAATATTCTAAAAATTTTGAAAAACAATTTTGAAAAATATTTTTCAATTCATTAGTCCTTAACATCTCACCCTTTTTAGATATATCAATACAACAAGCATGGTTGCCTTATAGGTGTATTGTGAGATGCTTGAATCATTTTTCTTAATTTATTATTAACTCTAAGATTTAATTGAAGCTTGTGTTAGATTTGAATTTGACAAGGAGTAACTTGAATTTGAATTTCAAAAATTGGCTTCCAGGTCTTGGCGAGGCACTAGGCCTTCTTTGGTCGTAGCCTTATTGGATCATCAACCCTTTCCTTGACAAAGCCTTTTAGTGAAATTTTATTTTCAAAATTACTTTTTGAAAAATTCTGGTCTAACTAGTTTGGGTCTTGGATCGGTAGCTTTGGCTAGTTTCACCAATCTAAAGAGACCAAGTAGAGTATACTTGACCTTATTAGAAGAGGCTTCCCTAACGTACTATCATCTCACCGCCACTCAATACTAGGTTGATCAAGTTTCAATTATTCTTTTTCTTATAGCCGTTCTAATATATGCATAAAATATGAATGACATGTCATATATTTAAAGGAATTAGCAAATGCATGGCATGACAATTATGCATGAGTCAAACAAGTCCAATCATTTTATTTAAGTTTCTAATGATGTATCAAATTCTCGATTTGATACATGTCGTGTGAACTGGCGAATATGTCAACCTACTTTGGCATATTTAATTTTACTAAATTAGTTGTTGCGGTTTGGGTAATATTTTAGTTTAGTTCGAGTTTAAGTTATTTTGTATTCAAGTTAATTAATTTGAAAATGAATTAATTAACAATGAATTGATTTGAATTAATTTGAATCAATTAAAGTTGAATTTATTTGAAGTAAATTGAATTAACTAACTTTATTTGAATTAATTTGATTTAATTAAGATTTAATTGAATTTAATTGATTTAATTATGATTTAATTGAATTTAATTGATTTAATTAAGATTAAATTTAAATTTAATTTAATGTGAATTTAATTTATTGTGAATTTAATTTAATTTGAATTTAATTTAAATTAATTTAATTTAAATTTAATTTAATTTAATTTGAATTAATTTAATTTGAATTTAATTTAATTTGAATTTATTTTAATTTGAATTTAATTTAATTTGAATTTATTTTAATTTAAATTTAATTTAATTTGAATTTATTTTAATTTAAATTTAATTTAATTTGAATTTAATTTAATTTGAATTTAATTTAATTTAATTTGAATTTAATTTAATTTGAATTTAATTTAATTTAATTTAATTTAATTTAATTTGAATAATTAAGGTTGAAATGATTATTTAATAATTGTGGATTTAAATTCATCATTTTCATTATTTCGAAAATTTCTTCTTCATCTTTATCTATCTTTTCAAGTTTTTCTAATAATTTTGATTTATTTGAGTTTCTGTAATTTTTATTGACTATGGCCCTAATCTTAGAAAATTCCATCTCCTCCTCAAGATTAGATCTTTCAATATCCTCAAAGTAGGTGGAGTAAAATGGGTCACTTGTTAATTGTTCAGGATTATCCAAGAGGATAATTAAATTATTATCTAAAGAATCATCCTCAGATTTATCCTCATTATCCATAAGATTTTTAATAAAATCATTTTTATCCTCAAAAATAATTTCAGGATTATCTTCAAAATTATCCTTAAGATGTTCAAATTTGAATTCTGAGTTATACAACGGATTTTTGAATTCATAATTATCTACAGGGTTTTCAAATTTGAATTCAAGATTATTCTCAGGATTTTTGAATTCAGATTTATCCTTAGGATTTTTGAATTCGAATTCGGGATTTATTTCAGATTTAAATTCAGAATTAATTGTATCATTATCCGTAGAATTATCAGAGTTAAAGTTATGACAATTTATTTTAGAGATTACTGAATTTATGTTCTGGATTAAATAATTAATTTCTGATATTTTAGTCATATCTGTATTTTCTAATTTGACATGCAAAAAATTAATTTTATTATGCAGTAAATCTAATTTATCAGAAAAATTAACTACTTTATCACAAGGCAGTGCAGGAACTTGTAAAATTTTTGGAACATAAATCTTACGTACCTTCGCCGGACACTTATTTTTGTAGTGCCCGTATTTCTTGCATTTGAAGCATCGTACGTGATCCTTATTTTTCCGGACTCCTGGCGTCGGTACCCCCTTTGCCGCCGGTGGTGTAGATCGAGTCTTACGAGTAGGGCATTGATTTTTATAGTGTCCTCTCTCCCTGCATGTGAAACAAATAATATGCAATTTAAAATTAGACATTAAAAAAAATGTACCTGATTCACCCCTGGACTCCCCCTCAACTCCTGGCGTCGTTGCTCCGTCGGCGGTTAGTCCGGTGAAGAGCTGCTCGGCTCTGATACCAATTGTAGGATCGGTGCCGTCGATAGAGGGGGGTGAATAGCGACCGTTAAAATCTTTTCGATAACTTCATAGAAAACTATCGTTCGTTCTAGACACAGAGTTAGTAGCAACGGAAAAGCAATAGAACGAGCAAACAAAACAAAAGACAGATTACTCGCGGGATTTATTTACTTGGTTCCCGACCCTCCTGGGTCAGTACGTCCAAGGCCTATGTACTCGGCGTGAGTCCACTATTGGTCTCCTTTCCGAAATTTCCGGAGGCGGAGAAAACCCGTCTTATAGTTGAAATTTACAAGCAATAATATAGAAAATTAAGTGCGGAATTAAATAAAAGAAAACCAACAAGACAAAGTCTGAAGCTCGGCCGATCTGGACCTCCGAAGTGCCGCGCACTTCCTCCTGGAGCCTCCCGGTAGTAGAGCCTCATCTCTAGCACGTTGTTGTCGGTCAGAGTGATCAGAATGGCACATGGCAGTTGTGTTTGAAGCAGAGGGGTCGAAGCCCCTTATATAGGCCTCCTGGGGGCGCCCTGGACGTCGGGGCACCCCGATAAACCCGGTCAAACCTTATCCCCACGTCGACCTCGCCGCAGCTGATAAAACCTTTGACCAGGGTGCCCTGGACCTCCGGGCGCCCTCATGAGGGCTTATCTGAGTTTCGGACTCGAAACTGCAAAAACAGCTTTGAACCCGGGCGCCCTACTTGACACCTATTCTGCTTACTTAACAAAAACTGCATTTTACTGTTGACTAGGGGCGCCCCCATCATCCCGGGCGCCCTCATCAAGCCTTTAAACCCAATACTGGATTTTATTCCTTGCTCTGGGCGCCCCCAACAGTGGGGGCGCCCCCATCAGCCATTTTCCAGCAACTTGCCTGCATTGTCTCCGGTTCTTGGTACCTGCAAGATACACAAACACAAAGTACATATACATACAATATTAGGCTTAAGGACTTGGTTCTGACTTCGGATCTCCACAGAACCCTAGGTCGAACCGACACAAGTTCCCATCCCCGAGAACTCGCCTTTCACCTACTCCTTTCAGGAGACGATTGCCACCCAGTCCTTTTGGGTGGACTTTTGCTTAGGTTCCGATACTTCCGGACCTCGAGACGCTCAAACCCTGACCCGTCTCTACTCCTGTCCTTAGTCATCACTCAGCTAAGTTGCTCAGTCCCTTGGGCCAAGACTTCATTCCCTAGCAGTCCTTCGCCAGGTGCCTAGCAGCCCTTCGCTAGGTCTTCGTTACCAAGCAGTTCTTCGCCTGGTGCCTAGCAGTCCTTCGCTAGGTCTTAGACTCCTAGCAGCCCTTCGCCAGATGCCTAGCAGCCCTTCGCTAGGTGCCTAGCTGCCCTTCGCCAGGTCTTAGGGTTCCGATGCCTAGCAGTTCTTCGCTAGGTGCCCAGCTGTCCTTCGCCAGGTCTTAGGGTTTCGATGCCTAGCAGCCCTTCGCTAGGTGCCCAGCAGCCCTTCGCCAGGTCTTAGGGTTTCGATGCCTAGATTAACTAGGACTTTTCTTCAACTTAGGTTACTTCTCCTTTGCTCCCCTTTGTCTGTTCAATGTATCACTGACTTAAGTATATTGTCAAACATTAAAACATTTAAAGGAGAACATCATTGATGCAACTTGCACCAATATATAAGACACCGATTGGCATGTCACCCTACCGCTTGGTATATGGTAAAGCTTGTCACCTCCCCGTGGAATAGAGCACAAGGCATATTGGGCGGTGAAGGCTTGTAATTTCGATGCTACCAAGGTAGGAGAAGAAAGAAAATTGTAACTTTAAGAACTTGAAGAAATTCGGTTAGAAGCATTCGAAAATTCAAGGATTTACAAGGAAAAGACCAAAAATTTCCATGACAAACACATTGTGAAAAAAGACTTCCAAATTGGTGACAAGGTCTTATTGTATAAATCAAGGCTCAAATTGATAAGAGGTAAGTTAAGGTCAAGGTGGGAAGGTCCATTTATTGTAACTAACATTTTTCCCTATGGAGTTGTTGAAATTAGGGACGAAGCTAATGGATTTGTGTGGAAAGTCAATGGCCACCGGCTCAAAAAGTATTTTGAAGAACTAAAGGAGCTAGAGATGGATGATTTGTACATCATAGACGCTATCTACCCAACTTAAGGGGAGTCCACTTTCTCTACATTTACATTTCATTGTACATATCATTTTCATGTTTCTAGGAATAAATTTTTCTCTTTTTTAAATGAGTAGTTGATAATAAATTCTTAGGCAACATAGCATGAATAAATAGACTTTGTAAATACTATGTTATTTCTTTTAGCACTTTTGCTCTTAGTGAATAAATGTATCCCCCTAGGTTATCTCCATAGCATTTTAGAGTCCTTTGAAAATAAATTAAATTTGGTTGTTAAAACTTATGGTTTGAGCTCATGGATGAATTCTTGAATGCTTGAGTACTACTTTGCTTTAGATTCTTAATTGAGGATTTGAGATGAATTATTTTTGCCTAGTCAGAATTAGCCTTATATTTGTGACACACATATGTTATTGTACTCTAGAACTTGCTTAGGTTCTTTCAAAACCATATTTCAATGATTGGATCGCATCTATAGAGACTAATCAAATTGTTTACCTTTCCATATCAATTTTTGACACTAATCATGTCTATTCTATTTGTCTTTCCTTATTCCTACTCTTAACCCCATTTTTCTATGGACTTGTTTGTTGGGGATGTTCTTTGATGTTATTTTGCCCGAGACGGACAAAGGATTAAGTGTGGGGGAGTGGTTAGTGATTTGGAATCAATTTTTATCAAGGATGCACTTCATTTCGGGAAAAAAAAATTTTTTGCCCAATTGAGTGGAGCTTGGTACCAAGAACAAGTGGGAATTCAGTTGTGAATTGGAGGTGAAGTGTTTCTCTCATTGCAACCATCATTGAATCCGGTTGAAGGAAGATTTCTGTGAACTTAAAAGAAAAAAAAAGAAATGAACAAGAAATCCATGTGCCAAGTTGAGTTGCAAGAAAGGGAAGTAGTTAAAGAGGAAACCAATTGAAGCATTTATAATCTTGACCATAATGTGAAGACCCAAACTGTTTGTACCAAAGTGAATTCAACTAGAGAAGGAAAAAATCTGCAGAAAAAAAAATGGCACGCAAGGCAGAAATTTGTGCCAAAGTGAAGAAAAAAAAATTTTCTGCTAAGCCATCTTGGGTTAGGAATTGGCTTGGATTAAGACTTGGGAAGTGGAGTTATGGAAGTTCAGATCAGCCACACTTTGTTGGAAGCTGAAATGCAGCTGTGCAATATCAGAATTGAAGCTGAACAAGCTGAGATCAATGAAGAAATCTGTGCAAAACTGATTTGATTGGAAAATTCTGTGTGGATTAGCAATTGAAGTGAAGCTGAACTGATTTGAATACCGGAACTGAATTGAGATACAAGGGATGCTGACAAGGACTCAGAACAAACCACTCGAAGCCTAAGAGGTTCTGGAGAGCAACAAGTTGATACTTAAGCTGAAAATGCATTTAGGAAAGAAAAAAAAATCAATAGAAATGCTATAAAGGTAGTTTTGTACCAACTTGCAATTGAAATTGGGTTTCCGAGGCTGTAAATCAAGATATCAAGTATATAAATGCATCAAAAGTGATGAGTACATCAGTTGCTGATCAGAATTGAAAGAAATGCGGCTGCTAGGACTGATAGATCAAAACAGAAAAAAAAGAAAGCATGCAGGAAGTGGAATCCGAAACAGTTTGGATTGGCATTCTCCACTACTAGGTGATGTAACTGCCTTGAAAACTCAGAGAATTGCAAGGATGAAGAATCAGTGATGCCATGGAGCTGGGATCTGGAAAAAGAAAAAAAAAGGAAAAAGGAAAGTGAATGAGTGTGCCAACTAGAGAAGGGGATGTATCACAAAGGAGTTGCAAGAGGTGTTTAGTGAGAATTGTATGTGGAGCATCTATGTCACTTGCTGTCTTAAGTTTTCTGATATAAAAACTGATCTGAAATTCTCCATTAGAAGACTTGAGAGCAGAAGAGAAAAAAAAATAGAAAACAGTTTGAAAAAAAAAGAAGCAAAATGGCACACAAGTGAGTTTTGGCACCATGAAGTTAGTGGAACGTTTCTACTGAATTACAACCTTGCTCAACTACCTTTTGACTTTACTAGAAGGAAAGGAAGAAGAAAATGAATTCAGCAGCTGACCAAGAAAAAAAAAGAGAAGAGAAAGAAGCAAAAATGGCACACAAGAGCAAATTGGCACATTGAGACTAGTGAGGACTTTTCATCAAATTCTTGAAGGGCGACGCCATAGCCTCACTCCATCACACTTTTGACTTCATTACAAGGACTGACAAGAGGGAAAAGTGCATCAAAAATATCCTTGAGCATTAAAGTCTTCCACTCCATCAATTTTCTATTTCCTTGGCTTTTACTCCATTCCTTACCATTTTCTATGTCTTTCATTTGTTTTTATAGATGTTGATCCTAATCATGAGTAATGGTGGAGAGTAGATAACAAGCAAGCCTATGGTAGTGCAAGAAGCATATGTGTTTGAGTGAGCTCCACTTCCATCATCAACTTAGAACTTAAGGAGAGAGCCACCAAAACTTCCCTTGAAAGGCTTAGTGAGTTAAATTCATCTCAATAACTCATGAAGGATGAAAAGGCTAAGTTGTTGATTTAAGGACGAGATACTAATCCATAGAGCTTAGATTTTTGAGAATTGACGACCCTAGGTAATTTCTTTTCATTTGCTTCCAATTATGCTTGGAACGAGTCTAGGGGATACATATTTAGTAGTTTCGCGAGATGCTCAAGTTTAAGTGTGGGGGAGTTGATAAGTGATATTTTATTGATTATTTCAGATGTTAAAATCCATGTTTGACCCACATTTTACATGCGTAACATTGAATTTACCCTCGGTTCCATAGATTAGTTCTATTTTGGGCTTTATTGCAAATCTTTATACATTTGAAATATTTTTGAACTTAATTGTCAATCTATTTTTGTAGGCATGAAAGGATCATGGACCGAGGTCAAGAATGGTCAGGATCAGGCTCAGATCAAGGCGATCAAGCTCTGGAGAACTGTGAGCCGTCCATTCAGAAGTTAAGCAGATCTCGATCATCCAGTGCAAATCAGATGGATCCAAGCTGAGGAAAGGTAGATCTGATCATCATAATGAGATTTGGAGGTTTAGGGGCAAATTGGAGAAGATCCAGCCGTTGGATCAAGACAAGGGGATCTAGACCATCCATTTGAGAAAAAAGAGAAGATCTGGACCATCCGCTGCTGATCTAGTGAATCTGAGCTAGGGTTAGGGTTAATCAAGCACTCTGATCAAGATCTGAAGGTTTCATCCAAATCAAAGATCATTCGGCCGTTGATCAAGATCAGAGGGATCTAGAGCGTCCATGCAAAGATCAGGTTGATCTGAGCCATCCGTTGTAAATCTGGAGAATCCGAGCTACCACGAGGCAGATCCTGACCCTTGATCAACATCTGGAAAGTTTGGGTCAGATCGGATGAAGATCAGCCGTTAGATTGATGTAAAGAAATCTAGGTCGTTCATTGCTAAGTATTTAATCAAAAATCAGCCACAGCTCTTCGTCATCGCGTCTTCGCCGCAACAGCTTCTTCCTTCATTTGTTCTTCATATTCTTCAAGCTTTTCATTCATCCGAAGGCGTGATCACTCAATTCTTGATTTAGATCAAGTGCTAGGTCATTGGGAAGAGGTCTTGGTGAAGTTTCCAGCTCTCTATTGCCCAAGAACAGAGCTGAGCGAGGTTTCCTTAGCTCTGCTATTTGAAGTCTTCGATTTCAGCTGTGCATCCATTTCCATCCACCGGAGCCATCTGGAGGGGTTCCCTAGATTGCTCTGACCATCCCCAAATCACAATCGCACTTGGACGCAGCTAAATTGAAGGATTCGAATGGGGATTTCAGATTGGGTAGAGTTGAGCTCGGATTGAGTCGCAGAGACAATTTGTCGATGGTTTGTGGAGATTACGGGTCCGAGGCTTGCCCTTGCGTGACGAACAAGGAGTACCTGAGCTAAAGAAGGGATTGAGGAGTAGTTTCTTAGTGAATTTTTTGTTTTTTAGCAGTAGCTTTAATTTCTGCCGCAAGTTCATTTCTGAAATTTGGTGTTAGCTGTTTAATTCTCTTCTTGGAATTGTTTCTGCTGTAATTAGGGTTAAATCCAGCAAGTTAAGTAGTTAGGAAGCTTGTTTAGGGACTGATCGAATTCAATTTCAGTTCACTTTTGTTTTCCTGCTTGCGTGCCATTTCATTGTTGCGTATCAGCCCTGTTCTGAAATTTCAGTTCAGTTTCTGAGTTTTTCAGTTTAGTTCCAATTCGATTCATGTTTAGTTTATTCCCTGCAATTGAAGACAACAATTAGTTTGTTAATGCAATTGATCTGAGATGTTTAGCAATTTAGTTTTAATTTTGCGTTTTCAGTTCAGCTTGTTTGCTATCGATCCCTATTTCTGCAATTTGGATCCATATCTGCTAGTTCATTTTATTCTACACATTGTTAGCTATCATTTCTGAAGTAGTATCAATGAAGTTCTGCATTTAGATTCTAGCACTTGAACTCCCTTGATTTGTTCGATTTTGCATCCACTTGGTTGCTGAAATTCTGCATACGGTTTCTACATCATTGAACATTACTTCTGTTTTGAGATTGTTTTTGGCCAATCAGATTTTGATCTGAATTCCCTTCTTCATTCCAGCATTTTCTTCACTGATTAGTTTGCCTTTCAACTGCATCAATTAGTTGCATTTCTGAACTGTTAGCATCAGCCTTAGCACTTAGTATCAGTTTCAGTTTCGGCACACGAGTTTTCCTCTTTGTATCAAGTTTGTATTAAATTCTCCACTTTGTATCAAGAAAGGTTTTGGGATTAATTGGTACCAAGTTAAATGCAGTTTTCAGTGAGCTAGTGTGTTTGAAATTAGTTAGGATTTCATTCGAATATTTCTGAGTTTCTTTGCATTGGTTGGCTTCCAAAATTGTAGCTAGTTCGAGTTGAGTTTGTTTAAAGTTTAATTTTTTTTTGAATTTTGTAGCTAGCATTTGTGTTGAGTGTGTTTGTTCCTGAAAATTGCTATCACTGCCTTATTCCTTTGTTTAGAATATGTTTGCATGTGAAATCAGATTTACTTTCCTAAATTGTTTAAGTGCTTTGATTGAGTTGTTCGTTGGTTAAGTTCATCACTTGTCATACTTTGTTTAATTCGTTAGTTGAGTTCTTTCCTTTTTCATTTTGTTTCATTTCTGAATTGCAACCCAAACCCAAATTTTATTTTGAAACCCAAAAATAGCAACGACACATAAACTCAAGCGCGAATCAAACAACTTCAACTAGCCCTAGGAAAAATACGACCTGTGGCCCCTTTACTACGTTCTCATTTGTGATTGCAAAAAAGGGTTTCCAGCTTACAAATATCTAAATTTTGAGACCCACATTTCGTGACACCTAGTTAGCGGTCATCACAAACACACCACAAGATGAAACATTATGGTTAGGCCAAGAATCACAAATTATAAATCAAACAGAAAGGAAAACCCTAAACCACAAGAATGAAGCTTACTTGGGAGCCAAGAATGTAACGCCCCAAAATTTCCATTTTTAGTTCTTAAAGTCCTTAGAATTATTTAAAAATGGTTTAGAAATATTCTAGATATTTTTAGGGATTTTTAGAATATTTTTAAGGAATTTTCCGAGTCCGTTTGGTATTTTAAAAAAAAAGAGAGAGAAAAGAAAAAAGGAAAAACCACTTAAGGGCAGCCGGTAGTTCGAACCCGCGACCATCCCGAAACCAGAAACGAGGGCGACCAGCTGGGCTAGGGTATCAAGCACAGCAAAGAAAGGAGAGACCTATATTTAAGGTGTAGTTAGGTTAATCCGCCCCATAAGTATAAATAGGTAATTAAAGAGAGAAGTTTTATTTTCTCTCCTCTCCAAACCCTCACGCCGACCCCTCCTCTTCTGGGCGAAACTACACCAAGCTCTAGGGGGCCGGTCAAGGCTCTTCTCCAAGAGATCTTCTAATATTTGGAATCCCCGCGACGAGAGGAACGCGTAGGCGCGAAGAATTCTCCGAGATCTCAAGTTTCTTCCGAGTCCTAGACGTCAATCTTGGTTGTAAGTCCAAGATATCAATGTAAGTACTGCTCACCTGCAGTAAGAGGCGGTTTTTCCGCAAGAATTTCCTTTAAAAGTTTTTAAAAAGAGATATTTCCTTTTGTTTAAGTTTTGCATGTGATCTTAGTTCATTATATGCTTATATATTTTATTGAGTGCCCTATATGAGATTAGGGACCAAGAAAAGCTATGAGAAAAGAAAAGAGAAGATAAAGATAAGAAAAGAAAAGGCCAAGGCCTTAAGAAATCCCCAAAAGTCAAGACTTAGGGATTTTAGCACGCAAGGTGCTCGAGAAAATGCCAAGGCATTTACAGATAAGAAAGAAAAGAAGAAAAGCTATTTTATTTTCTAAGGCCAGTACCCGGCGTCCAAGGGCGTCGTTAAAGAAATCCAGGTGTCCAATTCCAAGGTCTTGGCCCTGGTAGACCAAGGTCTGCTCTATTAGGATTGGTGGCTCGCTACCCCAACCTTTTAGGGAACGCGCATGAGATGGTACTTACGTCTTCAGTGGATCCAAGTGATTAGTATTTTCAAGTATATGCTTTAGCAAAGTTTTCTAAAGTTTAAGAAAGTTTTCAAAAGTTAAAGAATAGCTAAAGTTTCAAGTTGAGCCAAGAAAAGTAAATTGAGATTTATTATTACTTGAGTATGCATGTTTTGAGTTATACATGTTCTTAGTTTTCTTCCAAGCATATTAGTATCTCATATGATGTCCAGTTTGATCTAGAAGCATGTTTGCATATTTAGAGTTTTTGTGAGCTAGATAGTACTTACTAAGCTTTATGCTTATAGATGCATTTCCTCTTATTGCAGATAAAGGTAAAGGCAAGCAATTCTGAAGGAAGACGACGAGACGGTGCTGAGTAGAGTGTGTGTGGTGGCTGATTATGGAGAGATCTTTGAGACGAGACAATTTAGTTATTTGAATTGCAATGTTTAAGTTTATTCAAATTTCAAGTTCTTGCTTTATGGAGATTATAGAGTATTTGAGTTTTGGATAGTTTTCATGCTCAATTTCTTAGAGTAAAGATTCCATGTCATTTCATTTAGCATACATAACCTTATGATTGCATTGGATGAGTAGAAGTGTGAGTAGTTAGTGATATTGATACTTTGTTAGAGAAAAAAAGTGTTTGTGCCAAGATAGTATCAAATTCCCTTTGAATCAAGTTTTTATTGCTTAAAAATGTTTAGAAAAGTTGCAATCACATTTCATAATGCTTTAGCAAGGTCGTAGAACATGTATTTGGTGTTATGAATGCATAGGAGTCAAGATTGGTACAAACTCTATTGTTAAAGTTTATATAAACTTGTTTAGTTTATTTTCTTCCATAAAGGTCTTAAATTCAAGTTTATGGATTCGTTTGATTGGCTAAATTGTTTAGGAAACTGACATAGAGTATAGAAATGGTGTCGTAGTTTGATATGGCTCGAAACTGAATGAATGGTGGACTTAAGAAGCAAGAGCCGAAAACCTGTAAAACTGATTACAGGCGTACCAGTCGACTGCTACGTCACCAGTCGACTGGTACGGGCAGTTTGAGTTGGGAGAGGCTTGTTTCAATAAGTATCAACTACGAGTTTTGAGAAGGAAAGTGTGATATGGTAGCATGCATGACTACTTAAGTTAGAATATAATTGTTAGAAGAATTTAAAAGAAAAAAAAAAGATTTCCGCATTTTACTTTTAGTCATGTATAAAAGTTGAGAAGTAGAGGAAAGTAACGATCCGTCTAAGGCAGTAAGAAGGCGGGTCGCTACAAAGAAGATGGTTGGGTTGTCTGAGAAGAACACACAGTGGCTTCAAGAACTTGACCTCAAGAGAAACTCCAGAGAACGCAGAAAGAACTCGCAATGCTCGCAGTCTCACTAAGATCTCGCAAGTCAGGAGAGGACTCACGCACTCACAAAAGCTCACAGGGAATGGAGCAGATCTCGCCGACGGAAGGACTCGCTGAGAACTCAGCGTAGGAAGAAGAAGCTTGCGCAAGTAGGGATCGATCACCCAGCCAAAGGAAGGAGTTTGTGCAAGTGTTTCGGCGCCTAGAGTTGAAGAGATAAGGGGTTGAAGGATTTAATAGGTTGGTGGACCGATCCACCAACCAAAGTTAATGCGGTAGATCGGATCCACCGTCCGATCCATGGATACCCAGACCGATCAGGGAACCTCCTGATTGGTCTGGCTGGGTTCTGATCAGTCGGGTGACCGATCAGGGAAGTCCCTGATCGGTCTGCCGATCAATCAGGGAAAGAACAGAAAGGTTCTGTGAACCTTTTGATCGGTCTGTGGACCGATCAGGTCACTCCTGATCGGTCGGTGGACCGAACAAGTCCGAGACAGAAGATATCTGTGGATTTCTCGCAGAATTTCTTGATCGGTCATGGTGACCGATCAGGCCAACTCCTGATCGGTCACCATGACCGATCAGGGAGGTCCCTGATCGGTCTGCGGATCGATCAAGAACCGAACAGAATCGGACAGACTTATGTGAGCTCACTGATCGGTATGTGGACCGATCAGCCCTAATCCAGATCAGTCTGTGGACCGATCAGATATCAGGAATCATCTGATACTTTGCAAAACCTTTCGTTTCAACCTCCTTTCAAAATCTGATACGATCAGATGTAAGTTTATTGATCCTGGAGGTGTTCTCTTGACTAGAGTTGATCCCTTAACAAGAATCAAGAGTCCTTATGGATTTAACAAATCAATTTCTCCAACCAATTTGAAATTAACTTCACATAGAATATTCAACCACATGAAATCAAGTTTATACCAGAAACAAATTTCCAATCAAGTTTCCTTGATTGGAATGTCCAAGTATGATCTTGGAACCAAATACACATGTATTATGCATTGGTTTTCCCCATACTTGGTCAACTTAATGATTTTGTCTCGTCAACCTAATTGCTCAAGGGATACATGAACATTTTGAGTAATTAGGTTGATCCTAGCATCTCACCCCATGTCTAGCAAACAAAAACATTTTGTTAAACCTTATAGTGTTTGTGAGATGTCCCCAAGTTGCCCAATAATTGTTGCCCAATAATTTGAAATGATCATGAAGGGTTTTTTTCCTTTCAATCCTATGAAGCACAGCACATTCCCAACTCCCTTCTTAAGAAACTAAATTCATTTTCGGGGAGTGGTTTAGTGAAAGCGAGGTTCGATTTTGACTCCACATGCGAGAATATAATATCTCCTCTAGCAACATGATCCCTAATGAAGTGGTGACGCACTTCAATGTGCTTGGTCCTTGAATGATGGACTGGATTTTTTATAAGGTTTATCGTGCTTATGTTGTCACACAACACTTGCACACCCTTGTAGGATAATCCATATTCCTCTAGTGTGTGTATCATCCACAACAATTGTGATACACTCTCTCCCATGGCGATATATTCTGCCTCGGTCGTGGAGAGAGCAACACAATGTTGCTTCCGACTTGACCAGCTTACCAATGATGATCCTAAGAATTGGCAACCCCCACTTGTGCTCTTCCGATCCAACTTGCACCCAGCATAGTCGGAATCGGTATAGCCAATCAAGTCAAATGACTCGGTACGGGGGTACCAAAGTCCGACTCCAATCGTGCCCTTAAGGTATCTCAAAATTCTCTTAACGACAATCAAGTGAGATTCCTTGGCACAGACTTGGTATCTAGCGCACATACCCACAGCAAAAAGAATATCAGGGCGACTAGCTGTGAGGTATAGCAAACTACCTATCATACTCCAATATTGGGTTAGGTCAACGGGCTTCCCACTCTCATCGTTGTCTAATCTTGTGTTTGTCGCCATGGGAGTGGTTACCTCTTTAGAGTCGCTCATATTAAATTTCTTGAGCATCTCTTGAGTGTATTTGGATTGGTGCACATGGATCCCATCTCGAGTTTGTTTGATTTCGAGTCTAAGGAAGAAAGTCAATTCTCCTACTAGACTCATCTCAAATTCACTCTCAATGTGTCTAATAAACTCATTCAAATAGCCCTTGTTGTTGGAGCCACAAATTATGTCATCGACATATACTTGGGCTACAAATATGTTGTCACCATCTCTTCATAGAAATAGTGTAGGGTCTATTTATCCTCTCACGAAGCCTTTCTCAATTAGAAATGTCGACAACCACTCATACCAAGCTCGAGGTGCTTGTTTTAGGCCGTAAAGTGCCTTTTTGAGCTTGAACACGTGGTTTGGAAATTCAGAATTTTCAAACCCCGGAGGTTGTTCAACATAGACCTCTTCTCTTATGAAACCATTTAAGAAGGCCGATTTAATATCCATTTGATAGAGTTTGAAACCTCTATGTGCTGCAAATGCAAGCATCAACCGAATGGATTCTAATCGTGCCACGGGAGTATAGGTCTCATCGTAATCAAGACCTTCAACTTGACTATATCCCTTGGCTACTAAGCGTGCCTTGTTTCTTACGATTTCTCCCTTATGGTTCAATTTATTTTTGAAGACCCATTTGGTTCCAATAATGGTGGTCTTCTTAGGTCTAGGGACTAAGTCCCAAACCTGGCTTCTCTCAAATTTACCTAATTCGTCTTGCATAGCTATAATCCAATCGGGATCATGCAATGCCTCGTCAATTTTCCTAGGTTCAATTTCTGAAATTAAGGCAACCTCATTAGCCTCATTCCTAAAGAATGATCTAGTTCTAACCCCATGATGAATATCTCCAATAATTTGGTCTTGGGGATGACTAGAGGCTAACCTAGTCTGCCTTGGTGTCGGAGGTGCTTCTTGGGTGGTGTCACTAGATACAGGCTCAGCCTCAAGGTCCGACTGAGCTACATGTTGTCTAGGCTCACCGTCATCAGATTCACCATCTCCAACACTCGGACTCTCATCCAAACCTAGTTTCCTAAGTTCGAATTGAACTCCTTCTACATCTTCTGATTGATCAATCGGTTTTGGGATCTCCTCAAAAACAACATCAGAAGATTCTTCGACCAATCTAGATTTTTTTGTTGTAGACTTGGTCAGCTTTGCTGACAAGGGAGTACTGATAACTACCATTTTGTTAATCATTTTAGGCTCTTAGATCCATGTTTTGATCCACATTTACATGCTTAAGTTTGCATTTACATTAGGTTTCATGAATTACCTCTATTTTAGCTCTTGATTCAAATCTTTGTATATTTGAGATATTTTAGGCATTAAATTTGAATATAATTTTGTAGGCTTCAATTGACCATGGACCTAGATCAGATTGAGTCAAACTTAAGTCAGAATTGGCTTTGATTAAGGGGATCAAGAGGTGGATCAATGTGGGTCGTCCGATCAAGAAACGGCTAGATCTGAGCCATCTATTATCTGTTGACCAATCCGAGCTCAAGTTAAAGTTAATCTAGATCACATATCAAGATCTGAAGATTTGGTCCAAATCAGAGATCATCCAGCTGTTGGATCGAGCTTAAGAGGAGCCTAAACCATCCATTCAAAGATCAGAGCAATCTGAGTCATCCGTTGCAGATCTGAACGATCCTAGCTGAGGAGGAGTAGATCAGGACCATTGATCAAGATCTGAACAATCTGAGCCATCGTGACACTAGTATTGGGCCACATTAAATTTTTGACGTCGTTGCCGGGGAACACTAGTTGAGTTTGTTTAATTTGAGCTTGTGTTTATATTTATATTCTTTGGTTCTATTCTCATTTGCTTTATCTTTTTGTATACATTTGCTGCCATTTTTTGTTTGTTTATGGCTAGGACTGCAAGTGGTGATCTTGAGAGTTTGAGAAGCTATTGAAAATTTTTCTACTCATTCAAGCAGTTCCATGGCAAAATATTAGTATTTTCAGAATTTCCAGCAGCCTTGTCAAAATTTTCAGCAACCCTATTCTCAATTCCAGAATTTTCAGTAAAATTTTCAACCATTCCAGCCTTATCAAGATTTTCAGCAACCAAATCAACAATTTCAGCAAAACCAACCTTGGAATCAGCCAGAACAGCAGTTTCAACAAAATTTTTAGAATTTTCGGCAACCATTTCTTCAGCAGCCTTTTCATCAAAATCAGCAAGATTTTCATCAAAATCAACAAAGTTTCCAAGGGAATCTGAATTTTCAGCAACCATTTCAACCCTCACAGCAAGGATATCAGTCTTCACAGCAAGTATTTCAACCATACAATCAAAATTTCCAGCCCTCAAGTCAACAATTTCAGCCCCAACAATTTCAGCCCTCACCACAACAATTTCAATCTCAAACTCAGAATTTTCAGAGCTACAATTCTCAGCAATTCCAACCAAGTTCCCAGCCTAATTTTCAGCAATTCCAGTAGCCAATCAACCATTTGATCAGCTCTAACAACTTTATTTTCAGAATTCACAGCCTAATCATGATTTTGAGCAACCTAATGAATCCTTTCAAGACCAACAAGAGTTCTATATCAATCAAGGAGACTTTGAGGATTCTAGTGAACTTGAGGCTCAACAACAAAAGCTTGAGGAAATTATGCAACAAATCATATAACAACAAAGTTTACAACAACAAGAGTATGATTCTACGCTTCAAAATATTGAGAGACACATTGGACAATTGGTTAGTAAAATGAATCAAATGCAAGCCCAAGGATCGGGACAATTACCTTCTCAAGCTATTCTTAATCCTAAGGGGCATGATTGTGAAATAACTTTGAGGAATGAGGAAGTTGTTTTAAGTTTAAACACTCCAAGTGCCGATTTTTCTGAACAATTTCCAGCATCTTATTTTTCATCTCAAAACAGCCCCGAAATTGATTCTATACCGGTTCAAAGTGACCCTAGTGCAAGTCTAAGTCCTTCTTCAATTGATCTTGCAATTTTGGTGGAAGAAGAAGAAGAAATCCATAAAATTAGGGCACTTATAGCAGCTATACTTACCGAAATCCCTGCTCAAAATTCATTTCCAAAATTTTCAGCTCAAGTGGAGGAGCCGGAAGTTCCTTTACCCTTTTCACAGCACCCCAGAGAGGATCTTCCTTTCATTAGCATGGGTATTTTAGATGAAGTTGTTGAGGCAGATTTAATTGATGATAAAGCTTCACTTGATATAGTGGGAGGAGATTTTAGTTCAGAGAAAGCTGAGGATGCATCAGCTATGGAGGCATTGGAGGAGATGGATAGTAAAGCTTGTGACAGTTTTGAATTCGATTCTGAAGCTCTACAGGACCCTCCTAGACTTTTATTTTGTGATGATATAGTTGTGGTTGATCCTAACTTTTCTAATATGGTTGTTGCAGATATTGTTGATGAAGCATGTGTTGGAGATGATTCTATAGGTGTAGGGGATTGCACTGAGCCCCAGGGATCACCAATTTTGATTGATACATTAGAAGATTTAGAGGATAAGTATGAAAGTGTAGGGACTTGCATGGTGGAAGCAAGAACCCAAGAATCACCTCTCTTAGTTGAATGTCCATCAGAACCTGAGATTGAAGTAGAGCCTTTACATGACCAGGAGGAGACCATAGTTACACACACTTTTGTAGAACCTTCAAGTATTTTTCAGCATGACAAGGTAAGTATTTCTCTTATTTCTTTAGAAAACCCCATAGAGGTACCTAGGGTTGATTTTGTTGGCTGTGATGAATTTCTTGATACATCCTTTGTAGAAATTGATTGTGAAAAACTCATAGATGTACCTAAAGTTGATTTTGTTAAATGTGATGCATTTCATGACACATCTTATGTAGATACTGGTTGTGAAAAATTCATAGAGGTACCTAGGGTTGAATTTGTTGATTGTGATGCATTTCTTGACACATCTTATGTAGATACTGATTGTGAAAAATCCATAGAGATACCTAAGATTGATTTTATTGGATGTGACGCATTTCTGGATACATTCTATATAAAGACTAATTGTATTTCATTTCTTTCTTACCCTGCACGCGTGAGGGAGGTATTTCATGGTTTTGCAGGGCGCCGTAGACTTCTGGAGTGGGTGCTCCAACTAAATAGACTCCAACCTCCTGGAAGGACTTCCAAAAAGCATCAAGAGAGAGAAGTTGATCTTACTTTGACGCGTAGCACTTCACCTCTAAAGTGGATTCTGTACCTTAATCGTCTCCGGCCACCAGAACATATTTATGTGAAATTGAAGTGTGGGGGAGCAGTGCACTATGACATTGATCACATGAAGAATGCTCTCTCGACCAACCAGGCTACCCCACTACCGGGATGGAGGCTACTCCTTAATTGACTCCAACCGCCAGGAATAAAGGGGAGTTTGTTCCTTCTTGCATTTTATTTCATTGCATGTATCATTTTTATGTTTTTTAGAAGTAAAATTTTCTTTTAAAATGAGTTCTTGCTAATAAATGATTGGGTAGTGTAGGGAGAATAAAGATTCATTGTAGATACCATTTTGTCCTTTTTGGCACCTTACTTCTTGCATGATTTGGAATAAATGTATCCATCTAGATTTTCTCTATATCGTTTTAGAGTCCTTTGAAAGCAAATTAAATTTGGTTGTTAAAACTTAGGATTTGAGCCAATGGATGAAAATTCTTGGATGCTTGAGTACTACTTAGTTATGGACTCTAGAGTGATGCTTTGAGATGAATTCTTTTTACCTAGTGAGGATTTGACCCTAATTTTGAGATACACACATGTGATTGTACTCTAGAACTTGCTTAGGTTCTTTCAAAACTATATTTCTATGATTGGACCACATTTATAGAGGTGAATCATTTTGTTTTCTATCTCATATCATTTTTGCAATATTGTTGTTGATCTACTTTGTATTCCATTTCCCTTCCCTAATCTTCATATTCATCATAATCTTTCCATGGACTTGGGTGTCTTAATGTTTCTTGATTTACTTTGCCCGAGACGGACAAAAGTTTAAGTGTGGGGGAGGATCAAGCATTTGATCAAATATTGAGGATAAAGTGATAAGGTGAAGCATTTGGTAACATACAAGCAAAGGTATGCCAATTTGAAGGAGTTTTGTATCAAGAATAAGTTGCAAGCACGTCCATCAGTTCAGTTGCAAGAAAAAGAAGAAATTTTTGTGATCTGAAGAGCGAAGCAAGAAAAAAAAAGTTAGAGAGCAAAGTCACATCTTTAAGTTCAAGTTATGGATAGGAAACAAGCTCCATTGGACCAAGTATCAAGTAGGAACAAAAGGATGATCACATTCCATATTATCAAGTTGAAAAGTTTTGAAAGGCTGTACATCTCAGATTTCGCAAGTTAGAGCTAGTCATTGGAAGGCATTGAAGAGAAAAGAGAAAGGGATTTAGCTGCAAACAAAAACAGAAAAGAAGAGCAGCTGAAAAACAAAAGAAAAGGAAGAAAAAAAACAAAGAGAAACATGAAGTGAAAGTAAGTGATTGGTTAGATTTCTGTATTTGAAGATGTGAACAAGGAGATAGTTGAATTTAAGATGTAGTATTGATTGAAAAGAAAAGTCTCGGCAGAAGTCAACTACAAATTCTGCAGTTCAGCTACTGATCATCACCTGATCGGTCACCAGACCGATCAAGGAAGAGTCTGATCGGTCAAACAGACCAATCAGCAGCAGTCCAGTTCGATCCGGAGACTACCAGAACGATCAGAGGATGCCTGATCGGTCTCTGGACCAATCAGCATATGTTGGCACAGAATGGCACTGAATTCAGCACTGTTTCTTGAGGTTTCTCATCCGAGTTAGTTGATCTCTGCTCCACCACAACTCTGATTTCATTGAGAGGACCATAAAAGAGAGGGCAAAGTATATTAGAAACATTTTTGAGTGTCCAAGTCTTCCACTCTCTTACTTTTCCATATTTCCTTATCATGCCATATTACTTTCCATATTTCCTTACCATGTCATATTTCTTTACTTTCTTTATCATGATTCTTAAGTATCAAAGTTCATTAAACTCCTATTTCATTTCTATCATTTTATATATCTTCTAAACTTGTTCAAATAAGCTTTTGTAGATGTGGATCCAAATCAAGAATGATGATGGAGAGTAGATAATAAGCAAGCTTATGGTAGTGCAAGAACCATGTGGTGTTTGAGTGAGCTCCACTTCATCAAAAATGTAGAATTTAGGAAGAGAGCCACTAAAACTCCCTTTGAAAGGCTTTTTGAGTTTAATCCATCTCAATGAGTCATGAAGGATGAAGTACACTAAGTTGTTGATTTAAGGACAAGATACTAGTCCATTGAATTTAGATTTTTGAGAATTGACAACCCTAGGTAATTTCCTTTCAATTGCTTCTAACTATGATTGAGAATAATCTAGGGGGATACATCATTAGTTTACTAGTTAGCTTGTGCGAGACGCCCAAGAGTAAGTGTGGGGAAGTTGATAACTACCATTTTGTTAATCATTTTAGGCTCTTAAATTCATACTTTGATCCACTTTTACATGCTTAAGTTTGCATTTACATTAGGTTTCATGAATTACCTCTATTTTAGCTCTTGATTCAAATCTTTGTATATTTGAGATATTTTGGGCATTAAATTTGAATATAATTTTGTAGGTTTCAATTGACCATGAACCTAGATCAGATTGAGTTAAACTTAAGTTAGAATTGGCTTTGATTAAGGGGATCAAGAGGTGGATCAATGTGGGTCGTCCGATCAAGAAACGGATAGATATGAGCCATCTATCATTTGCTGACCAATCCGAGCTCAAGTTAAAGTTAATCTAGACCACATATCAAGATCTGAAGATTTGGTCCAAATCAGAGATCATCCAGCCGTTGGATCGAGCTTAAGAGGAGCCTAAACCATCCATTCAAAGATCAGAGCAATCTGAGCCATCCGTTGCAGATCTGAACGATCCCAGCTGAGGAGGAGTAGATCAGGACCATTGATCAAGATCTGGGAAGTTTGGTTCAGATCGGAGAAGATCCGACCGTCGGATGAGTCCAGAACAATCACAGTCGTTCAAATTTAAATAGATGCTTTAAATCAGGAATTCCTCCATCGCGCTCAGGTCGTCGCGTAGCAGCAGAGTTCATCGAGTAGCTTAGTTTTCTCCATTCATCATCATTTTCTTCGCAGTTTTCTTCTCAGATCGCACGGCCAACATCAATTCCGAGTTCGTTTCCAAGGTTTCAGATCAATGAGGTAGAATTTATGTTTAGTTTGCATTTGGTTTTGTCGCTGAAAGTGGATCTCGGTTGAGGGTTTCGCCGGAGTCCTGTTCCACTGTCGAATCCATTCGATCGTTGTTGTCTTCATCTTCGGAGCAATCAGATGCACTTAGAGGGGTTCTCTGAATGTCGCTGAGAGTTTCTAGGCTTGATCGACATCCAGCTAATCGAGGAAGGAGGAGATCGCGGGAGTTTTCAGTCACTGATCGGTGTTGGTGATCGGACAGAGTCACTCCAGATCGGTCCCGTGACTGATCAGAAGAAGACCTGATCGGTTCGCTGACCGATCAGGAAGGCAAATTCACAGCAAATTGATCCGGGAGCTTTTCTTCATTGGTTTTTGAGTTGGAGGGTTTCTAGCTCAACCTTTGTGTGACGGCAAAGGGAAGTCTTGAATATGAATTGGTTTGATGTTTAATTTAGGATAGATTTTAGTTTTAAGCACTTAATTCTTCAAGTTGTTCAAGCTTGTTTCTATTACATTTCAAGCCAAGTTCCTTAATCAATGTTTTGTTCTAGATTTCATTGTCTTGCAATTACTTCCCTGCAAGTAGTTATTAAATTTCAATTCCATCATTTGAATTTAATTGTTTAGTTTTCCCAATAGTTTAAGAGTAGTTCTTGCAATTTCCTAATTCGCTCTCTGCTTTAGTTAAGCTCATTCATGTTATACTGTTATCTCATTCTTGTTGCAAACAAACCCCCATTTTATTAGAAAACTCAAATCATCAAATGACAAATAACTTTCAAGCTTGAGTTAAACATTCACAACTAGTCCTTGGAAAAATACGACCTGAGGCCCCTATATTACTCATTTTATTTTGTTAGCCAAGGGTTTTTAGTTTATAAATATCTAAATTTGAGGCTCATCGTGACACTAATATTGGGCCACATCAAGTACCCGACCAGTATCCCTTCATCAGCTTTCACTGTGAACTTTCCATGATGGTCCTTGGTGTTTAGAATAAACACCTTACACCCAAACACCCAAAGATGTTTAACTGTAGGTGGTTTTCCAAACCAAAGTTCGTGAGGAGTCTTCCCTAAAAATCTGTGAATGAGGACTCGATTTTGCACATAGCAAGCTGTGTTCACAGCTTCAGCCCATAAGGAACTCGGTAAAGAGTACTCATTGAGCATGCTTCGTGCAACCTCTTGTAAGACTCGGTTCTTCCTCTCTACAACACCATTTTGCTATGGTGTTATAGGAGTGGAGAACTCATGTCTATATCCTCTCTCTTGATAAAATTATATAAATCTTTGATTATGAAATTCTCCTCCATGATCACTCCTAATTGTTTTAATTGTTGTTGATTTTTCATTTTCAATTCTTCTATAAAATGAAATAAAAACATCTAGAGTTTGATCCTTGTGTTTTAGAAAGTAGGTTTAAGTATATCTAGTATAGTCATCAATAATCACAAAGTGTAACGACCCGCCTTCTGGTACTAAGCTTTAAGGCGGATCGCTACTACTAACTGACTAACTGGCTGACTGATTACTGATCATTGTTTTCCAGATGCTAAACCAACTGGGAGAAATTAAAAATTCTTATTTTGCTATGTACTGAACTAACAATTCATAACTCAAGCATACTGTGGTAAATCATAATCATGTTGGAAATACTAACCAGCCAAAACAAAACAAAAACTTTAATTTTATTAGCTTGGCCAAGATTTAATCCCCCAACCTCAACGTTGCATGACTGAAGCACTAACCAGCAGCTCTACATCACATTCTATTTTAAACTGGCACCAGTTGACTGATATCTTTTCAGTCGACTGGTGCAGCCGACGAAACATTCTGTGACATTTTTCTGCTGGTCCCAGTCGACTGGTAATTGTCGCAGTCGACTGGTAGCTCTGAAATCTAAAGTTTCAGATTCCAAAAACGTGCCAAGGTCAACCTACTTTGTACCAAAAACACCACAAACTCATATTTGAGCCTACTAACAGGTATACAATGATTCTAGGTCATATTCTACATGTTTTCATGACATTAAAGCATACTTCGACTACTTCTAAGCATAAATTTAGAAACATAAATTTTGTATCAACTTACTACTAAAACTAAGCAATGTTTCTGCCTAGATGCATCAATAGTAGCGCTATAATATCAGAAATGATTCTATAGCCTTAGACCATGCATTTTACTACTAGTTAACATGCATTTGAAAAGTATCACTCAACATATCACATGTAAAAACTGGGCATGGCATCATGGCACGATATCAACTCATACTAGCATAATGCTAATAACATAACAAGGGTACTTAAGATGCGGAAAATGTTAAACATGACAAAGAACTAATTCATTTAACATTCTTAATAACATGTTCTCTTAATGCAAGTTCCCAAGGTTCGTTCATTCCAAGTTTCCACCATCACACACTCCACCATCATCCCTGCCGCTTCCGCTACTCTATTTTTCCTTTGCCTTTATCTGCAGTATAAGGAAAAATGAAACTATAAGCATAAAGCTTAGTAAGTATCATCCTACTCACAAAACAATGCATATTTCGAAACTCATGCTTTTAAAAACACATGTAGGAAAAACATATCATGCTTGTCATTCATTCTTGCTGAAACAGATAATCTAAACAAATATCATGGCATACTCATCATATTAAGCATATGAACTAAATCATATTCTTATAACTAAATTCACATAGCATTCATAGAATCTGACTGAACTAAGCATAATCTTAAAACTGTTTTCACTTAAAGCTATTACTGAACTTTTGAAACTTATACATATAATAAGTGAAAATACTAATCATGCTACTGTGGGCCCGGCAATATGCTGCTAATGCACGCATCCCTAAATAGATCCGAGGTAGCTAATCTCGAACCCATTAGGGTACTATTACTAGGCAAACTAGGAGCCTAGGGGCAACTAGGAGCCCACCCATGGACGAACTAGAGTCCAAGCACATGTCATAAAAAGTAAAATACTTTCATAAATATTCTTTTCTTTAACCTTGCATCTACTAGGCAATCTAGAGCCTAGGGGCGATCTAGGAGCCCACCCAATGGACGAACTAGGGTCCATAAACATAAAGCAAGGGTAGCTAACTTCATAACATGCTAAAACTCATATTAGAGCTTCTTAACATTTTCTCGAGCACCTTGCGTGCCTAAAAACTCCCCTTTTCATTTAAGGACACTTCCTAGGCACTCGACGGTGCGTCTAAACCCCAAACTAAAGGGGGAAGCACGTCCAGCCCATCTAGTGGCGTCCTTAAAATTGGTAGAGGAAGTTAATCTGCACATATGGGCATAAACTTGCAATTAGATAAACTAGGACAATCAATCATACGAACGAATCTACTTATACCACAGGTGAGGGATACTTACATCCTACGCTTGTTCTTACAACTCTAGGGCGTAGGGTTTAGGGAGAGGGAAGGTCCTTGGAGTCTAGGAGAGGTTCCAATGAAGAACAAGAATCCCCTAGCGTGCCCTCCTTCTTGAATCCACCTACCACAAGCCTTGGACTCCTCCTTGCTTTGTCGTGAGTGAGGGAGGAAGAAGCCTCGGGAGAGGGAGGAAGAAAAATCGCCCAAGAGAGGGAGAGGGTCGGCGATGAGAAGGTGAGGAAAAGAATGAATTAAAAAAACCCTTAAGTTCCCTTTATATTTATGGGAAAAATTTAACTAACTTCACCTTATCTATCTTTCCCACTAGTCAATTCCAATTAAAACAAACTCATCCCACTTGGTAAGCTTTTTCTCCTCTCATTTAAAGGTCTAGTGGTCAAACCCCACTTAAGAGTTTTTACCGCGCATTCTATTTTTATTGATTTTGGCCTTATTTATCCATAGAAAAATTCTATAAAAATATCCATAAATTCAGAATTAATTCTAGGATATTTCTAAAATTAGTTTTGAGAATTTTTGGGTATTACAATCCCCCATACCTTATAAAAAGTTCATCCTCGAACTTAAAACAACTCTGGATATTTCTGCCTCATGCTGTCCTCTGGTTCCCATGTTGCCTCTTCTACTTTGTGATTTTGCCATATGACTTTCACTAAGGGTACCTCCTTGTTCCGCAATTTCTTAATCGCTCTGTCTATTATCTGAATAGGTCGACTATCATAACTGAGATCTTCGCGGACTTGTACCGTCTGTAGCTCTATCACCTGGGTGGCATCTGGGATATGCTTCTTCAGCATGAAGACATGAAATACATTATGGATAGCTGACATCTCCTGAGGTAGCTCTAGCTCATAAGCTACTTTGCCAACTCTTCTAGTGATGGGGTATGGTCGTACATATCTGGGACTTAGCTTGCCCTTCTTCCCAAAACGCATTACTCCCTTCATGGGAGCCACTCTGAGGAATACTGAATCCCCAACTTCAAACTCTAATGGTCTGCGCCGTGTATCAGCATAGCTCTTCTGGCGGCTCTGAGCTGTTTCTATTCTCTGGCGGATCTGCTGTATGGCTACGGTAGTATCATCTATAAGATCTGTCTGTAGGCCTAACTCTTGCCTCTCACCACCCTCGTACCAGCAGATAAGAGATCTACACCTCCGCCCATATAAAGCCTCATAGGGTGTCATGCCGATAGTGGCCTGATAACTATTGTTGTAGGCGAATTCCGCTAAGCACAGGCATCTGCACCAACTGCCCTTGAAATCTAAAGCACAAGCTCTGAGCATATCTTCTAGTACTTGATTAACTCTCTCTGTCTGACCATCTGTCTGAGGATGGAAAGTTGTACTAAACTTCAGTTTGGTGCCAAATGCTGTCTGTACTCACTCCCAGAAGTGCGAAATGAACCTACTGTCCCTATCTGAAATGATAGTCCTAGGGACTCCATGTAGTCTGATGATCTCCTTGAGGTATAACTGAGCTAGCTGTTCCATGGAATAGGAGATCTTGATAGCTAGGAAGTGGGCAGACTTAGTCAATCTGTCAACTATTACCCAGATTGCATCATATCCATTCGTTGTTCTGGGTAGTCCCACTATAAAATCCATGGAAATATCTTCCCATTTCCATTCTGGAATCTGGATAGGCTGCAGAACTCCTCCTGGTCTCTGATGTTCTGTCTTGACTCTTTGGCATGTCAGATAGGTACTGACATATCTGGCGATGTCTCTCTTCATCCTAGGCCACCAAAAACGTCCCCTGAGGTCTTGGTACATTTTGGTGGAACCAGTATGCATCACATAAGGAGATCCATGTGCTTCCTCTAGGATCTTCCTTCAGAGCTCTTCTTGGTTCGGAACACATAGGCGGTCACCGCAGTACAGTATCCCACTATCTGATAGGTGAAACTCCCCATTTCCTGATTCTGCTATCCCCTGCTTGATTTTCTGAAGGTCAGGATCTTGATCCTGTGCTGTCTGGATGTCTTCAAGCAGGGTTGACACTAATGTCAAAGTGGAGAGTTGCCCAACTATAATTTCCAGTCCGAACTCTGATATTTCCTTCCGAAGGGGTTGTGACATCGTAGACAAAGCTAGTAGGGTGGTATTAGATTTCCTGCTAAGTGCGTCTGCCACCTTATTAGCTTTACCTGGATGGTAGAGTATGTCAATGTCATAATCCTTAACCAGCTCAAGCCATCTGCGTTGCCTCATGTTCAGATCCTTCTGAGTAAAGAAATACTTTAGATTCTGATGATCTATGAAAACCCTACACTGAGCTCCGTATAAGTAATGCCTCCAGATCTTGAGAGTGAACACTACTGCAGCTAGCTCAAGGTCATGAGTAGGGTAGTTCTTTTCATAATCCTTGAGTTGTCTAGAGGCATAGGCGATAACCTTGCCATTCTGCATCAGCACTGCTCCAAGTCCTAATTTAGAAGCATCACTATATATGTCAAAGCTGTCAGTGGTCTCTGGAAGAGTCAGGATGGGAATACTAGTCAATCTTCTCTTTAATTCTGTAAAATTGTTCTCGCAGTCTTCTGTCCACTGAAACTTTCTGTTCTTTCTGGTAAGAGATGTCAGTGGGGAGGCTATTTTGGAGAAATCCTCTACAAACTTCCTGTAGTAACCGGCTAGACCCAGAAAACTTCTGATCTCACTGGCATTCTTTGGTCTAACCCAGTTACTTACTGCTTCTATTTTGCTGGGGTCTACCATCACACCATCCTTGGAGATGATGTGACCCAGAAAAGACACCTGATTGAGCCAAAACTCACACTTGGAGAATTTCGCATTGAGTTGGCTCCGCTGAAGAATTTCTAATATTGTTTTCAGGTGTTCTACGTGTTCCTTCTGAGTCCTGGAATATATCAGAATGTCATCGATAAAGACAATAACAAACTTATCTAAATATTCTCGGAACACTCTGTTCATGAGGTCCATAAAAGTCGCTGGAGCGTTTGTTATGCCAAAAGGCATAACTACAAACTCATAGTGTTCGTATCTTGTTCTGAAAGCTGTCTTGGGGATGTCACCTTCCTTAACTTTCACCTAGTGATATCCCGATCTCAAGTCTATTTTTGAGAACACTGCTGCTCCCTTTAGCTGATCAAACAAGTCGTCAATTCTTGGCAAGGGATACTTGTTCTTGATGGTGACTTGATTCAAGGCCCGGTAATCTATACACAAGCGCGTCTTTCTTCTTCACGAACAATACGGGAGCTCCCCAAGGTGAATGACTAGGGCGTATGAAGCCCTTGTCGAGTAGCTCCTGTAGTTGCTCCTGAAGTTCTCTTAATTCTGCTGGAGCCATACGGTATGGTGCTTTTGAAATGGGATTGGTACCTGGAATGAGATCTATCTCAAACTCTATCTCCTTGTCTAGCGCTAAGCCTGGTAACTCGTCAGGGAAGACTGCTGGGTAGTCACATACCACTGGGACCTTTTCTAACTTTTGGTCCTTCTCTTGTTCGGTATTGACTACATGTGCTAGAAATCCGGTACATCCTGAATCCAGCAGTTTCTGTGCTTTTAGAGCTGAGAGAAATTTCTTGGCCTTTCTCTTGGGTTCTCCGATGTATTCAAACTGCACTCCTACTTCAGGTTGGAATATGACTTTCCTTTTACGGCATTCTATGGAGGCACCGTACTTGATTAGGAGGTCCATTCCAAAAATGACATCATAATCAGTCATATCCAGCACTATCAGATCACCATAAAGCTCTCTGCCTGCTATATTGACTGGTATTGCACGGAACCAGTGCGTGGATGCCATAATCTCTCCCGAAGATAGGGTGGTTAAGAACTAGCCACTGAGTACATCTGGAGGTATAGCTAACTTCTCTGCGAACCCCCTGGATATGAAAGAATGGGTTGTCCCAGTATCGAATAAGACAGTTGTATTTTGCTGTAAAATACATATCTGACCTGTCACTACTGTCGAGGCATTCGCTACATCCTCTCTGGTCAGTGAGAAGATCCGTGCATTGGTAGTGGCTGATGGAGCTTTTAATCTGCCCTGACTGATATGGGGACCATCCAGTGCTGCCTGCATCTGATGTAGCTGTGCAGGTTTGCCTCCATACTGAGTAGGCTATGGAGTAGGTAGACTGTTCTTGGTGGGGCACTGCTTGGCCATGTGCCCCTCTTGACCACAGTTATAACACCCACGGGTGCCCTTGCGGTAGACCCCTAAGTGTTGTCTCCCACATGTGGGACAAGTAGGATACTTGGCTTGCTTGTTAGCTGGCTCCCCTTTTGGATTGTTCCACTGCTTTCTTTTGCTCTGATTCTTTCCTTTCCAGCTAGAGTTGTGGCCTTGGGGTTTCTGAGTTCCTGAACTGCCTTGGCCTTTACTTTCTATCATGACTGACTTCTGTTGTTGCATGTTGTTCAGGTAGTGCTCGGTGATCAGAGCACTGCTAACTAGTTCTTCTGAGATTTGCGGCCTATGAACGCCGCTGGCCACATTCAATGCTATTTCTGGCCTTAGCATCTTGAGCATTAGCCTGACTCGCTCTCGTTCAGTGCTGACCAGTTCAGGGCATAGGCGAGCCAGTCTGTTGAATCTCTTCACGGCTTCCTCTACTGATAGGTTACCTTGACGAAATTCAGTGAATTCATCATAATGCCAGTTAGTAACCTGCATATGAAAGAATTCTTCAAAGAACTCTACTTCGAAGTTGCCCCACGTCATCTGATTTATGTCTCGCTTGGCCTTCACCATTTCCCACCACATTCTAGCATCTCCTGCTAGGCAGAAGGAGGCGCACTTTACTTTCTCATGTTCTGGCCAGTCCAGAAGCTCCATGGTACTCTCCAGGGTTTTGAACCAGTCTTGTACATCCCACGGTTCACTAGTGTCTGAAAAGTTCTCTGGTTTGAGTTTCTGCCACTGAACCAGATATGCTTCTCTTCTAGCCCCTATTGTTGGGGCTTCTGGTGCTATTGGTGGGATTGGTGCTCTAGGTGGAACCTCTGTCACTATTGGGGTTTTCACATTTGGTCCTGGCGTGGCAGTAGGTGTGGTCTGCTGATTAGCCCTTAAAGTGGCTATCTCTTGCTGCTGCTCAGCTATTTGTCTATGGAGCTGAGCCACTATCTCCTCGAGTTTAGGTGGAGTCACTATGTCAGTTGCCTCCTGTTGAGGCTCAGTAGCTGGTGCCCTTCTAGTTGGGCGTCCTCTAGCTATTATCTAAATAACAGAGGACATACATATTTACTATAACTATATTAAAGTGTCATGAGTTATAAACATGCTTCAGTTAAGTAGGAAATGAAAAGGCAAGAAAACATAAGTAATGTGAGAGGTACTCTTACTTTGAAGCTGCAGGTACGATGTTGGATGTGTGTGTGGAGGAAAAATGGAACCTGCTCTAATACCACTGTGTAACGACCCGTCTTCTGGTACTAAGCTTTAAGGCGGATCGCTACTACTAACTGACTAACTGGCTGACTGATTACTAATCATTATTTTCCAGATGCTAAACCAACTAGGAGAATTTAAAAATTCTTATTTTGCTATGTACTGAACTAACAATTCATAACTCAAGCATACTGCGGTAAATCATAATCATGTTGGAAGTACTAACCAGCCAAAATAAAACAAAAACTTTAATTTTATTAGCTTGGCCAAGATTTGATCCCCCAATCTCAGTGTTGCATGACTGAAGCACTAACCAACAGCTCTACATCACATTCTATTTTAAACTGGCACCAGTCGACTGATATCTTTCCAGTCGACTGGTGCAGCCGACGAAACTTTCTGTGACATTTTTCTGCTAGTCCCAGTCGATTGGTAATTGTCGCAGTCGACTAGTAGCTCTGAAATCTGAAGTTTCATACTCCAAAAACGTGTCAAGGTCAACCTACTTTGTACCAAAAACACCACAAACTCATATTTGAGCCTACTAACAGGTATACAATGATTCTAGGTCATATTCTACATGTTTTCATGACATTAAAGCATACTTCAACTACATCTAAGTATAAATTTAGAAACATAAACTTTGTATCAACTTACTACTAAAACTAAGCATTGTTTCTGCCTAGATGCATCAATAGTAGCGCTATAATATCAGAAATGATTCTATAGCCTTAGATCATGAATTTTACTACTAGTTAACATGCATTTGAAAAGTATCACTCAACATATCACATGTAAAAACTAGGCATGGCATCATGGCACGATATCAACTCATACTAGCATAATGCTAATAACATAACAAGGGTACTTAAGATGCGGAAAATGTTAAACATGACAAAGAACTAATTCATTTAACATTCTTAATAACATGTTCTCTTAATGCAAGTTCCCAATGTTCGTTCATTCCAAGTTTCCACCATCACATACTCCACCATCATCCCTGCCGCTTCCGCTACTCTATTTTTCCTTTGTCTTTATCTGCAGTATAAGGAAAAATGAAACTATAAGCATAAAGCTTAGTAAGTACCATCCTACTCATAAAACAATGCATATTTCGAAACTCATGCTTTTAAAAATACATGTAGGAAAAATATATCATGCTTGTCATTCATTCTTGCTGAAACAGATAATCTAAACAAATATCATGGCATATTCATCATACTAAGCACATGAACTAAATCATATTCTTATAACTAAATTCACATAGCATTCATAGAATCTGACTGAACTAAGCATGATCTTAAAACTGTTTTCACTTAAAGCTATTACTGAACTTTTGAAACTTATACATATAATAAGTGAAAATATTAATCATGCTGCTGTGGGCCCGGCAATGTGCTGCTAATGCGCGCATCCCTAAATAGATCCGAGGTAGCTAATCTCGAACCCATTAGGGTACTATTACTAGGCAAACTAGGAGCCTAGGGGCAACTAGGAGCCCACCCATGGACGAACTAGAGTCCAAGCACATGCCATAAAAAGTAAAATACTTTCATAAATATTCTTTTCTTTAACCTTGCATCTACTAGGCGATCTAGAGTCTAGGGGCGATCTAGGAGCCCACCCAATGGACGAACTAGGGTCCATAAACATAAAGCAAGGGTAGCTAACTTCATAACATGCTAAAACTCATATTAGAGTTTCTTAACATTTTCTCGAGCACCTTGCGTGCCTAAAAACTCCCCTTTTTCATTTAAGGACACTTCCTAGGCACTCGACGGTGCATCTAAACCCCAAACTAAAGGGGGAAGCACATCCAGCCCATCTAGTGGTGCCCTTAAAATCGATAGAGGAAGTTAATCTGCACATATGGGCATAAACTTGCAATTAGATAAACTAGGGCAATCAATCATACGAACGAAGCTCTTATACAGTAGGTGAGGGATACTTACTGTTGGAAACGGATGGCTAGAGAGGGGGGTTAATATAGCCAATCACTTTTATCTTTGGCAAGTAACAAGTTTCTGCACTTAATCTTATCAGTAGCACAGCGGAAGAAATAAAACAACAGAGCAGTGCAGAAAACCAAAACAGGAATCGAGAACAAACGACCACAGCTAGCAAGATCGCTAACAAGGAGGGTTTACAAGGTTCGGGGATAACTTACCCCTACTCCTTGGCGTGCCCTTAAGGTGGGCGATCCCTTGATCGTCGGCAGATCAAGCCCCGGTTAGCACCGGATATAAAGCAACCTCCTTCCCGGTGGAGAAACCTCTCCACAGCGTTTCAATCACAGATAAATGTTTAAGCCCAAAGAAACAACAAGAAAGATCTTACTCAAGAACTCAGCAAGGACAAGAACACAGCAAGCTTCCCTGAGCTCCACCTAGTGGCGATCTCACGCAAGAACCCTTCTTCGTGTCTTCCCACTGTCGGACTCCCAGCTCCTTGTTCTCTCCTTCAAGCACTCAAGTAATGGATGATTGCTTCTCGATCAGTAGCTTGCTCAATGTGATGAAACTTCAAGAAAGCAGTAAGCTGGTTGTGGAGAACTCAAGGCGCAGCAAGAAGACAGTATTCGAACTCTGCTTCACTGAAGCTATCTTCCGTCCCTTTTGTTTCTCCACTAAGCATCAAGTGACCTCATCTCCAGCAGCCTCCAGCTGCCTCACTGCCAACGCCAGCTACCACTGAACCCTTACTGAACTTCTTGAGCTCCCTCAGCCAAGCTTCAGTCAGCGGCTTCAGTCCTGCAGCTCCAGCCGTTGCAACCTGAGATGAGAAACGAACAAACCTGCTCCAAGGAAAGCCTCCATTGACTTCTCCTTGAGTGTTTGAATCCTCCCCTGTCACCTGTAGCTTAATCAGACTGTTAGAGCAGCGTATCACACAGTAAATCAAATATCAGATGTAAGCAGTAGCGAATCGGATACGTTTAGCAGCGAATCGGTCACCGGACCGATTCGACAATTAAAGTGATCAGAGCGTCTGACAGTGCAATTTGAATTAAAGTGATCGGTCACCGGACCGATCAGAGCGACTCCTGATCGGTCACCAGACCGATCAGGCTGGGTCCAGACCGATCAGGCTCCGTCCTGATTGGTCCCCAACGCTCAATTAGAAATCGCGATTTCTTTGGGACTCTCCTAGACCGATCACCAGACCGATCCCAGGCTGTGGATCAATCACCCGAACGATCCACCCCTTTATCGGGCGATTTCTGAGCTTCACAGTCCAAACCTCCTGATCAATCACCGGACCGATCAAGCAGCCTCCTGATCGGTCACCAGACTGATCAGAACATGACCAGACCAATCAGGCTCCGTCCTGATCGATCATAGAGAGGAACCTGCGACGTTTGATCGTTCTCCGGAACGATCTGCACAGTGATCCTGATCGGTCACCAGACCGATCAGGTGCAGATCAGCAGGGGAACTCAACCTCACTTGTTTGCTCCCTGATCGATCACCAGACCGATCAGGAGCCAAGCAGTGGGTGAAACACGCACTCCCTGATCGGTCACCGGATCGATCAGGAGCAGTACAGTAGGTTCCCAACCTCACTGTGTGCTCCCTGATCGGTCACCAGACCGATCAGTCATTGCTGGATCGGTCACCTGACCGATCCACGATGGAGCAGCGTGCCAGATTCCCTGATCGGTCACCAGACCGATCCAGGGACTTAAACTTAGCCCTCCAAGCTAAGTTTCCATCCACCTTAGCCCTCCAAGCTAAGGATTTTTCCATCTAACTCTCCAAGTTGGGAATTTGCACCTAACCCTCCAAGTTAGGACTTTTCACCTAGCCCTCCAAGCTAGGACTTTTCACCTTAGCCCTCCAAGCTAAGGATTTTTCCATCTAACTCTCCAAGTTGGGAATTTGCACCTAGCCCTCCAAGCTAGGACTTTTCACCTAGCCCTCCAAGCTAGGACTTTTCACCCAACCCTTCCGAGTTAGAACTTCATCCAACCTAGCCCTCCAAGCTAGGCACCTGACCCTCCAAGCTAGGCACCTGACCCTCCAAGCCAGGACTTTTCACCTAATTCTCCAGGATATGAATTTGCACCTAACCCTCCAAGTTAGGACTTTTCACCTAGCCCTCCAAGCTAGGACTTTTCACCCAACCCTTCCGAATTAGGACTTTCCAACACCTAGCCCTCCAAGCTAGGATTTTCAACACCTAACCCTCCAAGTTAGGATTTTCTCGATACCATGCCTGATCCCCGATTAGGACTTAATCATAATCAATAATCATCCACCTAAACTAAAATCGGTGTCAACACCAAAACAACAATCAGGGCCAGACTGCATCAACACTTACATCCTACGCTTGTTCTTACAACTCTAGGGCGTAGGTTTAGGGAGAAGGAAGGTCCTTGGAGTCTCGGAGAGGTTCCAACGAAGAACAAGAATCCCCTAGCGTGCCCTCCTTCTTGAATCCACCTACCACAAGCCTTGGACTCCTCCTTGCTTTGCCGTGAGTGAGGGAGGATAAAGCCTCGGGAGAGGGAGGAAGAAAAATCGCCCAAGAGAGGGAGAGGGTCGGCGGTGAGAAGGTGAAGAAAAGAATGAATTAAAAAACCCTTAAGTTCCCTTTATATTTATGGGAAAAATTTAACTAACTTCACTTTATCTATCTTTCCCTCTACTCTATTCCAATTAAAACAAACTCATCCCACTTGGTAAGCTTATTCTCCTCTCATTGTAAAGGTCCAGTGATCAAACCCCACTTAAGCGTTTTTACCGCGCATTCTATTTTTATTCATTTTGGCCTTATTTATCCATAGAAAAATTATATAAAAATATCCATAAATTCAGAATTAATTCTAGGATATTTCTAAAATTAGTTTTGAGAATTTTCGGGCGTTACACAAAGCAATACCTATTACCATTCAAAGATATTAAAGTACTACAGTCAAACAGATCCATGTGTAGTAAATCCAAAGAGGTAGAAGTACTTACAACATTTTTACCTTTGTGAGAAGATTTCGTTTGCTTACCCATTTGACACGCATCACACAGCTTTTCCTTTTCGTACTTGATGCTTGGTAAGCCATGAACAAGTCCTTTGTTGGCCAATTTTCTGATGTTCTTCATGTTCACATGTGCCAATCTCCGATGCCAAAGTGTCGACTCATCTTCTTTTGACATGAAACACTTAATAGAAGCATTAATAGCACTTTTAAATGAAACTTGATAAATATTATCTATCCTTGTGCCTACTAGTACCGTGTCAAGTGTGTCATTTTGTCTAACTAGACATTGACTTGGATGAAATTCAATTGTGTAACCTGCATCACACAATTGACTGACACTTAGGAGATTGAAACTCATCCCCTTGACTAGAAGGACATTCTTAATTCTAAGACATTCGGATATTTGAATGTCTCCTATCCCTACAACCTTAAGGTTATCATTATTACCAAAAGATACATTACCTCTACTTTTGCTTTGTAGGGTAGTAAACAAAGATCTATCCCCGGTCATATGTTTGGAGCACTAATAAGTGCTATTTTGTTGATCATTTCAAATTCTAAAATCTATGTTTGACCCATATTTTATTGCTTAATATTGAATTTATCCTAGGTTTTATGAATTTCTTCTATTTTGGGTTTTATTGTAAATCTTGATATATTGGAAATATTTTGGCACTAAATTGTGGATCTATTTTTTATAGGCTTGGAAGGATCATGGACCTAGGTTATGCTAGGTCAAACTTGAGTCAGAAGTGGACCCGGATCGAATGATCAAGCATCCGACTAATATGGGTTGTCCGATTCAAAAATGGCTAGATCTAAGCCATTTGAGAACTTCTGAGGCAATCCGAGCTGGGGTTGAGGCTAATCAAGCACTCAGATCAAGATCTAAAGGTTTCATCCAAATCAGAGATCATTCAGCCGTTGGATCAAGCTCAGGAGGATCTAGACCGTCCATTCAAAGATTAGGTTGATCTGAGCCATCTGTTGTAAATCTGGAAGATCCAAGCTACTGAGAGGTAGATCCTAACCCTTGATCAAGATCTGAAAAGTTTGATTTAAATCGGATGAGATTCAGCCATTGGATGGAGTTAAGATAATCTGGGCCATCCATTTCCAAACTATATGAACTAATTTCATCTCCCCGATCAGTTGTCGCGTCTTCGCCGAGCTCAGTCTTTTGCATTTTTCCTTCACTGTTCTTCTTCGATTCTTTTCATCTGAGGGCGTGACCATATCGATTTCCACTTTGGATCAAGTTCTAGATCGTCGGATCTTCTTCTCCGTGAGATTTTTCAGCTCCAATTTGCCCAAGAACAGAGCTGATTGAGGGTTTCATCAGATCTGCCATTTGATTGCTTGGATCTCGTTTATGTGCCATTTTCATCCATCTGAGCTATCTGGAGGGTTCTCTGGAGTACTCTGATCATCTCCAAATCATCATGGCAATCCAACATAGCGAGATCGAAGAGATCGGATGGGTTTTTCAGCTGGGAGCAGAGTTTGAGTGGAATTGATCACTGAGACAGATTTTCCATGCGATCTGCTGAGCTAGGGGGTTCTTGGCTTACTCTTGTGTGACGGCAAGAAGATCTTGAGCTAAGGGAAGGGATCGATGCTAGTTTTCTTAATGCATTTCTGTTATTAGCTGTAATTTCAATTTCAGCGTGCCATTTCCATTTCTGAACTTTGTATCAGTTTTATTGGATCGTTTCTGCCTTAATTAGTGTTTCAATTCTGCAAGTTAATTAGTAGGTTGCTTGTTTAGTGAACAATTGCTCTTGATATAAGCTTGCTTTGCATTTAATTCCCTTTCTACGTATCAATTTATTTCTGCAAAATTCAGCTCCATTTCTGCAAGTATTCAGTTTCAATTTCTGCAATGTTTCAGTTATAGTTGCTGAAGTTCGTATTAAGTGAAGGATTAGCTCTTTTGAATCTTTCCTGAAGTTAGATTTGTGCACTCGATTCAGTTTGTCTGTTTGTTCTGCATTTGGGTTGTTCTGAAATTCTGCATTTATTTCATGCATTCGATTTATTTCTGTGCATCAGCTTGAGTTCTGAATTCTTGCTTCATATTTGTTTGCTTCTGAAATTTAGTGTTCTTTTCATGCATATCAATGTGTAGTTCTGTCTTTTGTATCAGGTAACAAACTCAACACTGATTGGTATTGATTCGGCACATAAGTCCTTTTCATTTCTGCGTATCAGCTTGTCAGATCTGAACTTTGTATCAGATTTCTTCTCTGCCAATTAGTTGTTTCGCCTTAGGTGGTTTCTGAATTGACTAGTTTCATTTCTGAATTGATCAATTTTCTCATCTCTGCGTATCAGTTACCCAGCTTCTGAGTTTTGTATCAAATGAAACTCCAACAAACTGATTGATATGAGCTTGTGTCTAATTCGGTTATCTTGTGAATTGCAGTTTCCTTTTGGCACATCATGTTTCCTTGTTACATATTCAGTTTGTTTTGAGCTTGATTCCTGAAGTTACACACACCTTTTAGTGTGCTATTGTCGTCCTAGTTTTTGCAGTTTAGCACAGTTTTGTAACATTTCTGCATTCTTAGTTTTCATTGCTGCATTCTTGATCTCAACTAATCAGAGGGATTGCTTGTTTAGTGAACTATTGCACTTGAACTTAGCTTATTTTGAATCTGAATTTCTACATTCATTTCTTCATTTGGTTGCTTCTGAATTTTAGATTCTATTTCTGCAATTAGGTTTATAGTTCTTGCATTAGTTCAATCGAAATTTCAGCATTGTTTTTATTCATTTGCTTATCATTTGGTTTGCTTTGAGTGGTAATTCCTGAGGTTGAACATAAGCTGTAGTGTGCTACTGCATTTGATATTAGATTTGTTCTCTAAATTAGGCTAGTTTGCATTGGTTGAGTAAGTTTCCATTTGGTTGAGTTCCTTAGTTGATACGACCTAGTTTAAATTCATCTAGTTAAGTTTCTTTCCTTTTCACTGAGATTTCATTCCTGATTGCAAACAAGACCCAAATCTTATTTGAAACCCAAAAATATTTGACGACACATAAACTCGAGCTTGAATCAAACAACCTTAACTAGCCCTAGGAAAAATACGACCTGTGACCCCTTTACTACATTTTTATCCTCGTTAGCAAAAAGGGTTTCCAGCTTTACAAATATCTAAATTTGAGACCCACATTCGTGACACCTATCTATTTGGGGTTCATCAAGCACCCACTATCAACGAACCAAGTTGATAGATGCTCCCCCTCAATCAAAGCCTACACAATACGAAAAATAGAAAATTTAGGTACCCAAATCTTGGGACCTAAAGCACCTACAATACATGACTTAGGCACTCATGCCTTGATCACTTTCTTTTGGACCCTAGAAGCCTTAGATGATCTAACATGAGTCCTAGACATCAAAGAAATAAAAGTTGGTTCTTTAGGTCGGTAACCTATACTGGCCTTGTTGTAAACCGCCCTTTGAGCATTTAAGATCATGTCCAAAGTCTTTGAGCTAGTTGAGAATTTCTCAAAAAGACTCTTGAGTTTCTCAACCTCACTCTTCAAGGCTTTGTTTTCATCTTCTAGTACTTCAACATGCAAGTCATTAAGATCCTCATCCTTAGAGGATTTTAGTTGTTCTACTTCTACTTTTAATGACTTAACTTTTTCTTTAGACTTCTTTAATAAATTAGTTAAGCATGCAATAGTCCTATAGCATTTGTCTAATTCAGGAGAAATTACCTCTTCATCATCCGAAGATGATGAAGCCGCGATTGAGGCGTCCATGGATTCATCACTGCTCTCCACATCTTCAATGGCCATGAGAGCTACATGGCGAGTGCTCTTCTCCTCCTTTTCCTCTTCAGATGAGCTAGAAGAAGATTCATCCCATGTGGCCTTCAAGGCTTTCTTCTTCTTCGATTTCTCCTTTTTCTTTAGTTTTGGGCATTCATTCTTGTAACGCCCCTTCTTGCTACACTCAAAACATGTAATATTAGTCTTATCAACTTTAACTTCACTCGTATTACCTTTTCCTTTGTATCGTCGGCTCTTCCTCATCATTCTTCTTACGAAGTTAGCCATCTCGGATGAAGAAGACTCGCTACCATCCTCCTCGGACTCTGATGAAGAAGAGGAGACCTTCTTCTCCTTCTTCTTTTCTTTCTTCTTCTTGGTCTTGTCCCTTGCCACAAGAGCAATCCCCTTCTCCTTGGAGCCTTTGTTAGCAATTTCGTGTAGCTCCATTTCACAAAACAAATCATCTATCTTAACAATTGATAAATCCTTGGATACCTTGTAGGCATCCACCATGGATGACCACAAGGCATTCCTCGGAAAGGCTTTAAAAACATACCTCACAAGGTCGCGGTTCTCGACCTTTTCATCAATGGAGTGTAAGCCGTTCAATATCTCTTTGAATCGGCCATGGAGTTCACTTACCGTTTCGGACTCCTTCATGGTGAGATTTTGAAGTTGGTTGAGGAAAAGGTCTCTCTTGGCTATTCTTGAGTCCCGGGTGCCTTCATGAAGCTCGATGAGCTTGTTCCATAGGTCCTTGGCACTGGTGAAGGGACCAACTTTTATCAACTGGTCCTTGGTCATTCCGCACTGCAAGGTGACCACCGCTTTCACATCGGCTTCTCCCTTACGAGTTTGCTCAACCGACCACCTTGAGGATTCCAACTCCTTTCCCTCAGCATCTTTTGGAGGGATGAACCCCTCCTTCACCGAAAACCACATTCCGATGTCCGTCTTGAGATAATACTCCATACGTGATCTCTAATACTGGAAATCAACCCCGTCGTAGAAGGGAGGTCAGTTGGTGCTGAATCCTTCTCTCAAAGCCATCGTTGTTGTAAGCTCTCGGGTGTTAGTCCGTTTGAACAGAGCTTCAAGCTCTAATACCACTTGTTGGAACATGGATGGCTATAGAGGGGGGATGAATGTAGCCAGACACAAACTTTTGGCTCTTTTCTTTGAACTTTTCTACGATCAGGTTAGTAGCGGAAGCAAACAAGCAGAAACAAGAACAGAAACAGAAACACAGAAATAACAGATCAAAACGCTAACACGGAGGGTTTACAAGGTTCGGGGATAACTTGCCCCTACTCCTTGGCATGCCCGTGAGGTGGGTGATCCCTTGATTGTCGGCAGATTAAGCCCCGGGAAATTCAGATATAATATAACCTCCTTCTCGGTGGAGAAACCTCTCCACAGCAGTCTCAACAGAATGTGAAAATAAGCATAGAGACAAAGAGGATCTTACAAAGCACAAGCAAGCGAAGGAGAACGTTTACAGAGCACAACTCACAACCCAGCACAACCTCGGCAAGAGCCTTCACTCAGCTCTTCCTTGTCTGCTTGCTGATCGCCTTGCAACGTTCTCAACTCCTTCCAAGTGCTCAAGTCGCAGCGTATCCAACAGATCGCTCAAAGACTTTCAGTGTATGCAAGAGTTAGCCAAAGTTCAGAGTTCCCCCGAGGCTTCTTCGCTAGCCAGCTCTTAAGCCTCTGCCCATGGCCAGGTCACCAGGCGCATCTCTGTAGCTCACCATCTGCTCACCAGCTCGTCTGCAACAACCTCAGCTACTACTAACCTCTTCTGAACTCCCTGAACCCTCTTTAGCCGAGCCCCCAGGCCAATCGTCAGCTTGGACAGCCGTTGCCAGCCCGCGCCAGAAACCGCTGTAACCTGAGAAAAGAAAACAGCCAAACCTGACGAGGAGAAAGTCTCCAGTTGACCCTCCTCCGATGTTTGAATCATCCCTGCATTACTTGCACACTTAACAGGCGCTTAGCACAACAAATCAAAAGTGAATCAGAGAAATAGCAGAGAAACAGACGTGATCAGAGGGAAATCAGAAGTCTGACAGCGGATTTGAATTAAAGTTTTCAGACACTGATCGGTCCAGACCAATCAGTGAAGTCCCAGATCGATCAGGTAAGCTCCTGATCGATCCAGTGACTCCCTGATCGGTCACACTGACCGATCAAGGATGTGGATCGGTTACAGTGACCGATCCACCACATTGCTGGAGAAAACTCTAGCTTTCTGTGAATGCCTGGCCTGATGGGTCACCTGACCGATCAGGGTGTGCCCTGATCGGTCACAGTGACTGATCCGGTCACTCCTGGACCGATCAGGACCCATCCTGATCGGTCCGGGAGGCCTTTGATCGGTCATGAAGACCGATCAAGGGTTTCTCCAGAAACCTACTGTCTCTTCTCTGATCGTTCACCAGAACGATCAGAGACTAAACAGAAACATTTGTTCTCTGCCTAATCATTCACCAGAACGATTAGGAGCCAAACAGAAACTTTCTGTTCTCATTCTGATCATTCACCAGAACGGTCAGACTTCCCTGGATCGGTCACCAGACCGATCCACAACAGGAAGTTCATGCCAACTCCTTGATCGGTCTCCAGACCGATCCAGCTCCGACCAATTCAACCCTAAGTCCAGAGAACAAGCTCCCTAGCCTTCACTGACTCATTCTGGTCTCGGAGAAAGAGCTCACGTGCCCTTCTCCGACCAGTATGCTCAATGCTCAGTCCCCCGGACCAAGACTTCATGCCCATCTTCACTCACCAGGACTTCGTTCAACCTAGCTTCCCTTGCTAGGACCTGGCTTCACTCACCAGGGTTTTAGTCACCCGGCTTCACTCACCAGGATTTTCATCACCTGGCTTCACTCACCAGGACCCGGCTTCACTCACCGGGGTTTCAGTCACCTGGCTTCACTCACCAGGACCCGGCTTCACTCACCGGGGTTTCCTTAACCCGGCTTCACTCACCGGGAGTTGTGCCCAGTCCCCGACCAGACTTAAACCAACTCATCTTATTAGCCTAAACTTAAATCGGTGTCAACACCAAAACAACAATTAGGTCAGACTGCATCAACAGATTCAAGTTTAACAATTTGTAATTTAAAAGTAGATTTCATTAATTGGCTTCCAGGTCTTGGTGAGGCACAGAGACCTTCTTTGGTCGTAGCCTTATTGGATCATCAACCCTTTCCTTAGACAAAGCCTTTTAAAGAAACAATACTCTTAATTTACTCTTTGAAAAACTCTGGTCTAACTAGTCTAGGATGTGGCGAGGTAGCTTCGGCTAGTTCTCTAACGTACTATCATCTCGCCCTACCCTGGTACTAGGTTAGTCAAGTATCAATCAATCTTTTTCCTATCTATCCATTCTAAATTATGCAGAAAAGTAAACATGGATGACATGACAAATATTTAAACAAAATAGATACATGGGCATGGCATTTATGCATGGCTATTGGGGCTGATTGGAGTTCTGAAATTGCTGTTGAATTGGCTGATAAGTAGGCTGGAATGTGGGTTGAATTTGCTGAGAATTACAGCCTTGAAAATTCTGATTTTGAAGTTGAAACGGTTGTGGTGGAGATTGAAATTGATTGGGCTGAAATCCTTGATTGTGTGGCTGAAAACTTTGATTCCAAGGCTGGAAATTTTGCTGGGGAAGTTGGAATTGCTGCCGTGAGGATTGATATGGCTGTGAATAATTCAAATTCCCTTAGAAACCTTGTTGATTTCCTTGAAATGGCTGCTGAAAGTTCTGAATTATTGGCTGGAAATGCTGATTTGGAGGCTGATTTTGCAGATTCTAAGCTTGAAATTATTGTGGTTGCTGAAAAGATGGTTGAGGCTGCTGACCTTGCTGTTGAGAGGGGTTCTGTTGGTAGAAAGAATTCCCGTACCTCAGATTTGGATGATCCCTCCAACCAGGGTTATAAGTAGAAGAATAGGGGTCATTTCTAGCTTGAAACTGTCCCCTAACCAATGCCGCTAGTGTCTCATCCTGATGGAGGTTGGGGCATGAATCTGAATTGTGTTCTTAACTATAGCAAATGCCACATACTCTCACCACTTGGCTTGATTGTGGAGGCACCGAAATATTAGAATTTTGATTTGCATTATTAACACTCAATTGCTTAATAAATGATGTGATCTCTGCCAATGAATTCTTTATCTCTTTCTGATCATTAGAAACCACCTGAACTTCTCCCACTCCTCTGGTGGATAGTGCTCTACTTCCAAACTGCTGAGAATTTTCTGCCATGTTTGAAATTAGCTCCCTAGCTTGATTTGGTGTCTTGTTCACTAGGGCTCCTCCAGCTGCAGCATCTATCATAATTCTGTCCATCTGCAATAAACCCTCATAAAAATACTAGATGAGTAACTGCTCACTAATCTGATGCTGTGGGCAGCTAGAGCACAACTTGTTGAATCTCTCCCAGTAATCATAGAGTGTCTCACCCACCACTTGCTGAATGCCACAGATGCTTTTTCTAATTATTGCTGTTCTGGAGGCTGGGAAATATTTTTCCAAAAATGCTTTCTTCATGGAAATCCAACTAGACACGTGCCCAGTGGGTAGATAGTAAAACCAATCTTTTGTTGCTCCTGTTAGTGTAAAGGGGAAAGCTCTCAGCTTGATATCTTCTTCAGAAATGCCCTGAGGCTTCATAGTAGAGCATACAACATGGAACTCGTGCAGGTGTCTATTTGGATCCTCTCCAGATAATCCCTGAAACTTGGGCAGCAAATGGATGAGTCCAGATCTGAGCTCAAAATCTCCAGTCAGCTCCGGATAAGCAATGCTGGAATACTGAAATGAAGCATCTGGTGTTGCGAGTTCCTTCATAGTCTTCTGGTGGTCTGCCATGATACTGCCTGACTGAGTGGGAATGGTCTGAATAGGAGGAATATCTGTAGTCTCTGAAAGAATGCCTTGGTTCCTCCTGGCTCTGAAAGTCCTCTCAATCTCAGGGTCAAATTCTTCAAGATCACCACCTGTAGACATGGTCATAAAACCAAAACAAATCGCAGTAAAAGTGGATAAAGAAAGATGAAACAAATAAAATCAAATCACCAGATATAGCAGTAAGCACAGAAATAGATCAAGAAAAATGTGAAATAAGCGTGCAAGTAAAAATCAAACAAATCAACTAGTTGCTTCCCCGGCAACGGCGCCAAAAATTTGATGGACCCAAAATAGACTGTCATGAAATGTGTGGGTCATCAAATTTAGATATTTATAAAAAGCTGGAAACCCTTTTTGCAATCAAAATATGAAAATGTAGTAAAGGGGCCACAGGTCGTATTTTTCCTAGGGCTAGTTGAGATGATTTGATTCGATGCTTGAATTTATGTGTCGCTTGTGTTTTTGGGTTTCAAATAAATTTGGGTTTTGGGGTTGCAAGCATGAAATGAAATAGCAATAAAAATAAATGAAAACTAAACAAATGAAGTAAAAGAGCGATAGCAAGTGATAACTCAATCAAAGGGAAACCGATTCAACCAAAGGAACTTCACTAAAATTAGAAAAGCAAAATCTGAATTAAAATGCAACACAGATGCTAAGTAAAGGAATAAAAGTAGTGAATGGTAATTTTCGCAAACAAACAAACTTAAAACTAATGCTAGCTACAAAATTCAGAAAATTGAACTACAACCCACTCACACAAACTAGCTACAATCTTTGGAAAGCTAACAAATGCAGATAAAATTTAGAAATGCTGAAATTAATACTTATGGATTTCAAACTAAATCATATACCAAAAGACAGATTGATTTTCGATGCTAAGCTGTGCCAATTTAGCTTGGCACGCAAGGGGACCCTTTGTGCCAAAACTGACTCTAACAATTCAGCTGGGAATGTAAGGCTGTAAGTGAGTAATATGCAATGGACTGAGAGAATTCAGAAGTGAAGAACTCAGAATTACCGAATGGAAGCTGTCAAATTTAAACAAAACCGAATGAAGGACTGAATTCAGAATTGATGGTGTGCAGAAACCAAAAACTAAATTCAGGGAACAACTAAGCTCCAGAACTCACAAGCAAACTGAGATCGAATTTACCAAACTAATATAAGAAACAATTCAGAAACAAACTAAACTAGCTGATATGAAAATGCAGAACTTGAGGAACTGATGCGCAGAGTTAAAGTGCAGAAAGAAGATTCTGATACGCAGCTAACAGGATGGCACGCAAGTAAAGAAACTGAAAACAACTGGAATTAACAGCAATTGCGCACTAAACAAGCTCTCTAACTAATTACCTGGCAGAAAGGAAACCTAACTATAGCAGAAACAACTTAAGGAAGTAATCAAACAGCTGATACGAAATTTCAGTAATGACAGAATTCAGAAATGGAATTACAGCAAAAGAACTGAAATTAACTAACTAAACTAGCATCTATCCCTCCTCTGAGCTCAAATTCTTCTTGCTGTCACACAAGATATGAGCCTCGAACCCGTAAGCTCAACACATCGCCGGAAAACTGCCTCTGCGAAGCAAATCTAGCTCAGCTCTGCTCAAATGCGAAAACCCATCCAATTCCTTCAACTCAGCTGCGATGATGATTTGGGATTGATCCGAGCACTTCAGGGAACCCCTCTGAACTACTCAGGTGGATGAAATGGTGCGCAGCATGAAATCCAGGAAGCGACGGCAAAACTGACGAAACCTCGATCAGTCCTGTTCTTGGGCAATTTAGAGCTAGCTTCTTCTCGGAAACTCTTTTCCAATGATCTGGAACTTGATCCAAAGGAGAGAATGATGCGGTCACGTCCTTTGATGAAGCAATTCGATGAAGAAACTAAGAACAAAACGAGGAAGAAGCTGTTGCGGCGAAGACGCGACGAGGAGAAGTGCTGGGAAATGTTTGATTAAATACATAAGAATGGACGGCTCAGATTGATTTGAGAAAATCCAACGGCTGATCTTGCTCTGATTTGACCCAAACTTTGATGATGTTGATCAGGGTCAGGATCTGCCTCGTGGTAGCTCGGATCCTCCAGATTTGCAACGGATGGTCCAGATCAACCTAATCTTTGAATGGATGATCTAGAACCCTCTGAGCTTGATCCAACGGTTGAATGAGCTCTGATTGGGATGAAACCTTCACATCTTGAGCAGAGTGCTTGATCAGCCCTAACCCTAGCTTGGATTGCTTCAGATGGTCCCAGATGGCTCAGATCTAGCCGCTTTTGAATCGGACGGCCCAGATTAATCCGAAGCTTGATAACTCGATCTGGGTCCACTTCCGACTCAAGTTTGACCCAGTATACCCTAGGTCCATGATCCTTCATGCCTACAAAAATAGATCAAAAATTTAGTGGCTAAATAATTCAAATATGTGCAAATTTGCAATTAAGTCCAAAATAAGAGGAAGTCCTAAAACCTAGGGTAAATTCACAATTAAGCAAGTAAAACATGGGGCAAACATAGATTTTAGCAACTAAAATAATCAACAAAATGGTACTTATCACCAATCCGGAAGTCCGAAGTGCAACGCACTTCCTCCTAAGCCTCCTTGGTCGCAGAGCTTCGACTTGAGCACGTTTTCTTTACTCGGAATGCTTTAGCGGATGTGAAAGTTGATGTTCTGGAATGAGGGGTCGAGCCCCTTTATATACAGCCTTCTCGGGCGCCTTTGAGACCTTGGGCGCCTGTCACGTCGCGGTCAAACTTCATCCGTTGCACCGAAATCGCAGCAGGGATAAGGTTGCTCTTCCCAGGCGCCTGGGAGCCCTCAGGCACCTAGATTGCCAGGCGCCTGGGAGTGGACTGCCCCAACCGGGGTGCCCAGCCTATCTTGGGCGCCTGATTCAAGTCAGGTGCCCAGGAAGGGTCTTCCCAGGTGTGTTGTCTCGTGCGTTTGCTTTCCTATCTTGCCTCCAACTCCAGGTACTTGCAAGACAACAAACACAAGACAAACATACAAATAATCTTTGCCTTAAATATTGGTTCTGACTTTGGATTTCACCCTAAACCCTAGGTCAAGCTGACGCCTAATGTTCCCTTTCCCGGGGAACGCGTCCTCACCTACTCCACACTGGAGAAGTAACCTTTGCCAACCGGAACCTCCGGTTGGACTTTCGCTCAGCCTCCGAGAACCCGAATCTTGAGATGTCCGTCCTCGACCCATCTCTACTTCTGTTCGCGATTCCTGCTCGACTAAAGCTTTTGCCAACCGGGACCTCCGGCTGGACTTTTACTCGGCCTTCGAGAACTTAAACTCAAGACGTCCAACCTCGACCCATCTCTACTTCTGTCCGCCATCCTCGCTTGGCAAAGACTCCGTTGGCAGATCCCCGACCAGGACTTAGTGCTCAGTCTCCCGGACCAAGACTTCGTGCCCAGCCTCACTCACCAGGACTTAGTCCACCTAGCTTCACTCACTATGACCCAGCTTCACTCACCAGGATTTAGTTCACCTAGCTTCACTCACTAGGATTTCTTCCACCTAGCTTCCCTTGCTAGGACCCAGCTTCACTCACCAGGATTTAGTTCACCAAAATCACTCCTTTTCTAGTCATCATGATCTGACTAGACTTCCTCCAATCTTTAGGTAAATATGATCTCACACCTCAAGTCCGGTGTGGTTTAATCCTTAGTCAAACTGACCAATCCTGGGTTCTGTTTACTTTGCCAAACATCAGATCCTATTTGGCTAACCCTTTGTAAAATTGATCAAACCTGGGTTTACCCTACTAAACATAAGATCCTGTTTGGTTTAACCCTTGATCACTTTGACCACCCTTAATATATTGTCTAACATATATTGTTACTAACTTTAGTATATTGTCAAACATTGAAACCCTAGAGGATGACTGTTCATCACTGATGCATTTTGCACCAACATATCCAGGTTCCTTTTCCAATCTATGTAATTGGGACTAGTAAGTTTATTTTCTTTTAAAATTACAGCAAGTGGGTTGAAAGTCATTTTAAAAAATCCTGAGAATCACAATGGTCAAATCATTAGTTTTTAAAATAATATTGATTCCTCAAACAATAAAATTTTAAAAACACCAATACCTCAAAACACCATGAATTTTGTATGCCACGATAGTGTGGACGTATACAAATTCAAACATTTGTAAGAGAAGGTTTTACCGATTAATTTTATTATCTTGTCAACCTTACTTTTTGACAAATAAAATTAATAGTTGGTTTATCTTCGGTCATACAAATAATAGCAGTGATTCCGATGGGGAGGATACTATTATTTGCATCTAAGTGTACACCGTTACTTGATACTAAGGTAATTATCTAGAATTATGTCCCTTCCGATAGGGAAGATCACACGCTCCTAAATAATTTCCTACAATCATATTTGATATAGTGATCCGCGAAACAAACTCATCCGATGTGGAGGAAGGCACTCAGAGCCAACGCGCAACTTTGTTCGCATCACTTATCAAATTAGTAATGGAGGTCACAGGACTTAAAGATTCCCTCTCCCACTTAGTAATTCAAAATTGAGGAATTTTACATGCAACCACAACAAGCATATCAAACAATAAGCAATAAATATGAAAAGCTAAATTTCCAACTATTATGACTTTTGTTCTCCAATACGCCTCCCGTCGTGTCGCCACCTCGTCTCCACCTTTCTTCACCATTCGCAAGCTCACTTGAAGAAGATCCGAGCCAAGATAAAAGATTATTTTAATTTACATCCATCGATCCTATACTCCACGAAGGAGTGTACAACAAACCTAGATCGAAAGTAAATTAAAACAAGCGGCTAACAATGTTGTATTTAATTACAAAAATTAAATACTAATAGCCTCGTCAAACCCAAGGATTCAAATAAATTATTACAATCACACATACACAATCACATAACCATAATAGTTGGATCTTATACCTACAACCAAAGAGTTAGCCTACGCACATCCTACTATTATTCGGCATAAAATTATATATGAAAAATGCATGAAAGTAACCGAATCCAAAACACACAAAATCGGAAACCATTGGCTCTGATAATAATTGTTGGTTTCCCGTTCGGATGTGATTCTCTCCATGTCCCCGGATTAAAATTACTTATTAATTAGAAACAATCTGGATGGAGAGAACCTTTCCGAACGACCTTTTCATCATCGTGCTAATCGATTTGAGTGATCGCTTGAACAGACTTGTTGTTCAAGCAATTCTAACTCCTTTATCGATTAGCCACGGAATAGATGACGAATATGGATCGTCGATTTTTGTGTTTGTTTCGGGGTCCATGATATAAACATGAATACAAATAAAACTAGAACAAGAACACGATTTATACCTCTTGTTTACCTCTTGATCTTGTATCGTATTCCTATCCTCTTCTTGGACATCGTGTAGGCGACGATCTTCCAAGAAATGAAGCCACCAAAGCCTCCTTCTTCCTTCTCCAAGCTTGCACTGAAACCTTAGCTCTCCACTTGTTGCCGCCGGCCAAAAGGAAGAAGTTCTTCCTTTTGCTTGCTTGCGCCGACTCCCAAAGATGAAGAGAAGGAAGTAGAAGAAGATGAAGAAGAAGAGAAAGAGTTCCTCTCCTTCACTTAAACCCTAGCCAACCTTTTCCTTTCTTCCTTGCTTGCGGCACCGAGCACCACAAAGAAGGAAACTCTCCTTCTTGCGCTGACCACTTCTTCTTCTCTTCTTCTTATCGCACACCACAAAGGAGGAGAAGAGCTCCTCCTTTAGCTTGTTGTCGCTGGTCACAAAAGAGAAAAGATGAAGAGAAGGGAGGGAGGAGAAAACAAGCTTCTTCCTCCTCTTACCAATGGCGCAACCCTACGAGAGAGAGAGGAGCAGAGGAAAATTAGGGTTGTGTTATTAGCTTTTCTTGATAGCTTTATGAGGTATATATAGGCTACAATAGGGACCATGGGGAAGAGTTGGTTTTAGTCTCCTAACGGATCCTAAGCCCGACTCGTTAATGATAAATCCGCTCCACTGATGGGTCATCATTGAACTACCACACCAACCTCATAATTAAATATGGGTTCCACCATACTATGTGTACATAATCTCCCTATGTTTAAGATCTCGCATGTCCATTAATTAATTAAATTACTGACAATTTAATTAATTAATATCTAACTCCATGAGTAGTACCACTCAACCTTATCATCATGTCGGACCAAGTCCACCTGCAGGATTTACATGATAAACTTTATGATCTCCTCAAGGGGGCATCATCATCCTAACGTATTAGGACACGATTTCCTTCTATAATCAATGGCACACCATGTAAATAATATTATCTCCCAATTTACCGGGCCTATTGATTCTTATTCCAAACTATAGATGTTCATATAAAAGCTAGGCTTTTAGTATACATCCTAATTTATATACTTTGGTATCGTCAAACATCACATGTAATAGGGTGGACTATAACGTCAATCACTGGATATATAACAAATTATAGAAAGGGATGTGAGTAATTTAGATGGTATCTATTCCTCTCATATGACAGGAGTGATATCTATGGACTCCTTGATCAAGTAGAACTACTAAAATACATGGTCATGCTCAAATGAGTCAATATGAGATATTGAGCTCATTTGGTTGAGTGAGTCTACTTGGGGATCAAGAAACACAAAGATTGATTAGAGGATGACACGATCTATGCCTTGTTGATCAATCTAGATATCGAGGATAGAAGGACAAAGTTATATATTATAATAGACATAGAAAAATTATGTCGAATCTCGACATTCTCGTCACTTGGGTAACAATGATACATTGCTAGATGTCGCTCATTGTTTATATATCTAAAGTGGTTTAGATACATTGTCAACGTTACAAGAATCTATTGGGTTACACACAAAGAACATGATGTTTCAAAGATAAGTTGATTTTAGTTTGAATAAAATATGATCCAAAATTAGATTATTTGTGTTAGACTTAAGTGACTCCAATTGAATTGAGAGATTGAGTTTAATCCGAGTTACACTCATTTGGATTAAACTCAACCACTTAATTATAGATAATATTCATTAAAAGGTTTAAGGAAATATTATTGGAGAGGAAGGCTAAGAGGCATTTTATTCACTAGATGAATAGAATATTAAGAGTCTCGAGGGAAAACAAGAGGCTTGATATTCATTGGGTTTTATTAGCATTAAGATAAAAGGAGCTCAAGGGGCAAAGACCCTTGGTATTCATTTGATGAGTATAAAACTCCTCCTTGTCAAAGACTAAGGATTAGATCCCTCTTCTTCCTCTTTCTTCCTTTTGGCTGAAACTCCCTAGTGGAGATTTTTGTGCTTTGTTAACCATCCCAAGTTGCTAGCACAACTAAGGTGGTTCTTCTCTGAAACGTAGATTGTGTTTGTGTGGATACTACTAGAGGCATGGACATTCTGAACGTGCAAGAGATCCGATGACACAAAGGAGTAGTAGGATAGCTGAAAGGCACGCTCCAAAGGTATAATCTATTAGATAGATTAAACTTTGTACAGATTTTTCACATGGATCGTTCAAGGGATCTTATTTTCCACTATGTTTTTGAGTTGTTGTTGCTTAGAGATCCCTACAGATTTGTGCTTGAATCGATTAATCTTGGAGGTAACTGTTTCGGCCCTATGAAATTTTTCACTGGCTATCAGGATAAATTCAAAAGTGTGAGTGGTTCCTAACCCAATATCCAACATCCCTGATTTTTCATTCTACTAGAAAAAAAATCTCAATAGTGTGTCATAGATAAGAATCGAAGCATGAATGCTTAGAAATTGCTGGAGTGCCTTTGTTGTTGCACCATGGCTCGGCGGGAGGGGGGGCTACATCACACTCCGTTTGAAAGAAGCTCTCATTAAAAAAAATGATGAACCAGGTAACAGTCGAACCTAGGGAGACCAATCTAGCCCCACGAAAATTTTCTATCGGTCGCCAGGGTAAATCGGAATACAGTCATGGCGAGCAGTCCAAAAGCCTAACATCCCTAGTTGCACGCTCATTTGGAAGAAAATTTCCTCCAAAAATGATGATACCAATTGTTGGTATTGAAGAATTTGTATATCTCCATAATAGCATGATATTGTCCACTTTGGACCTAAGCCTTTATGATTTTGTTCTTGGGCTCTACACAAAAAGCCTCATCCAATGGAAATATCTTTCATTCTTTTAAATCTATAATATTTTCCATGTCTTTCTAATATGAGACTTTGATTGTATTCCCAACAATCCTCCTAATAAACGAAAGACCACCATTACTCTCATGGTTCGAGAACTTCCTGTAAGCATCCGGTCACTCTTGTCCTGCTTTGGGCCCCCCACAAGCATCCGATCACTCTTGTCCTGCTCTGGGCCCCCCACAAGTATTCAATCACTCTTGACCTGCTTCGGGTCTCCCTATAAGCATTCAGTCATTCTTGACATGCTTTGGACCTTCTTACAAGCATTTGGTCACTCTTGACCCATTCTGGGCCTTCCTGCAAGCATCCGTATCTGGTCATTCTTGGCTTGCTCCGCGCCTCCCCGTAAGCATCTGCATCCGATCACTCATGACCTGTTCCGGGCCTCCCCACAAGCATTTGATCACTCTTGATCTGCTTCGGACCTCCCTGCAAGCAACCTGTCATTCTTGACCTACTCCGTGCCTCCCTGTAAGCATCCACATCTAATCACTCTTGACCTGCTCTGGATCTCTCGGTAAGTATCCGCATCCAGTTACTCTTGATCTTCTCTAGATCTCTCCGTAAATATCCAATCACTTTTAACCTGCTTCGGATTTGTATCTAATGGAGGTATTGTTGCTAGATTTTATAATTGGATCAATATCCTGTGAATCTTTTCTACAATTGTGTGAGATTTGTGCATGCCATTTTTGTGTATCTTTTTGCGATAGATTTGTGCTTGAATTGATTAATCTTGGAAGTGTTATTTTAGCCCCCTGAAGTTTTCTATCGACAATTAGAATAAATCCAAAAGTGTAAATGATTTCTAACCCAATAGCCAATGTCCTTAATTTTTCATCCACTAGAAAAAAAAACCTCAATGATGCATCATAGATAGGAATTGAATCATGAATCCTTAAGAACCGCTAGCTGGAGCATCTCCACCATTGCACCATAGGTCGTCCTTAAGAACCGCTAGCTGGAGCATCTCCACCATTGCACCATAGGTCAGGGACGACATTAGATTCACTTTGAAAAAAGCTCTCTTTGAAAAAAAAATGATGAATTAGGTAACAGTTAAATCTTAGATAACTGATTCAGTTTCGCGGAAGTTTCCATCAGCCACCAGGGTAAATTTAAAAATATTCACGGCGAGTGGTTGAACATCTACTTTAGAGTTTTCTATACCATATTGTACGTCTTGTGTCATGGTGTAGTTGGTTATAACGTTACTCTAACGGTTCGAATTCGGGCGACGCCAAACTTTTAATCGTCCGTAAATTTTTTTTCCGGATTTTGGTATTAAATGGGCCGGAGTAACTTACAATGCGTGGCCCAGAATTATGAATTGATTTATAACAAGTGTGATATGGAAAATTTTCATTTTACCATCAGAAGTTTACCTTTTTAAAATGCTCCTCGTAATGGGGATTTAAAAATAATAATAAATTGAGATGACAAAATCAAAAATTTCACTTCGATAAGTAAAACATTATTGTATTGCATGGAATTCAACAAGATTTAACGAAAATAAATCATTTTTTGGGAAATATGAACAAATATATTAAACTCAAAATCCGGTGAAAAGTCAACTAAGATTGTCTCTTCCACTAAAATAAAAAATTTGTTTTTTATTTATTGTGTAAATATGCAAAGGAGAGTTGACCTATAGAAGAGCCACATCATTAGAACAAGAGAACTTATTTCTAACTTTTAATTAGGTCACAAATAAAAACTAATGTTGTTTGGCCAAAATTACCCTTTTTCTCTCGATTAATTTAATAATTAATATTAGAATAGTTTCGACTAAAATACTTTTATTAAAATTATTAAATTTTGATAAAACTATTATATATAATGTAGATGCTTATTTTTTTTTTATAACATAATGTTCTTTTTAGATGAAAGCCATTGTCATGTGATTTGGTGGTCGGGGATTCGAATTAAGGAAATAATCTTTTACTCAAAGTAGAGAGTTTCGTAATTGTTATGACTTAGTTTAAGGATTTAATTTTAGACAAGTTAGTTAATCAGCATTTATGGCTATTTTTTTTTCTTTCTCTTCTCATCTCATTTTTTTTTCTTTCTCTTCTCATCTCATCGTATTGATCGTTGAATTAATAATGAAGCATATAGTTGCATGACTTCTAAAAAAATGGATATACATCATCGGGAAAGAAGAAATCATTTAAACTTAAGCAACAATCGTCAAATTTTAAAGATCAAGTGGTTGATTCCTTTTCTTTATATTTGTTATATATTCGCAAACATACAAAGGTAGCCATGGTAAATGTCTTTGCCAAGAATCTTTCCATCCTCTCTATTTTAATCGTTTATCACTAACTTTTAAACTCATGCATTAAACAAGCCTATCTATCTACCCATTCTAAATAAATAAATAAATAAAAATAATTGCATATCACTAAAACAAACACTTGATTGCCAACATATATTTACCTAACGGTTTGTTTTCTTTAAGTTGTCAACAAGAAGCAAAGGTGAATCTTTGTCACCAAAAGCTTAACTAAGTTATGATTTATCTGATAGATGAAATAGGAAAAGACAGTCTGCCTAATGCCTAAAAAAAAAAGTTAAGATTACCCTAAAATAGTTTATCTCTATATGAGCTTATAAAAGATCTTTAAAATAGGATGGTAAATGAATCAAATGCTAATGAACGTGTTTGACTTAATAAGAATTTATTTATATTGGTTCAGTATACATAAAATTAATTAATGAACAAACTTGAATAATTTTTATTAAACTAAATGAATAAGCTTAAACACATATGTGTTCACGAGCTTGTTAATGTTTATGAATAGAGATTATAAGTTGTTCACCAACAATATTCACGAACAAAATTTTGTGAACATAAAAAAAATAATTGAGCAAATAAGTTTATATTATATATCAATCTCAATAACCAATCAAATAAATTTAAAATTATAAAATTTTTAAATAATTAAACAAATTTGAATTGGGATCTAATTAATAACACCAAACTCATATCAAATAAATAACTATTTTAATGAATTAATTCATTTTAGACTCGGTTATCTTATGAAGGAAGTTTGAATACCATAAAAAAAATTTAATTCAAGTTGGCTCATTTATTGCCTTAGATGAAAGAGGGGATTAGGTTAAATTAGCAATAGAATTAAATAAAGATAAACTTTTTGTATAATAATTCTCTGGGCATTTCTCTTAAATTTCTATAGACAATAAAGAAAGATATTGACGGGAGAAGAAGCTTGTTGATGGTGTCGTAATATAAACTCGATTGGCTAGAAGACAACAAAAGACACATCTAATCCATTTAACAACTCCCATCCGTTTCACCTTTTTAGTCATCAATTACTTGTATTTTAATTAACTCATCAAAAAATTAATTTTTGATAAAAAATATTAAATGAAAAAGGAAGAAACAAATGCCACGAAACACGTCGTTAATTAATGAAGGCGTCGTGACAAAGACCTCCTTCCCTCGGCACGTGATCTTGCCCGGGAAACACGTGACCTCGTGCATGCTTTGCACGCATCTTCCCCTATCGTTTTTTTCTTGTTTACGTTACGTGCGTAATTAATTATTAATTATTAATTAATTAATTAAAATTTATTTAACGGAAAAAATTAAATAGGAAATTGAGGAGCAAAATAAATATATAAATATATTAATTTTGTAAGCAAAATTAACTAACTATATTTGTGGCTTTCGGTGATGAAAACTCGAAACCACTCGCAGAATCTCGCCGTGATTTGCTCCTGGATGATTGGGTTTGGTTGATGTTTCTGTGAGGCATTTCGTCAAACAGCTGCCGCGCGGTGGCTGCTTTCGGTCTCCGCCGGCCGCCTCTGATCTCTTCCGGCGAGCCACTGCACTGTCCGCCTCGCGATCGGCAGCCACACCCGCCGCACCTTCTCGTCCTCGTCGTCCGCTCTCGCCTGCTGCCGGAACCGCGGTAGGTTCGTGATTTCGGACATGGATCGGTTGGGCGACGAGGAGAGCGCCCGCGCCGCCCTGGAGGTGTTCGATGGAATGGCGGAGAGAGCGGCGGCGGAATGGGTTTTGTGGATTTGGCTCGCTTTGATCTCGAGCAGTCGCTTCTTCTCCATCTCTTCCTTGATCTTGATCGCCTTGCCATCGGTCGAGGCTTTTGTTACGGCGGCGGATGTGATCGGCTCCGGATTCCAATCTGTGGCAAGCATCTCCGAGTTCAGGGTCATCAAGTCGGAGGAGTTGACGTCGCTCCACCGGCTTTTGAAGACGACGTCGGAGACGATGATCTTGTGCTTGAACTTGTGGAGAAATCGGTCTCGGTCGTCGCCAGTTTTCAGCATTGGCAGCTCGTGGTCATTTCGCCCTAAGTTGACGGCGGCTCTGTCGGCGGACTTGCGGAAGCTGAACCTGGAGGAGCCGATGAGGGAGTCAGCTTCGCCGTCGATCTCTCGCTCCACGAACAGATCGAGGGCGTCGCTTGAGTCAGAGGCGAAGAGGAGGCGGGCGCTAGTGGAGTACTTGAACAGGGCGGCGTCCTCTGCTTTGACCTTGGCACGGCAGAGGGGGCAGCTAGAGTGGAACTCGAGCCACCGGTCGACGCAGGCAAGGTGGAAGGCGTGCTGGCACTTGGGCAGCAGGCGGAGCAGCTCCGCGTCGGCGAACTTGGAGAGGCAGACAGCACATTCGAGACCGGACCTGACTCCGCGCAGCGCAGAGAAGCGGAAGAACGGGAGGGATTCGATGACGGTCTTACCGATTCCGGAGGAACGGTGCATCCCGGCGACAAGGAAGCGGCCATGTCCTGAGGCGTCGGTGCCAAAGAGCTCGGAGGAAGCGTCGGCGTCGGCCGCGGTTGAGTTGGTGTGGCAGAACTTGGCGTAGATGAGGAGAAGGAAAGTGAGGGAGAACATGAGGGAGAATACGCCGATTACGATAGCGACGCTGGGCCGGAAAGATACGCCGACGTTGGGCGGAGTCCAGGTGTCGGCATCCGACTGCTGGGCGGCGACGCCGGCTGCGAGCGAATAGAAGATGACGAAGAAGTAACTAAAGCAGTCGAGAATAGAAACGAAAGACATAGCCTTTGGAATCTCCGTCAACCTAATGGATAGTTAAGGCAAAGGTTCACCGGAGAACATGCCGGCAGCGGCGTTAGTAGCCCGAGAGACGAAGAACAGAGACGAAGAACAGAGCCTGCCCTGTTTCTTCCTTTCTTTTATGCGAGCTTTTGTCTCCAACTCGTGACCACCCTTTCCAGACGACCGTATGATTATGCTTCAAGATTCGCTCTACGGTCTGATCAAAAGTATGCCGGTTCAAATTTCCGGTCCGAGCGATCAGAAACGAAAGCAATTTTTAAAATGCTAAGCGATCAAACTTAAAAGGCAAATATATGTAAATATATATATATTAAAAACATTCATTGTTATTTAGATTTAATAATTGCATTTTTTAATTCCTAGTGTTATTAGATAATATAGTCCGTTAAATAAAATTTATCAAAATTGAGATTTAATATGTAAATATTTGAAAAATTAAAAATGTACTTTGCCACTGTGCCATTAGCTTAATGATTGCATACTTGATTATTATAATTATTGATTATAAACAAACACATGCTTGAGCATTAACGTCCAAACTCTTATTCTAAATATTATAATTTATTCTTAATCATGATCAACTTCAATTTGTTCTTAATCATAATTTATGTCCACTTGAGTTTTCCTAGTTTTAAAATAATACCAATTGTGAGCCGATTGAATGGATGGGTTAGCCAATCTGGGGCATAAAATTTGCATGATTAAAGAGAAAATTATAATTTTTTATAGATTGGGTTAATTAATTTAGTTTGATTATGCTGTGGGTTTCAAGAGAAATTATATGAAAAATTAAAAAAAGATATTAACATAACATATATTAAAACTAATTAAGGATGTTGTAGGTTCAGATAGGCCGGCTAGAGGGGTGAACGTCCTTAGTCAAATCTTTTATTTTTCTTAGCAAGGATAAATAATTTAATTAAGCAAATAAAACAATATACAAAACAGTAAGATACACCAACCATTATTTAGTTGCAACCGAAAAAGTTGTTAATCAACAATGTAAAGCGCACTAGAAGAACTTCTTCGTTGAAGACAGAAAAACCTCTTATAGATGTTAGAAAGCTCACAAAAGAGTTAGGAAAATCAAAATATAATTGTTGTGATTTCTTCCTAGCTCTAGGGACTATTTATAACCCAATGGTCGAAATGACTATTTGCTAACGTGATACTTAGAGCGCCTTAGTTGAGATCCAGGGCATCTCAATTGGATAAGATTTTATCCACTGCGCAACGACTACTTTCGATTATTGTTCACTTGAGGCGCCTTAGTTTTAACTCAGGGAGTCTTAGTTTCGAAAATCAACAGATTGAATTATGCTTATCCGAGGTGCCTTCAAGAACATTTGAGGTGTCTCGGACCTTGAATTCTTCAAGGTCAACTCCCTAGTTAACCTTCATCGATATTCGATCGCTTAGGTGATTTCCAACCTCCAGAGTTGAGCTCACTCGAACCTAACTTTGACCTTCTCCTCGAGCAGGCTTCCTCCTCGGCTTCTCGTCCCTCGGATGTCACGCGTATTTTTCTCATCTACAAGTGTACTTTTCCACAGCTCCTTGTCCCTCGGATACATTAAGCCCGTCGACTCCCTTCTTATGTCATCCTTCTCGCTCGCCACATCTTCCACTCAAATTCTTGTACTCCTAAGTTTCTACTCACTTAGACACAAGACATCAAACACAAACAAGACTTAAGTTGACTCGGTTGACCACATCAAAACCAATCCCAGGGTACTTACAGATGTAACAACTAGAGTGAAAACTCTAGGCCGATTAACTGAAACATTTCTAATAATGATGGAGTTACATCAAGGATAAACTCTAAATCCTTATCTTTTTACACTAATCATGAACAAACTCAATTGATGCATTCAAGATTTAGTACCGTGGTGCATGTTGTTTTGATAGATGAGATACATGAAGAAGTAAATGCTAAATTAGAATCTTGGCGAGAAATACTATAAGTGAAAGGTTTTAGGATTAGTAGAGTAAAGACGGAATATATGAAATTTAAGTTTAGCAATATTAGACGTAATAAGACAGTTGTTAAGATAAGAAATAACGAGTTGTTTGGATCTGAGAGTTTTAAGTATTAGGATCTTTTTTTGTAAAATGATGGAGGAATTGAAAGAAATGTCTTACATAGAATACAAGTAAGATGGTTGAAATGGAAGTTAGCATTGGATATTTTATGTGATCGTAAAGTATCTTTAAAACTTAAAAAGAAGTTTTACAAAATGACAGTTAGACCTATTATGTTATATGATGTTGAATGTTGGGCTATGACTCGAGCACATGAGTAAAAGATGAAAATTGTAGAGATAATGATGTTATGATGGCTATGTGAGTATACGAGGATGGACAAAATAAGGAATGAGAGCTTTAAAGAGAAATTCAGAGTTGCATCTATTGCGAAAAAACTTTGAGAGACACGTTTAAAATTGTACATATATCTACTTAGACGACCAATAAATGTCAGTTAGTCAATGTGAAACTATGATAAATATACACATCAAATGAGAGAGAGGTGACCAAAAAGGCTTGGTTAGCAATAATAAAATAAGATAAAATTTATTTAAATTTAGATGATTATATAATAAAGGACGGAACCCAATGATGTAGAATGATCCATATAACCGACCTCACATAATGGGATAAAGTTTGATGGTTGTTGTTATTTTGTTGTGGGCTCATGGTTGACCCAATTCCATAAGTAAATAATTTTTATTGTTCTCATAAAAAAACAAACTAACATTAATAGGGTAAAAAAAAAATATTATTTTATTTCTAAAATATTATTACAATAATAATATATTATAACAGTTTTGATTCAAATTATTATAACAGTTTAGAGTAATTTTAACTAAATTTGGATGATTTCAATGAAATTGAAATAATTTTGTGTTAATTAAAAAGTGTATTATAATATTATAGTGTTCCACGATAGCTATTTCATTTCAGGTTGTATCACTTTTAGCTGAAATTATAGTAATAGTATGGAAATAAGAATATTTTCAGGATGAAAAATAAAATGATGGGAAAAAAAGAAACACTAAATGGAAGGAGCATTGAACATTCTTCTCTTTTGTTTTCTTAGGGGAACAAAGGAAATTTGTACCCGACTTCTTATACATTATGGGCCATCGAGAAAGAGAGTAGAGATTTGTAAAAGATCGTTATACTAAAGTAAAATATTTATTTGACCCGATTTCTTATCACCTTTGCTCCAAGATAAAGAACCAGGCAGCAGACAAATTGAACCTGGGGTGACCGGCCCGGCCTCACGGAAGTTTCCCATCGGTTACCAGGTAAATCGAGTAGAGATATTTATTTGAATAGGTTAGCAATGAGTGTAGAGCTCACTCTCCAACCTTGTTAGGGCAAAATAATAGGATTGGAATAAGGGTGCGTTGCTTTCAAGTCCAGAGACAGATCCAAAGCCCTGGGCTATCCTCGGTTGTAGCCCAGTCCAAATTTTTAATTTCATGATGCAGGCACTTTGTGACATGATGGCGGTAACTCATCGACAAACACCTATTTCCTCTCCGTCGACCTTTGCTTCCTCCCATTTCGGCCGTTGCACCAACTTCCAAGGTACCTTGTGCCAGTGCCAGTGTTCCTATAGCCTGCAAGTTCTGGCTTCCAAGGAACCTTTTGGACGTGGCTTTTTCTTGGCGGCGATTAAGAAGGGTAGAGCGGTGGCTACGGATAAATGATTAACGAAATTAGGTAATGTCGAACCTCAAACGATCGGTTCGATCTTACGAAAGTTTTCCACCGGTTGTCAGGATAAATCGAGAAGTGCTTGCGGAGGGCAGTCTCAGGGGCGTAGCCTGACTTTCAAATTACATGGGGCTGACTATGATTGATATATAAATTTAATTAATTCAAAAATATAAATAACATAAAAAAGTAAGTGAATATTAATTTTTAGAAGACATAAAACAAAAATATTTAATATTCAATACATCCAAAATCATAGACAAAAATATTATTGAAGTTGTGCTCTTCGATTCTTCTTAGAATCAAACTCATTAAGGATTATAATATCATTATCGATATTTTCAACCAACTCCTGTTCAATGTAGATGACCGTAGAATCCATTAAAAACTCTTCTTCCATCTTATTACAAAGAGCTGTTTTAACAAATTTCATAGTTGAAAATGCTCGTTCCGTTGTTGCTATAGAGACAGAAAGAGTTAAAACAAGACGAATCAACCTGTCAATTAAACATATACATTAAGTTAATATATAAGTAAATGATATAGTTATAATATATATTGTTGGATATTATTATTATTATCTCTATTAGATGAGCTTATTTGTAAGTTGCACAAGTAAATACAATCTGAGCCCTTAAAGTGATCTAACTTATGTTTATTGGATTTCGGATTATTGGATGCGGGTTCAATGTATAGAACCCTTTAGACCAATCTGTTATTATCTATGGGCTGATAACAGATTGGATTGCTATATAAAGGAGAGGTCCCCAACGGTTTAGGTGATTTTATGACCTAGTTTCTTGTTCCCCATTGACAAGAAACTTTACGGTGCCGTCAAACCTAAGTCTGTCGGAAGATCCTTCTTCTTCCTTCCGCTACATCTTCTTCCACAGGGATCAAGCCGACGACGCTACGACAAGGACGATGGCTCTTCAATCAGGTTCCTTGTCATTCAGTTTATATTATTTTATTCTTGTCATGCCATAATTCGAAGAAACAATAGATCTATTATTATATGTCTTATTTTTTCTCCTTAGAATTCTTATTTTTTTTAGAATTCATGCGGTTAGGAGAAAACCCAAGTTCTTTCAATTGGTATCAGAGCCTTGGCTTTGTTTCTTCGTTTTTATGGCGATAAAGTTTAAGTTTTTTTTTCGTCGATTTATTGTATGTATGCTAGATTAAGTTTTCCTAGTATAATACAATTTTTATCGTCGAAAATCATGTAAAAGAAAAATTCTAGGATAGACTTGTTTTCTAAGTTTTTCATATTTTATGTGAAAAATGAAAACGTCGGAAAAAAAAACCGTCAGGTTTAACCTAATTTTTAGATTAAATTATGATGGTTTAATCGATTGACTTGGTCAATCAATCGATTAGCAAGTCTAAAATTATGAACAGAATAAATTTAATTTAATTGATTGTACAAATTTATTTTAATCGATTATCATCTTAAATTTGTGATAAGATGAATTAGGAATTATATCGATTAAAATTTTTTAATTTTTTGTACAATAGATGAAAAGTTCTTTCATAGGAAACAATTTTTTTTTCTTTCGCGTTAAAAGAAAAAAAAATTGTTTCAAAGAATGGAAAAAAACGTTCGGAAACAATAATTAAAAAAAAACCTAACTGTTTCTGAATATATATATATATATATATATATATATATATATATATATATATATTAATGCATAATAATAAAGAGATTAAATAATATTTTTTTAATATTATTTAATTATAGAACCATAAAGAAACTTTAATTTTTAAAGGAGGGTTCTATATATCATTATATAATTACATATAGTAGACTTTTAAATTGATTGCGATAATTAATTGGGTAAACTAATTAATTATTATATGGTATCAATCGATTTATAAATATACTTTTAGAATTATTAAGGTTGATAAAGAAATTATCTGTTCGGTTAAAATATCTAGAATATTCTTGAGTCTATTTATACAATGTGCTACTAAGTTGAACTATTGTGTCGGCCCAAAGGAAGACACCTTAGGTAGATTTAGTGTATTTTGTATTGATAGACGTATATCTATGCTAAGAGTAATCAGCCCAAAGGAAGATTACTTTTATGCCAGATATATGTTTAAGATAGTTTATAACTATTGAACAAAATTTATTTTTGTTCTGATCATGCACAAAATATGTTGGCCCAAAGGAAGGCATATTGCGTGGCAGATTAAAGTTGTTGTAAGCTATGGACCAATATATAACTCATATAAAGTGTCATATTATGCGCACAATGGGTCGGCCCAAAGGAAGGCACATTGTGTGGCCAATTAAAGATTGAGTTATATCAGAGAGTACCGCTAACAAATTATATTTTAATCTACACTAAAATACAATGTTGTATTTAGTATCTCATAAGGAGCCCATTTAAATGCATTTAAAATTTTATTTATTTGCATAATTTTATTTCATATATATATATATATATATATATGTTCTTGGCTTTAGTTAAATCGTGAGCTTAAATAATTTTTTTTCAGTGCAATCTGTAACTGCCAACATTAATAACATCCCAACATTAACTGGTTCGAATTTTGCTGAATGGAAAGAATACGTGATCGTAGTCATAGGCTGCATGGACTTGGACTATACATTAAGGAATGATCGTCCCGCACCTTTGACTAGTGCTAGCACTATAGAGCAGAGGGCTGAATTTCAGCTGTGGGAGAGATCAAATCGCATGAGTCTAAGTATCATGAAGCTTTCCATACCGGCACAAATAAAGGGCTCAATAACAGAGAGTAAAGATGCTAGGAGTTTCCTTAACCAACTGGCAGACCGATTTATCTCAAATGAAAAGGTCGAGACTACCACACTTCTTACGAAGTTGGTAATCATGCGGTATAGTGGTAAAGGAAACATAAGGGAGTACATTATGGAGATGTCCAATACAGCGACAAGTCTAAAAGCACTAAAACTCGATATGTCTGAGAGTATGTTAGTGCATTTCGTCTTGATGTCTTTGTCTGCACAGTTCACTCCTTTTAAGATATCGTATAATACTCAAAAGGAAAAGTGGACATTGAATGAGCTTATTGCTCAATGCGTGCAAGAGGAGGGGAGACTGAAGATTGAGACATCTGAAAGTACTCACTTAGCATCTGGTTCTCAAAATGCGAGTAAGAAGCGAAAGAGGATCAATAACAAAGGTAAGGAAAAGCAAACTGCAGATTCTGGAGGCAATGACCATAAGGAGCGAAAGAAGCAGGATAAGGAATCCACTTGTTACTTTTGCAAGAAGAAAGGTCATATGAAGAAAGACTGCCTCAAGTACGCCAACTGGCGTGTTAAGAAGGGTAAACTTCTCAACTTTGTTAGTTCAGAAGTCAATTTAGTTATTGTACCCATTGACACTTGGTGGATAGATACTGGTGCTACTACTCACATAAGTGTCACTATGCAGGGTTGTCTCAGGAGCCGACTTCCACTTGATGGTGAAAGATATATCTATACGGGGAATGGAAAAAAGGCTGAAGTAGAGGCTATTGGTGTTTTTAGGCTTTATTTAGGAACTGATGTTTATTTGGATTTGGAGAATACATTCATTGTACCGTCTTTCAGACGAAACTTAATTTCAATTTCTTGTTTGGACAAATCAGGTTATTCTTGTTCATTTGGAAATGAAATGTTTAGTATTTTCTATAATTCAATTTTGATTGGGAATGGTTCCTTGGTTGATAAGCTTTATAAATTAAACACCTTTACTCCTACGACTGACAACGTGATAATGCATAGTGTAGGTACGAAACGTAAATTGACCAACGAGAATTCTTCTATGTTGTGGCATAGGCGTTTAGGACATATATCCAAACAACGCCTAGAAAGGTTAATGTCACATGGAATTCTTGATTCCCTTGACATGTCAGACTTTGATGTCTGCATAGAGTGTGTTAAGGGGAAGACAACTAACAAAAGGAACAAAGGGGCTAGCCGTTGTAGTAACGTTTTGCAGCTAATACATACGGACATTTGTGGACCATTCCCTAAGGCATCTTGGAATGGACACACATATTTTATTAGCTTCATAGACGACTATTCTAGATTTGGCTATTTGTACCTTATTCATGAGAAGTCGCAATCTTTGGACATGTTCAAAATTTTCACAGTCGAAGTTGAACTTCAACTAGGTAAGAAAATTAAAGCCGTCCGATCCGACCGTGGAGGAGAATATTACGGTCGATATGATGGATCAGGTGAACAACGTCCAGGACCTTTTGCAAATTACCTTGCTGAGTGTGGGATTGTGCCTCAGTATACCATGCCTGGTACACCCAGTCAGAATGATGTAGCTGAGCGTCGCAATCGAACCCTAAAAGACATGGTGAGAAGTATGATGGCTTTTACTTCTCTACCGGAGTCTTTGTGGGGTGAGGCACTCAAGACTGCAGTTTACCTTCTCAATAGAGTACCTAGTAAAACAGTAACTAAAACCCCATTCGAGATGTGGACGGGTAGAAAGCCTAGCATTAGACATTTACACGTCTGGGGTTGTCCAGCTGAGGCTAGGCCTTACAAGCCTAATGAAAAGAAACTGGACTCGAGAACTGTTAGCTGCAATTTTGTAGGTTACTCTGAGAGATCAAAAGGGTATAAATTTTATGATCCATCTAATAGATCCTTCTTCGAAACGGGAAACGCCAAGTTTATTGAGTACAGTGGGAGCGATAAAATCAGGGAAGTATCTTTTGAGGAAAGCGTTGGCAATCCTCTTATGGTCACTACTAGTGCAATCAGTAGTGGTATGGTTACCATACCACACATTATGGATATTGCACATCCAGTGAGCGTAGTGAACCAAGATATTCCCATGACATCTCCAATGCAATTGGAGGAGCCTACCACTGAAATTGAAGTATTGCCTCATATTGATGAGCAAGTACCTCAACCACCTCAAACACAAGTGCCCTTAAGGCGATCCACAAGGGAACGGAGAAGCACGAATTCTCGTGATTATGTTTATCTCCAAGAGCATGAGTTTGATATAGGGTTGGAAAGTGATCCTACATCTTTCCAAGAAGTCAAATAATGCTCTAACCCTGAAAGGTGGATTAACGCCATGCAAAAAGAGTTGAAGTCTATGGCAGACAATGACGTTTGAGAACTTGTCGAATTGCCTGAAGGTTCGAAACCCGTTGGTTGTAAATGGATATTTAAAACCAAACGAGTTTCGAAGGGCAATATCGAAAGGTATAAGGCTCGTCTTGTTGCCAAGGGATTCACTCAAAAGGAAAACATTGATTATAAGGAGACTTTCTCACCTGTGTCGACGAAAGACTCCCTTAGGGTAATCATGGCACTTGTAGCTCATTTTGATTTGGAGCTACATCAAATGGACGTAAAGACTGCATTCCTCAATGGAGACATAGAGGAGTCTATATATATGGTGCAACCGGAGAACTTTGAGTCCTCAGACTCAAAGCACCTAGTATGTAGATTAAAGAAGTCTATTTATGGTTTAAAGCAGGCATCTCGTCAATGGTACTGGAAATTTGATCAAGTGGTTACCTCATTTGGATTTAGAGAGAACCCCGTTGATCAGTGCATATATGTCAAGTTCAGTGGGAGCAAGTTTGTTATACTTGTTTTGTACGTGGATGATATATTGCTTGCGAGCAATAATAAGGGTCTACTGCATGAAACCAAGTCATTTCTATCTGGTAAATTTGAAATGAAAGATCTTGGTGAAGCATCTTTTGTTCTAGGCATTCAAATCTGTCGTGATCGATCAAGAGGCATTCTTGGACTTTCACAACAAGCTTATATTGAGAAGGTGCTTATAAGATATGGTATGCAGAACTGTACACCTGGTGACACACCTGTGTCAAGAGGTGACAAGTTCAGTTTGCAGCAGTATCCACGACTTGAACTTGAAATAAAGGAGATGGAATAATTCCCATATGCATCAGCAGTGGGAAGTCTCATGTATGCACAAGTTTGCACTCGACTATAGCATTTGTAGTTGGGATGTTAGGCAGATATGTTAATAACCCAGGACCGGCGCACTGGAAAGTAATTAAAAGAGTGATGCGGTATTTGCAAAGAACTAAAAGACACATGCTCACATATCGGAGGTCAGATCATCTGGAGGTGATTGGTTATTCAGACTCCGATTTTGCTGGATGCTTAGATAGCAGGAGGTTCACTTCAGGCTATATCTTCATGCTTACTGGAGGGGCTATATCTTGGAAGAGCGTCAAGCAGACGCTAGTAGCTACTTCTACTATGGAGGCGGAATTGGTAGCATACTATGAAGCATCCAATCACGGGATTTGGCTGCGGAACTTCATCACAGCATTGCATATTGTTGATGGCATTGACAGGCCACTGAGGATCTACTTGATAATAAAGCTGCAGAACTTTATGCCAAGAACAACCGCAGTTCGTCGAAGTCCAAGCATATCGACATTAAGTTTCTAGCGGTTAAATAGAGAGTTCAGAGTCGTCAGATCATGGTAGAGCACATCAGCACAGATTCCATGTTGGCCGATCCACTTACCAAAGGCTTGGTGCCCAAGGTGTTTTATGCGCATGTTGTGGATATGGGAGTTCATCTTATGGAAGAAGAACTCATCTAGTGGGAGTCTGTATTTATTTTATTGCTCTATGTTAACAAAGACAAACATTTTTTATTTTGATTATTGTACGTACCTAAAGTTCAAATATAATAATGGGAATTCATATGTTTGTTTGACGCTCTGAATAGGATATCATGATTTACTACTGCTGTTTAGCATTTGGTGTTTGTAAATATGATACAGATTCCTTTTGGAATCATAAAGTTTGGATCATTATTTGCTGTTGCAGTTTACCATAAGGTGTTTGCAAATATGATCATACTCTTTTGAGTCGCTTTGGACTAGTTGGAAATTGACATGTACTGATCACATTTCATGTAATTTCAACTCTATACATCCGCATCTTGATCTATGTCGTTAATGACATTGGTATTGTGATTACTGTTGGGGCTTGTTACGATCATATACAATAGCTATGACCTCTTTATTCCTATACCAATAAAGTTAATGGACCAGATTGTTTAAAGGGGTATCTTGTACCCATAAAGTTTGATATCAACTAAAGTTTTGCTTGTATTTACTGTTGGGAACGAGATGGCTATAGAGGGGGGGTGAATATAGACAATCGCTTGCCCCTTGAAAACTTATCACGATTTCTGCAACTCAAATATCAGTAGCACAGCGGAAAGAATGGAAAACAGAGTATGCGGAAAAACCAAATGAATGCAACACACACACAGCTAGCAAGATCGCTAACAAGGAGGGTTTACAAGGTTCGGGGATAACTTGCCCTTACTCCTTGGCGTGCCCTTGAGGTGGGCGATCCCTTGATCGTCGGCAGATCAAGCCCCGGTTAACACCGGATATGAAGCAACCTCCTTCTCGGTGGAGAAACCTCTCCACAACGTGTTTCAAACAATGATATATAATGAGCACAATGAAACAACAACAAGGTCTTACTCAAACACTTAGAGAGGATAAAACACAGCAAGCTTCCTGAGCTCCACCCAGTGGCGATCTCACGCAGACCCCTGTCTGCTTCGTGTCTTCCCACTGTCGGACTCCAAGCTTCTTGTTTTCTCCTTCAAGCGCTCAAGTATGATGATTGCTCCTCAATAGCTTGCTTAGAATGGTTGAAGAACTCAAGAACAGCAAGCTTTTCTCAGCAGAACGCAAGAACACAAAGCAACTTCAAGAACTGCAAGTCATACTGAACTCAACTCTCGCGTTCCTTTTTGTTTCTCCGCCAAGCGACAGGTGACACCATCTCTGTAGCTCCCAGCTACTCAACTGCCAACGCCAGCCTCTACTGAGCTATCTCTGGACTCACTGAGCTCCTCAGTCGAGCTCCAGTCTCAGCTCCAGTCCGCAGCTCGCCGTTGCAACCTGAAATGGGAAAAGGGACAAACCTGCTCTGAGGAAAGCGCGCTTTGACTTCTCCTAGAGTGTTTGAATCCTCCCCTGTCACCTGAAACTCAATCAGAGCTTTAGAGCAGAAGATCACGCAGCATATCACATATCAGAAAACATACATCAGCAAATCCGATACGATCAGACATTCTGACCGCATCTGACAGTGAAATTTGAATTAAAGTGATCAGTCACCGGACCGATCCAGGGTGGGTGGATCGATCACCAGATCGATCCACTACTTTGCTGGGATTCCCAGCTCTCGCAGCTATACACGCCTGATCGGTCACCAGACCGATCAGGGTGAATCCTGATCGGTCACCAGACCGGTCAGATTGGATCCTGATCGGTCACCCAGACCGATCAGAACAGATGAACAGTTATTTTTTAATCAAACCCAAGATTCCTGATCGGTCACCGGACCGATCCAAGACTTTGATCAGCAAGGGAACTCACTCACCGTTTGCTCCCTGATCGGTCGCCAGACCGATCAGGAGCAAGACAGCAAGGAAGCAGCCTGCTCCCTGATCGGTCTCCGGATCGATCAGGAGCCACACAGTAGATTCCCAATCTCACTGTGCGCTCCCTGATCGGTCACCAGTCCGATCAGACATAGCTGGATCGGTCACCAGACCGATCCACTAAGGTGCAGCGTGCCAAAAGTCCCTTATCGGTCACCAGACCGATCCAGTGACTCTACCCAGCCCTCCAAGCTAGGGATTCATCCACCTTAGCCCTCCAAGCTAAGGATTTTTCCATCTAACTCTCCAAGTTGGGAATTTGCACCTAACCCTCCAAGTTAGGACTTTTCACCTAGCCCTCCAAGCTAGGACTTTTCACCTAGCCCTCCAAGCTAGGACTTTTCACCCAACTCTTCCGAGTTAGAACATCATCCAACCTAGCCCTCCAAGCTAGGCACCTGACTCTCCAAGCCAGGACTTTTTCACCTAATTCTCCAGGATGGGAATTTGCACCTAACCCTCCAAGTTAGGACTTTTCACCTAGCCCTCCAAGCTAGGACTTTTCACCCAACCCTTCCGAATTAGGACTTTTCCAACACCTAACCTCCCAGGTTAGGATTTTCCAACACCTAGCCTTCCAAGCTAGGATTTTCCACACCTAACCTCCCAGGTTAGGATTTTCCAACATCATGCCTAATCCTCGATTAGGACTTAATCATAATCATCACAATCATTACACCTAACCTCCCAGGTTAGGACTTTCCATATCATGCCTAATCCTCGATCAGGACTTAATCATAATCATCATAATCATCTTCCTAAACTGAAATCGTTGTCAACACCAAAACAACAATCAGGGCTAGACTGCATCAACATTTACTATACAACTCACATTAGCCCAAGTGGGAGATTGTTGGATATTATTATTATCATCTCTATTAGATGGGCTTATTTGTAAGTTGCACAAGTAAATACAATCTGAGCCCTTAAAGTGATCTAACTTATGTTTATTGGGTTTCGGATTATTGGATGCGGGTTCAATGTATAGAATCCTTTAGACCAATCTATTATTATCTATGGGCTAATAACAGATTGGATTGCTATATAAAGGAGAGGTCCCCAAAGGTTTAGGTGATTTTATGACCTAGTTTCTTGTTCCCCATTGACAAGAAACTTTACGGCGCCGTCAAACCTAAGTCTGTTGGAAGATCCTTCTTCTTCCTTCCGCTACATCTTCTTCCACAGGGATCAAGCCGACGACGCTACGACAAGGACGATGGCTCTTCAATCAGGTTCCTTGTCATTCAGTTTATATTATTTTATTCTTGTCATGCCATAATTCGAAGAAACAATAGATCTATTATTATATGTCTTGTTTTTTCTCCTTAGAATTCTTTTTTTTTTTGGATTCATGCGGTTAGGAGAAAACCCAAGTTCTTTCATATAAACTATAATAAATAAGAAAAAAATTACTTGTCAATCAAATTGTAGGTTCTTAATTTATTTGTTTTAACTAATCTTCCACATAATTAAGAAATAGTTGATAAATTCTGAAAATTTTCATAACCAACAACATCAACCTTATAATGATCTAGTTGCATTTTTAAGTGGTGCAAATCTTGTGCATCGAAGTCAAGAGGATAGAATTTATCAACAAGTCGATAGGTGTGATCAACATTGAGAAGTTTAAAATTTTCTTTAGGTTCTAAAGTACAATTAAGCTTAAGAAATTCAACTACCTCATCTTTGAATCTACTATTAAGCTCTTCAATTTGAAAATATATTACAGCAACAAATACATTAAATCGATAATGGTGCTCAACTATGATTGAATCATTTTGTTGACAAGAACGGCTTATAGTAGATTTATAACGAACTTCCATATCGATATCTCAATATCATACTTAGCACAAACTTTTTTCACATAACTAAGTAAAATAACAAAACCTTCTTCTCTCAGAGTATGAAGCAAAGTTTTAGTAGTTGAAACAGAATCCATTGCATTTAAAATGTGTAGAGATTTCTCTTGCAAAGCCCAACAAAGCAGATTTGTTAACCCCATTATCTTTTGCATCAAGTGTAATATGAATATGAAATCAAAAGACTTCATCGCAATCAACAAACCACTTGCTGCACCACGGATGGAGTTAGAAGAGGACTCATTGCCCTATGTTTTCTAACATAGTAATCACAGAGCTATACATATCAATCATGTTACAAATTGAGTCAAAATTAGAACTCCAATGAGTCTTGGCCATAGTAAATTTTTAATTTGATTCCATCCTCTACCGGTATCACGTTCACCAATATCTACCATATGTGCAACTTCAACTCTTTGAGCAGAAAGTAACTCAGCTTGATGTTTAGGAGATGCGTTAAAGAGATTACAAATGGAATTTAATTTTGAAAAAAAATAATCAAATGGATATCTCTTTTTCAGCAGCTGCAGTTAATGCTAGTTGAAGTCGATGAGTGAAACAATATACATAATATGCACATGAACAATCTTTCAAGAATAGAGCTTGTAATCCATTCCAACAGCCACGCATATTGCTAGCACCATGATATCCTTGTTCCCATATGTTGTGGATATGCAAGTCATAACGACCAAGAGCATCAGATATTTTTTTCTTAAGTGTTACCGCAATTGTATTAGTCACATGTACAATAGCAAAGAACCGCTCTCGTAAAAAACAATCAATATCCACTCAATATCCACAAATATTAATACAATAGTCATATGCTCCTTGTTAGATTATCTTTTACTTCATCAACTAAAATGCAGAATTTTGCATCCCCAATTTCTTTACGAATCTTGGTTCTCACTTGATTGACAAAAATATTCAAGATATCTTTCTGAATATCTGGTGAAGTATACTTTACATTTTTTTTGGAGCTTTCTCTAAGACGATATCTCCAATATTCTCATTCATTTTCCCCAAAAATTTTATCATCTCAATAAAATTCCCGCGATTATTAGAAGATGGAGATTCATCATGCCCTCTAAATGCATATGTATGCAAAGTGAGCCATCTAATACTTTCAATAGTTGTTGTAAGCCTCAATCTGCTCTTCTATTTTCATCTGAAGATTTTGCATCATCACTTTATCAATATGATAAGGTATATTCATCAAATTATCAAATGTTCCACAACATTATTATGTGGTGAAGTACTGCATCCTATATGCATAAAAAATGCGCATCTATCACCATCATTAATTCGCTTCAAATATTTGAATCCATCCATCATAAATGCAGGATTGCGAAGATGCTTATGATCAAACAAGAAGCATGGAAAGCAAAATGCAACATCTTTCGAAGAAGAGTATTCTAACTAAGTAAATTTCTTAAACCAATGACTTTGGAATCGTCGATTTTGACTTTCGAATTTAGTCAGTGGATACTGATTCTGAATAGGTTGATATGACCTCATCTTAATATAAGCTCATCTAATTTCATCCCTTTGATTAACAAGTTATTTTCATATTGGAGTGCGTAATGCCGGATCAGGTTCAAGAGAACTAATATTGTCACGCCCCGAGACCACTGGAGTCGTTGATCCAATATAAAATCGGACAGCATCTCCCCTGTCCGGCGGACAATTTACACAAACATACAACACACGCAGTTTATAATTAGGCCTCAGGCCTCAAAATAGATATCTAATATATGAAAAAATGATAACAACGAAATATAAAACACCGTAAAACTCACCTGAGCTGCCCCCAGGGCAGACGCGCAGTAAAACAACCAACACGTAGTCCAACAAAGGACTCAAAAATACAATACCGCAAGAATAAATCCAATACAAGCCCACGGTAACAAAACGAATACAAAACATCTACTATTCTATCAAAGAAAACAAAATCAGCGGAAGCATCCATCCAAATGAAGTCGTGGGGACCCGGGACTGGCAACTGGGCTCCTCTGGCGAGCTATCAACCTGAAAACAAAAATATTACGACGGGTCATGAGTCCAAGTGGACTCGCGGGCATATAGATAGATATGCATGGCAGAAATGTAGCTAAAGTAGCTATAAAGAACAACAGGATACAGTCTCAACAGGAATATCAGAATATGTATAACTGAAAGTAATAACTGACTGTACATACCAGAAATCAGTCTATCCATACCATAAACGACTCGTACCGACACGAGCAAGTGCAGGGTCATCAAACCACACATAAGTATATCCTGTACATGCATGTCAAACAAGTGCAGCAAATAAATGCAACAATCACAATCAAAATGCACAATGCATCATATGCACATGATGCAATGTCATGATCACACCCTAACACCAGTCAAGCCACCGAGACAGGCGATACTGTGTCGGCCGAGTGGGTAGAGCTGTGACACTGTACGCACTCTGCTATCACTGCTCCTGAGTGACCAAGTGGACAGGATGCTGGCGGGGGACCACCCCCCTACCTCATGTATATATGAGGGAGTGTCGCTCTCATCTCCTCTGGTCTATGGGAAGAGAAGGGATCCCTAGCTGCTACCACGCACCGAAACCACCCTCCAAATAGTGACCGTGCGGAGCAATATCGGGTAAATACACACACCCAACGGTATCCACTAACCCATGAGTGGTCGTGTTTGCATATCATGTACCGGAAGACGATAGGCTCAACCACAAGGGAGTCGCTGATCGCCGGCATGCAACAGTGCAGGTATGGTGCATGACTCAAACACATGCAACCCCTACCATGTCATCATACATAACTCAACATAACATGCACAGGTCGATCACAGGTATAATAACCTAACCATCATGCATCTAAGTGCACATGCAAGTAATAACAGAATCAACCAATGCAGATATCAGGTGACATGCAACCATAACTCAATCAATCCATATCTAGACATACGTGCAAGTATGACCAGAATCAACCAATGCAAATATCAGGTGACATGCCACAATAACCCAATCAGTCCATATCTAGACACACGTGCAAGTATGACCGGAATCAACCAATGCAAATATCAGGTGACATGCCACAATAACCCAATCAGTCCATAACTAGACACAAGTGCAAGTATGACTGGACACAATCAATGCAACCATACAGTGGTCTGCTATTCTACATCTACATACTCATGTCATACCCATGCTATACAGAATCATATAACAATATAAACGAGACTGTATATAAGAAAATTTAGATCATATCCAAGGTCAAGCATAAGTATCAAGCAGGATAACAAAACGGTAGCAGATAAAGGTCAATATCAGCCTACTGCATCAATAACAAATAGTCATGCATAAAAATAATGTGGATCTAAAGAAGACAAGCAAGAAGTACCCGCCTCCAAATAAGTGAAGTTCGTATCAAGCAGAAAGAACCTCCCGTCTAGAAGTCCAAAAGCAAATCGATCAGCGTCCTGTATCAGTAGGTGTTATTTAGCTACTAATATAAGAATTAAACAGCTAAATAAAAACCTAGCTCCACGGTAGATCGGATAATGCAAAACAATCCCTGACTAAACCCACCCAGGTTTGTATTGATCAAACGATTATTTCATCCACAACTGATCTACTACTATGCCCTTAACAACTCATCTATAACTTGATCAACTCCATGATCTATGGTACAGTTACGCTACACTTCCTTTAGAATCACTGATTTACCTCAAGTAGTATAGTTGTCAATACCTAATATTTCTCAAGATTAAACTAAATCTTAACCCAATAGATCCTGATAAAAGAACCGAACACCAAAAACTGATCAGAACCAATCAAGAACAAATCTCTCAAATCTCAAGTAGATCCATTCAGTATCATTTCACTAATCCATACTCATTCCTAGTGAAACTATACCAGATCTCTAAACCAATCCAAAGAAAAACACAGGTTCATGTTTAGCAACAAGTCACGGTCGATCCATGGCACACAATCCAAATCAAACACAGCTCAACCTTGAAGAACAGAACATGGCCAACACTCATGGTAAGCAGGAATAGCCCAAATCCAAATCCATACAGATCCACTTCGAGATTCAATCCAATCAAAGCTCACAATAGGGATAGAAGGCAAGAACAGTTCAACCAGGGGACTCATTTCAATTGCAACAAAACAATCCGAGCATAAACCTTAACTCATCTATACAAACCCACACCAGATTTATCATCAACACTGTGTGAGCTTACCTGAAGTGTCACCACTGGTTTTCTTCCACCGAAGAGCTCAATCAACCACCCAAGTCCTAGCTGCCACAAGGAGAAACTAGAGCACGCGAGGGATGGGATCCTCGGAAGAGAGTCAGAATCTAGGGTCCCCAGCGTCACGAACTCATCTCCGACCGCCGCTTAGCATCACCCATCGTCCGCGCGTGTGATAGCGGAAGGAGGAGTGGTCTTCGGCTTGGAGTTAGGCTGCGGCTAGGGTTCACGAAGGAATGGAAGAAGAAGAAGAGGGGATCGACTTGGAGTCTGGCTGCGGCCGAGTGTAGGGAAGAGAAAAGAGGTCGAGGAATTGCGGCTAGGGCATTGCGATGAGAAGAAGGAGGTCGGGCTCGAGCCGCTGCGACTGGGGAGAAGAAATCAAACCTCTCATTAAGCCAAACCGTGGCTTTATGCAAACAGACCCTTGCAGTTTTTATTTCTTCCACTTGCAACCCTATAATTTGGGTTTTAAGCCATTACACCCTCCTAATTTAGATTTCTTTGTAACCAACCCTCAACATGTTTAGTTTAAAATAATTTAAATCCTATAAATTTCGTCTAAGGGCCCAGAACTTCTCAGAGGTTTCTCGAAAAACTTTCTGGAGTGAGACAAAAGTGTCGGATTTAACAAATATTAATCTCAATTATAAGAGATTTGTTAAGTTGTTAATGACTAGAATTTGATATATCAATATTAGATAAAGAATGTCCTTGACTTGTCAATGTTTGATCTTTTGCTTTAAAAAAAATAATTGATAGTTTTTCTTTTCTTCATTTCCTAAGTTTCCTGTATTAATGTGAATAGATACAAAAATTACCATATCCAATGATGAAGAAATATTCCTTATTGACCAATCTAGTACAATATGATATATACGAAGTCATAATGTTAATATCAAACAAACAATAAAGAAAAGTAACCAATTATATAAATAAAAATAACCAAATTAATTAATAATCTTGTTAATAAATTTAATCAATTTATCAAAAGAAAATAATTGTAGTTTACTCGTACAAATAATATTAAATGAAAATAAACTTGCGGCGATAGACGCATAGATATCGTGTGTTATTCTAGAGAAGAGATGTCGTGGTTATACTCGTCGAGTCATTAACAATCACCTGTATATGACATAATATGAAATATACAAATGAAAGATATTATAAAAGTTTTTAAAAAATAGAGAAATTAGATATCGAAAGAAGTTCATTCCAAATACGAATAGATCTGATGTAATCTAATGAAGAAAAAAAGATAAAAGGATCAAATTAAATTAAAATCTTTTATACCTGTAGCTGTGAAGAGGAACAAGAAAGACAGTGGTAGCGTGCAGCGTGTGGTAGATAGAAAAGGTTGTGTAAGGTGGGGAGGTGAATCGGTGAAATATAAAATTTTTTGATTTAATTAAAGTTTGCATGTTGATTTTGATTTAATTAAACCTTGCAATAAAAAAAATGTGGGACTCTAATCCAATGAGAGTTGTGTTTCGTGGGCTACAATTTTTTTTTATGGGTAAAGTGGGCTGGGTTGGAGCCCATCCTAGCCCAAGGGTGGCTCCTCTCCTAGACAGTCTAGAAGTCTAACGTCTCAGAATTCTTATTTTATTTGGAGGAAAAATTCTTACATGATAAGGGTGGATAATGGAGGGTTAAATCAGTGCAAATTGAACGGCTTAAACTTTTGTCTTCATGTACCAATCCACTTCCACTTTGTTCATTAAATTTTAATTAAGCTGATATTGGATTATCATTTATAAAAAAATAGAGTTTAATTAAGGATTATGTTTAATTTTATGTCATTAATATATTAGATATGCAGATTATTTTAAGTATGACTTAACATAAATTAGTTATCCATTTCAAATTTAATTTCTATATCAAATCTAAACTTCACCCTTGCAATGAATCTTCGATAGTGGAATTTTTCTTAGCTTACTATATCGGATTCATTTGATTAAATTCATTCATATTATTTTGATATTATCAATTTCTCATGATACTACTGAATAAGTTTTTCAACAATAAAACATGTAAAGGACGACAATTCACTAAAACATGGAGGATTTTTTAAAAAAATTGTTTGACACTCTATATTAAACGAAATTTAATTAAAGATATACATATAGATTATATTATAGATAAATTTTATATTTCAAAATCTGATAGGTTATAACTTTGTTGACAATATAATGTAATGACTTTTATTTATTTATATATATAGAGAGAGAGAATAACTTTGGCATTCACACTTGACTGTGTGCAATCGGGTGCTCGGAAGTAAGTCGTGCGCCCAACTTACTTCCGAGCGCCCCGACTACACTCAGTCGCTCATGCGCATTGTACACGAGGTGTCACCTAGGATATCAGACTCTTAGAGTTGGGATGGACTCGAATTTAATGTAATAAATTATATATATATATATAAATCCGTCCCTGTTCAAGTCTATTCGCTTAACTCACATTCCAAGTTCGACGACACCATCCCTTTCATAATATAGTTAGGATACCCTTTCGATTGATTTTGCACTATGAACTATATCTCGTAAGAGCTTTCGACAATAGACTCGTAGCTTTGTTTTTACGACTAATCCATGAACTTCTCTAAATTTTTTCAATACGGATTAGGAAACAAATATCATAGAACCGATGTTGTATTACTTCCTTTTGAATTCTAGTTAGGACATCCACAGTCGTAAATCTCTTATAGAGGTTTATGCTACACCACATCATTGTCACATTAAAAGTTAAGGTTGTGTTTGATTTCCATTTTTCATCCTCGTTTTTTGTTTTCATTTTTTTTTAGAAAATGTGATTTTTCAAAAAATATATTTGGTTTATATTTTCCACACTTATTTTCTAGAAAAAATATAGTATTTTTTGAATAATTAGAGAATGAAATAAAGCTATTTTCTAATAAACGAGAAAATGTGATTTTCTCGAAAATGAAAATAGAAAACGAAATAAATCAAACACTCCAAAAAACCTTACTCCTTTTAAAATCCTCTCTCCACTGTCATAAATCTCTCCAATAACTTTTTTTATTGCCACACTATCATAACCATTAAACAATTTATAGCAAGAGAGAGAGCATAAATTCGATCCTAAGATTTTAGGCCAGTTTATAGAAAATATAATAAATCTACCCATATAATGGGGGGTGGAATGTATAATGAGAGATTTATAACATAAACCCCGTGCAATACATCCTTTATTACAAATGCCCTTATAATTTAGGCTTATGTGGTTGCACGTTACAATACCTAAAACAACCCTAGGAAAGCAAACTTTAGACAAGCGAATGCTTACCCAAATTGGATGCACATGGTAATTTTGATTAAAATTATACTATATTATTATTAGACTATTTTTGAATAAATTAGAGCAATTTAAATTAACAATAGCATAATTTAGATCAATAATAGTGCTGAAATAAAAATCTTTTTAGATTAAAATAAAATAAAATAATTGTAAAATAACATATGTATATAGATGCCCATAAACTCCCAAATATTTCATGAACTCCTAGTTTCTTTGAAACCGATCATTTCTCTAACCTCCTAACTTTATATAAACATATAAGTATAGGAATTTCAAGATGATTATATACCTATATATATCATGTATATATCCTTTCCAAATAGGTGAAAAAGAAAAGGTTAATAATATTTCTTTTTTGTTTGCAATTGTGTATATAATTTCATAACATGTTTACGTTATCGTTCTCAACATGAAAGTTATATTCTTTTAATTAAGCTATAGGTAATTTTGATATATATATATATATATATATTCTCCATCAATCACATGCTAATAAGTTAAATTTATAGTATTTTACAATTATATTTGACAAAATCATCTTTTGATTATATCATATTTTATGATTTAGTAATAAATATGTATGATGCATGATAATTATGATTAATGATTTAGTTTTCTTTATATTAGATTTCACTATGTCTAATCTTTCAAAGTTAGAGTTTGTGGTTCTTGACATTTCGAGAAAAAATTATTTATCATAGATTTTGGATGCGGAGATTCATTTGGATGCTATGGGTCTTGGAGATAATATAAAAGATGGAAATAAGGAATTTTTACAAAAACAATGATATTCATTCGTCACCATCTTCATGAAGGATTGAAAACCGAATATTTGATAATCAAAGATCTACTTGAGCTATGGAATAATTCGAAGGAAAAGTATAACTACTATAAAACCGTGATTCTTCCAAATGCTCATTATGAATGTATTCATTTACGTTTACAAGATTTTAAATCTGTAGGTGAATATAACTCAGCTATATTTAGAATCAACTCAAAATTAAAATTATGTGGTGAAAAAATTATCGATGAAGATATTTTGAAAAAAAAATATATATTCTATTAGGGTTGCAAGGTTGCAAACATAATCAAATACATGGAAAAGATCATGGGCTTATAAGAGAAAAATATCTCCATTGGTATGAGGTCTTTTAGATAGAGCCCAAGAGCAAACCATGAGGGCTTAGGTCCAAAGTAGACAATATTGATAGAACATTGTGTTTTCTCCTAACCGCATGAATTCTAGAAAACCAAATAAGAACTTGAAGAGGAAACATAATGTATATAAAAGCATGGATCTATTGTTTCATCGAATCATGGCATAACGAAATAATAGATGTATACCGAAAGACAAGGAACCTGATTGAAGAGCCATTGTCCTTGTCATAGCGTCGTCGGCTTGATCCCAGTGGAAGAAGATGCAGCGGAAAGAAGAAGGAGAATCTTCCAAGGGGCTTAGGTTTGACGGCGCCATAAAGTTTCTTGTCAATGGGGAACAAGAAACTAGGTCATAAAGATCACCTAAACCCTTGGGGACCTCACCTTTATATGGAAATCCAATCTGTTATCAACCCATAGATAATAACAGATTGGTCTAAAGAGTTCTATACATTGAAACCACATCCAATAATCCAAAACCCAATAAACATAAGTTAGATCACTTTAAGGGCTCAGATTGTATTTACATGTGCAACTTACAAATAAGTCCACATAATAGAGATAATAATAATATCCAACAATCTTTCACTTGGGCTATATGTGAGTTGTATAGTAAATACAAGCAAAACTTTAGTTGATATCAAACTTTATGGGTACAAGATACCCCTATAAACAATCTGGTCCATTAACTTCATTGGTATAGGACTAAAGAGGTCATAACTACTGTATATAATCGTAACAAGCCCCAACAGTAATCACAATACCAATGTCATTAACGACATAGATCAAGATGTGGATGTATAGAGTTGAAATTACATGAAATGTGATCAGTACATGTCAATTTCCAACTGGTCCAAAGCGACTCAAAAGAGTCTGATCATATTTGCAAATACTTTATGCTAAACTGCAACAGCAAATCATGATCCAATCTTTATGATTCCAAAAGGAATCTGTATCATATTTACAAACACCAAATGCTAAACAGCAGTAGTAAATCATGATATCGTATTCAGAGCGTCAAACAAACATATGAATTCCCATTATTATTTTTGAACTTTAGGTACGTACAATAATCAAAATAAAATGTTTGTCTTTATTAACATAGAGCAATAACATAAATACAGACTCCCACTAGATGAGTTCTTCTTCCATAAGAAGAACTCCCATATCCACAACATGCGCATGAAACACCTTGGGCACCAAGTCTTTGGTAAGTGGATCGGCCAATATGGAATCTGTGCTGATGTGCTCTACCATGATCTGACGACTCTGAACTCTCTCTTTAACCGCTAGAAACTTAATGTTGATGTGCTTGGACTTCGATGAACTGCGGTTGTTCTTGGCATAAAGTTCTGCAGCTTTATTATCACAGTAGATCCTCAGTGGCCTGTCAATGCCATCAACGATATGCAATGTTGTGATGAAGTTCCGCAGCCAAATCCCGTGATTGGATGTTTCATAGTATGCTACCAATTCTGCCTCCATAGTAGTAGTAGCTACTAGTGTCTGCTTGACGCTCTTCCAAGATATAGCCTCTCCAGCAAGCATGAAGATATAGCCTGAAGTGGACCTCCTGCTATCTAAGCATCCAGCAAAATCGGAGTCTGAATAACCAATCATCTCCAGATGATCTGACCTCCGATACGTGAGCATGTGTCTTTTAGTTCTTTGCAAATACCACATCACTTTTTTAATTGCTTTCCAGTGCAACGGTCCTGGGTTATTAACATATCTGCCTAACATCCCAACTACAAATGCTATATCTGGTCGAGTGCAAACTTGTGCATACATGAGACTTCCCACTACTGATGCATATGGGAATTATTCCATCTCCTTTATTTCAAGTTCAAGTCGTGGACACTGCTGCAAACTGAACTTGTCACCTCTTAACACAGGTGTGTCACCATGTGTACAGTTCTGCATGTCATACCTTATAAGCACCTTCTTAATATAGGCTTGTTGTGAAAGTCCAAGAATGCCTCTTGATCGATCACGTCAGATCTGAATGTCTAGAACAAAAGATGCTTCACCAAGATCTTTCATTTCAAATTTACCAGATAGAAATGACTTGATTTCCTGCAGTAGATCCTTATTATTACTCACAAGCAATATATCATCCACGTACAAAACAAGTATAACAAACATGCTCCCACTGACCTTGACATATATGCACTGATCAACGGGGTTCTCTCTAAATCCAAATGAGGTAACCACTTGATCAAATTTCCGGTACCATTGACGGGATGCCTGCTTTAAACCATAAATGGACTTCTTTAATCTACATACTAGGTGCTTTGAGTCTGAGGACTCAAAGTTCTCCGGTTGCACCATATATATAGACTCCTCTATGTCTCCATTGAGGAATGCAGTCTTTACGTCCATTTGATGTAGCTCTAAATCAAAATAAGCTACAAGTGCCATGATTACCCTAAGGGAGTCTTTCGTCGACACAGGTGAGAAAGTCTCCTTATAATCAATGTCTTCCTTTTGAGTGAATCCCTTGGCAACAAGACGAGCCTTATACCTTTCGATATTGCCCTTCGAATCTCGCTTGGTTTTAAATATCCATTTACAACCAACAGGTTTCGAACCTTTAGACAATTCGATAAGTTCCCAAACGTCATTGTCTGCCATAGACTTCAACTCTTCTTGCATGGCGTTAATCCACCTTTCAGGGTTAGAGCATTGTTTGACTTCTTGGAAAGATGTAGAATCACTTTCTAACCCTATATCAAACTCATGCTCTTGGAGATAAACATAATCACGAGAATTCGTGCTTCTCCGTTCCCTTGTGGATCGCCTTAAGGGCACTTGTGTTTGAAGTGGTTGAGGTACTTGCTCATCAATATGAGACAATACTTCAATTTCAGTGGTAGGCTCCTCCAATTGCATTGGAGATGTCATGGGAATATCTTGGTTCACTACGCTCACTGGATGTGCAATATCCATAATGTGTGGCATGGTAACCATACCACTACTGATTGCACTAGTAGTGACCATAGGAGGATTGCCAACGCTTTCCTCAAAAGATACTTCCCTGATTTTATCGCTCCCACTGTCCTCAATAAACTTGACATTTCCCGTTTCGAAGAAGGATCTATTAGATGGATCATAAAATTTATACCCCTTTGATCTCTCAGAGTAACCTACAAAATTGCAGCTAACAGTTCTTGAGTCCAGTTTCTTTTCATTAGGCTTGTAAGGCCTAGCCTCAACTGGACAACCCAAGACGTGTAAATGCCTAATGCTAGGCTTTCTACCCGTCCACATCTCTAATGGGGTTTTAGTTACTGTCTTACTAGGTACTTTATTGAGAAGGTAAACTGTAGTCTTGAGTGCCTCACCCCACAAAGACTCTGGTAGAGAAGTGAAAGCTATCATCTTCTCACCATGTCTTTTAGGTTCGATTGCGACACTCAGCTACACCATTCTGACTGGGTGTACCAAGCATGGTATACTGAGGCACAATCCCACACTCAGCAAGGTAATTTGCAAAAGGTCCTGGACGTTGTTCACCTGATCCATCATATCGACCGTAATATTCTCCTCTACGGTCGGATCGGACGACTTTAATTTTCTTACCTAGTTGAAGTTCAATTTCAGCTTTGAAAATTTTGAACATGTCCAAAGATTGCGACTTCTCATGAATAAGGTATAAATAGCCAAATCTAAAATAGTCGTCTATGAAGCTAATAAAATATGTGTGTCCATTCCAAGATGCCTTAGGGAATGGTCCACAAATGTCCGTATGTATTAGCTTCAAAACGTCACTACAACGGCTAGCTGATAGATTCCATTTTATTGATTATTTGAGTTGCTAAAATCCCTGTTTGATCTATGTTTTTATTGCTAAAATTGTGAAATTGCCTAGGTTTTAGAACTTATTCATATTTTGGACTTAAATGCAAAATGACACATATTTGAGTTAATTGGCCACTAAATTCTTGATTTAATTTTTGTAGGCATCAAGGTTCAAGGATCTAGGGCATATTGGGTCAAACTCGAGTTGGAAGTGGCCCGGATCAGATTATCAAGATCACGCTTAAATCTGAGCCGTTCGATTCGAAAGCGGCTAGATCTGAGCCATCCGGGATGATCTGAAGCCATCCGAGCTAGGGCTAGGGTTGATCAAGCACCCTGATCAAGATCTGAAGGTTTCACCACAATCAGAGCTCAATCAACCGTTGGATCAAGCTTGGAGGGCTCTAGAGCGTCCAATCACAGATAGAGTTGATCTGGACCGTCCATTGCATATCTGGAGGATCCGAGATACCACGAGGCAGATCCTGACCCCAGATCATCATCATAAAAGTTTGGCTCCAATCAGACCAAGATCAGCCGTTGGATTGAAGCAAATCAATCTGGACCGTCCATGCATGAATACTTAAGTAAAATTTTGGCCGCAGCTTCCCTATCGCGTCTTCGCCGCTACAGTGTCTTCCCTTCCGTGTGTTCTTCGTGTTCTTGCGTTTTTCTCTCCATCCGAAGGCGTGATCCCTCGACTCTTGATTCAGAGCTAGTGCTAGGTCGTCGAGGAAGCCATCAGTGAAGTTTCTGGATCAGATTTGCTCAATTCGCAGTACTGTTGAGAGGTTTCCGCAGTTCTGGTCACTTGGCGTCTTTTGATTGGCTGTGCTCGATCACACCCCAACTGAGCTATCTAGAGGGGTTCCCTAGAGAGCTTAGATCATCATCCATCCATTTTCGCACACCGATGCAGCCGAAATGAAGATTCCGAGTGGAAATTTCAGAAATGAAGCAATCTGAACTTGACTCAATCACAGATGACATTTTCTCCACGATTTGCTGAGTTTGCGGGTCCGATTCTCTCCCTTGCTTGACAACCAAGGAGTACCTGAGCTGAAGAAGGAATCGAGGAGTAGATTTCCTTAGTTTAAATCTTGTTTTAGCTGTAGAATTCAATTCTGTCGAAATCTGTCCTGTTTTCTGCGATTTACAGTTTTCAGTTATCTTAGTTTGTAATTTCTGAGTTGTTTAGTTTAATTAGGATTCTAATCTTCAATGTTAGTAAGTAGGGAACTTGTTTAGTGATAGTTTAAGTCAGATCACAGTTTGCTTTAGTTTTAATCCTTGCGTGCCAACTTCAAATTGCTGCGTGCCAAGTTGTGGGCTGCGTTTCCATATTTTCAGCTTTCTTTCATTAGTTTCTGTTAAGAAATTGCTAGATAAGTTTCCTTGCATCTAGGTTAGTTTCTTTAATTTGTTTTGCACTAGCTAGTTTAGCTCTTTATCTTTTGCGAGAACTAAAATCAGTAGCTAATCTTTGAATTTCTGAACATCAAGTTAATTTCTTCATATCATCATTTCTGAATTTGCTTTTGTTTCTCCAATTCTGATTTCAGTTCCAATTTCTCACTTTAATCTTGTTTAGTTCTTCCCTTAATACCTGTGTTTCCTAATTGAATCCACAGCTTGAAAAGTGGAGCCGAGAAAAATGCTGAATTTGTAAGTTGAGTTAGAGTTTGGTACAAGAAGATTGTTTTTTTTGCGTGCCAACTGAATTGCAATTTCTGCAATCTGAACTTCACTTAGTTTTGTGGCATATGACCGCATTCGGAATCAATAAGTTAGCTGTCATTCATTTTTGAATTGTGTTGGCAGTGGTTAGCTTCCAAAATTTGAGTTAGTTTGAGTTAACATGTGTAGCTTGTTTAATTTCCGAAAGGCATAAATAGCAATTGCTTTGGGCTTGATTTGCTTCAGATAACTTCCATCACACTTCCGATTTCTTTCCATCAGAGTTACTGCGCATTTGAATTTAAGCTTGCTTTCCAAACTTCGGTTACATCTGATAGCGTGACTCGATTTCTATTGGTTGAAGTATCAAGTGTCATCTCTTGCTTAGTTCCATTGTTCACTTTCCTTAATTCTCCTTTCAATTTTCATTCACAATTGCTATCCAAATTCAATCACTTATTTCGAAACCCAAAACAAAAACGATACATAAACACAAGTTTGAATCAAACTAGACAACTATCCCCGAGAAAAATACGACCTGTGGCCCCTATATTACATTTCCATATTTTTGATTGTAAAAGGGTTTCCAGTTATTCATTCACATTTAAATTTGAGGCCTACTTTTGTGACACATAGTTTGGGCCGTCACTAGCCCCTTTGTTTCTTTTGTTAGTTGTCTTCCCCTTAACACACTCTATGTAGACATCAAAGTCTGACATGTCAAGAGAATCAAGAATTCCATGTGACATTAACCTTTCTAGGCGTTGTTTGGATATATGTCCTAAACACCTATGTCACAGCATAGAAGAATTTTCGTTGGTCAATTTACGTTTCGTACCTATACTATGCATTATTACGTTGTCAATTGTAGGAGTAAAGTGTTGATGCAGTCTGACCCTGATTGTTGTTTTGGTGTTGACACCGATTTTAGTTTAGGTTGATGATTATGATTATAATTAAGTCCTGATCGGGGATTAGGCACGGTGTTGAAAAGTCCTAACCTGGAGGGTTAGGTGTGGAAAAATCCTAGCTTGGAGGGCTAGGTGTGAAAAGTCCTAACCTGGAGGGTTAGGTGTGGAAAAATCCTAGCTTGGAGGGCTAGGTGTGGAAAAGTCCTAACCTGGAGGGTTAGGTGTGGAAAAATCCTAGCTTGGAGGGCTAGGTGTGGAAAAGTCCTAACCTGTAGGGTTAGGTGTGGAAAATCCTAGCTTGGAGGGCTAGGTGTGAAAAGTCCTAACCTGGAGGGTTAGGTGTGAAAAAGTTCTGGCTTAGAGGGTCAGGTCCTAGCCTGGAGGGCTAGGTTGATGAAATCCCGGCTTGGAGGGCCAGATCCTAGCTTAGAGGGCTAGGTTGGATGAAATCCTGGCTTGGAGGGTCAGGTCCTATCTTGGAGGGCTAGGTTGGATGAAATTCTAGCTTGGAGGGCTAGGTTGGAGTCCCTGGATCGGTCTCATGACCGATCAGGGAAGTTGGCACAGTGCTCCTTCGTGGATCGGTCTGGTGATCGATCCAGAGATGACCGATCGGACTGGTGACCGATCAGGGAGCACCCAGTGAGATTGGGAACCTGCTGCTCGGCTCCTGATCGGTATGGTGACCGATCAGGGAGCATGCAGTTCACTCACTGCTCTACTCCTGATCGGTCTGGTGACCGATCAGGGAGCATGCAGTGGGTTTTAGTTCCCCTTACTGCTTGGCTCCTGATCGGTCTGGTGACCCATCTGGAACACTGTTCGGATCGTTCTGGTGAACGATCAAGTGTTGCGAGTTCCTCACTATGACCGATCAGGACGGAGCCTGATTGGTCTGTGCATGCCCTGATCGGTCTGGTGACCGATCAGGAGGGTTGGACTGCGAAGCTAAGAAATCACCCTGCAAAGGATTGGATCGGACTGGTGAACAATCCACAACCTGGGATCGGTCTGGTGATCGGTCCCAGAGAAATCGCGATTTCTGATTGAGCGTTGGGGACCGATCAGGATGGAGCCTGATAGGTCTGAACCCACCCTGATCGGTCTGGTGACCGATCAGGAGGCTCTCTGATCAGTCCGGTGACCGATCACTTTAATTCAAAATGCACTGTCAGACGCTCTGATCGCGTCTGAACACATCTGATTTCTCTGTGCTTAATCTCTGATACTTGATTCACTGATGATTTGCTGTCCTAATGCTCTGATTAAGTGTGCAGGTGACAGGGATGGATTCAAACACTCAAGGAGAGTCAATGGAGGTCTTTCCTTGGAGCAGGTTTGTCCATTTGCCATCTCAGGTTGCAATGGTTGCTGGCGCTGCTGGAGCTGCTGACTGGAGCTAGGCTGAGGGAAGCTCAGGGAGTCCAGGAGAGCTCAATGGTAGGCTGGTGGTTGTAGGTGAGCAGCTGGAGGCTGCAGTGAGATGACCTGGCGATCAGTGGAGAGACTTAAGCTGTGTAGCGGAGAAGAGCTGAGTAGTTTTTGCTGAACAGACTTCCTGCGAGACTTCTTGGCTGCGTGATAAGTTCTCCACATTGTGCTTGTGCGATCTGTTGTTCCATCATCTTAAGCAAGCAACTACGATTACTCTACTGTCTGAAGCAACATCTGTTACTTGAGCACTTGGAAGAGAAGCAAGAGGCTTGGCGAGTCCATCAGCGAGAAGACACGAAGAAGGGAGTTCATGCGTGAGATCTGCGTTGAGTGGAGCTCGGGAGAAGTCTGCTTGTGTTCTTGTGGTTCTAAGTGCTAAGTAAGATCCTTCTTGTGTTTCCTGTACTTTATACTTCATCATCTTGAAACGCTGTGGAGAGGTTACTCCACCGAGAAGGAGGTTGCTTACTATCCAGATTTTTCAGGGCTTGATCTGCCGACGATCAAGGGATCGCCCACCTTACGGGCATGCCAAGGAGTAGGGGTAAGTTATCCCCGAACCTTGTAAACCCTCTTGTTAGCGTTATTGTGTTTGTTCTTAGCTTAGGGGTTCAATTTTGCATACTCTATTTTTGTTTGCTTCCGCTGTACTACTAAACCTTTAAGTGCAGAAATTTGCAAAGTGCAAAAGTTTCGGTGTCTGGCTACATTCACCCCCCCTCTCTAGTCATCCAAGTTCGAACAAGTGGTATCAGAGCTTGGGGCTTTGTACAAGTGGATTAACAACCGAGAGTCAACTACAATGGCTTTGAGAGAAGGTTTTTCCACCACCCGACCTCCCTTCTTCGATGGAGCGGATTTTCAATATTGGAGATTGAAGATGGAGTACTACCTAAAGATGGATATCAACACTTGGTTCACTGTGAAGGAGGGTTTTACCCCTCCAAAGGATGATGAAGGCAAAGAATTGGAGTCATGGCGTTGGTCGGCTGAGCAAACCCGGAAGAGTGAAGCCGACGCGAAGGCGGTGGTGACCCTACAATGTGGCATGAACAAAGATCAACTCATTAAGGTTGGTCCCTTCACAAGTGCAAAAGATTTGTGGAATAAACTCATTGAACTCCATGAGGGCACCCGAGATTCAAGAATCACCAAGAGGGATTTGTTCCTCAACCAACTATAAAACCTTACCATGAAGAAAAATGAAACGGTGAGTGAACTTTATAGCCGGTTCAAGGAAGTCCTCAACAGTCTTCATTCCATAGATGAAAAGGTCGAGAACCGTGACCTTGTGAGGTATGTGTTAAAAGCATTTCCAAGGAATGCTTTGTGGTCATCCATGGTGGATGCCTACAAAGTTTCCAAGGACTTATCAATTGTCAAATTAGATGATTTGTTTTGTGAAATGGAATTGCATGAAATGACTAACAAAGGCCCCAAGGAGAAGGGGATTGCCTTAGTTGCAGGAGAAAAGACTAAGAAGAAGAAGGAGAAGGAAGTCTCTTCATCTTCATCCTCTTCCGAATCCGAATACGAGTCTGAGGAAGATGGCAGCGGGTCTTCTTCCTCCGAGATGACCAATTTCGTTAGAATGATGATGAGGAAGGGTCGACGCTTCAAGGGTAAAGGTAACCCAAGTGAAGTTAAGCTTGATAAGAATAATATTACTTGCTATGAATGTAGTAAGAAAGGGCACTTTAAGAAGGACTGCCCAAAGCTCAAGAAGAAGGAGGATAGATCCAAAAAGAAGAAGAAGACCTTGAAGGCCACTTGGGATGAATCCTCCTCAAGTTCATCCGATGAAGAGAAGGAGGAGAAGAGTACACGGCATGTGGCACTCATGGCCTTGGAAGGAGAAGAAAGCTGTGATGAATCCTCCGACTCCTCAAACGCGGCTTCATCATCTTCGGATGATGAAGAGGTAATCACTCCCGAACTTGAGAAATGCTATAGAGCTATTGCATGCTTAACCAATATGTTGAAAAAGTCAAAAATTAAGGTTAAATCATTGCAATTAGAAGTTGAACAATTGAAATCTCTAGGGATGAGGATGTAGACGATTTGCATGTTGAAATGTTAGAGGATGAGATTAAATCTTTGAAAATTGAAGTTGAACAATTGAAGTCCTCTAGGGATGAGGATGTAGACGATTTGCATGTTGAGATGCTAGAGGAGGAAAACAAATCATTGAAGAGTGAAGTTGAGAGACTAAAGAGTGTTCTTGAGAAGTTCTCAACAAGCTCAAAAACCTTAGACATGATTTTGAATGCCCAAAGGGCAGTCTACAATAGGGCCGGTATTGGTTACCGACCCAAAGAACCATCATTTGTGTCCTTAATGTCTAGGACTGATGTTAGATAATTGAAGACACCTAGAGTTCAAAGGAAAGTAGTTAAGGCATGGGTACCTAAGTCTTGCTTAGTAGGTGCTTTAGGTCCCAATGTTTGGGTACCTAAAACTTCTATTTTTCAAATTGTGTAGGTTGTGATTGAGGGGGAGCATCTATTAACTTAGTTCGTTGATAGTGGGTGCTCCAAACACATGACCGGGGATAGATCATTGTTTACTACCCTTCAAAGAAAAAGTAGAGGTAATGTCTCATTTGGTAATAATGGTAGTCTTAAGGAATAGGAGACATTCAAATATCCGAATGTCTTAGGATAAAGAATGTCCTTCTAGTCAAGGGGATGACATTTAATCTCCTAAGTGTCAGTCAATTGTGTGATGCGGGTTACACAATTGATTTTCAATCAAGTCAATGTCTAGTTAGACAACATGATAATTTTGACACGGTACTAGTAGGAACAAGAATAGATAACATTTACCAAGTTTCCTTTAAAAGTGCTACTAATGTTTCTGCTAAGTGTCTCATGTCAAGAGAAGATGAGTCCACCCTTTGGCACCGGAGACTAGCACACATGAACATGAAGAATATTCGGAAATTGGCCAACAACGGATTAGTTCATGGCTTACCAAGCATCAAGTATGAAAAGGACAAACTTTGTGATGCATGTCAAATGGGTAAGCAAACAAAATCTGCACATAAAGGTAAAAGCGTTGTAAGTACATCTACCACTTTAGATTTACTTCATATGGACTTGTTTGATTGTAGCACTATCATATCTTTGAATGGAAGTAGATATTGTTTTGTTATCATTGATGATTTTACTAGATATACATGGACGTATTTTCTAAAATATAAGGACCAAACCTTAGATGTTTTCATTTCTTTTTGTAGAAGAGTTAAAAATGAGAAATCATCAACTATTAAGACAATAAGAAGTGATCATGGAGGTGAATTTCAAAACCAACGATTTTTAAAGTTTTGACAAGATAGAGGGTATAGACATGAGTTCTCTACTCCTAGAACACCACAACAAAATGGTGTTGTAGAGAGGAAGAACCGTGTTTTACAAGAAGCTGCACGAAGCATGCTCAATGAGTACTCCTTACCGAGCTACTTGTGGGCTGAAGCTGTAAACACAGCTTGCTACGTGTAAAATCGAGTCCTCATACATAGGTTCTTAGGAAAGACTCCCCATGAACTTTGGTTTGGAAAACCACCTACGGTTAAACATCTTAGGGTGTTTGGTTGTAAGGTGTTTATCCTAAACACCAAGGACCACCTTGGAAAGTTCACTGCAAAGGCTGATGAAGGGATACTGGCCGGGTACTCCCTTGTTAGCAAAGCCTACCGAGTCTACAACAAGAAGTCTAGATTAATTGAAGAATCTTCTGATGTTGTCTTTGAAGAAATTCCAAAAGCAAATAATCAATTAGAAGATATTGAAGGAGCTCAATTTGAACTCAGGCAACTGGGTTTGGATGAAAGTCCAAATGTTGTTGATAATGGTGATGAGTCTGATGACGGTGAGCCTAGACAACCCATCGACCAGCCGGATCCTGAGGCTGAGTCGGTGTCTAGTGAAACCATTCAAGAAGCACCACCAACTCCTAGGACAACTAGGTTAGCCTCTAGTCATCCCCAAGACCAAATTGTTGGAGACATCCATCATGGGGTTAGGACTAGATCATTCTTTAGAAATGAGGCTAATGAAGTTGCCCTAATTTTCGAAATTGAACCTAGAAAAATTGACGAGGCGTTAAATAATCCCGATTGGATCATTGCCATGCAAGATGAACTAGGTCAATTCGAAAGAAGTCAAGTTTGGGACTTAGTCCCTAGACCCAAGAAGACCACCATTATTGGAACCAAATGGGTCTTCAAAAACAAATTAAACCATAAGGGAGAAATCATAAGAAATAAAGCATGCTTAGTAGCCAAGGGCTACAGTCAAGTTGAAGGTCTTGATTATGATGAGACCTATGCTCCCGTCGCACGATTAGAGTCCATCCGATTGATGCTTGCATTTGCAGCACATCGTGGTTTCAAGCTATATCAAATGGATGTCAAATCGACCTTTCTAAATGGTTTAATAAGAGAAGAGGTCTATGTCGAACAACCTTCGGGGTTTGAGAGTACCGAATTCCCAAACTACGTATTTAAGCTCAAGAAGGCGCTCTACGGCCTTAAACAAGCACCCCGAGCTTAGTATGAGCGGTTGTCGACGTTCCTAATTGAAAAAGGCTTTGTTAGAGGCCAAATAGACCCTACACTATTTCTACGTAGAGATAGTGACAATATATTTGTAGCCCAAGTATATGTCGATGACATAATTTGTGGCTCAAACAACAAAGGCTATTTAAATGAGTTTATTAGACACATGGAGAGTGAATTTGAAATGAGTCTAGTGGGAGAGTTGACTTTCTTCCTTTGACTTGAAATCAAACAAACCCGAGATGGGATCCATGTGCACCAATCAAAGTATACTCAAGAGATGCTTCGAAAATTCAACATGAGTGATTCAAAAGAGGTAACCACTCCCATGACTACAAACACAAGATTAGACAATGATGAGAGTGGTAAACCTGTTGATTTGACTCAATATCGGAGCATGATAGGTAGTCTGCTATACCTCACAGCCAGTCGACTTGATATACTTTTCGCTGTGGGTATGTGCGCTAGGTATCAAGTTTGTGCCAAGGAATCTCACTTAATTGTTGTCAAGAGAATTTTGAGATACCTTAAGGGCACAATAGGAGTTGGTATATGGTACCCTCGTACCGAATCATTTGACCTAATTGGCTACACCGATTCCGACTACGCTGGATGCAAGTTGGACCGGAAAAGCACAAGTGGGGGCTGCCAATTTTTAGGATTATCTTTATTTAGTTGGTCAAGTCGGAAGCAACACTGTGTTGCTCTCTCCACGACCGAGGCAGAATATATTGCTATGGGAGAGAGCATATCGCAATTGTTGTGGATGATTCATACTCTAGAGGACTATGAATTAAGCTACAAGGGTGTGCAAGTGTTGTGTGACAACATAAGCACAATTAACTTAATCAAGAATCCGATCCATCACTCTAGAACCAAACATATTGAAGTGCGTCACCACTTCATTAGGGATCATGTTGCTAGAGGAGATGTTATACTCTCATATGTGGAGTCCAAATCAAATCTAGTGGACATTTTCACTAAACCACTCCCCGAAAATGAGTTTAGCTTCTTAAGAAGGGAGTTGGGAATGTGTCGCACTTCATAGGATTGAAATGCTTCATGATCAATTCGAATTGTTGGGATATAATTGGGTAACTTGGGGACATCTCACATAAACTATAAGGGTCAACAAAATGTTTTTGTTTGCTAGATATGAGGTGAGATGCTAGGATCAACTTAATTTCTCAAAATGTCAATGCATCCCTTGAGAAATTTGGTTGACAAGATAAAAATCACTTAGGTGACCAAGTATGGGGAACACCAATGCATAACACATGTGTACTTGACTCCATGATCATACTTGGACATTCCAATCAAGGAAACTTGATTGGAGATTTGAATTTGGGACAAACTTGCTTGAAATTTCTTGTATGTTTGTTGATTGAGTTTGACTCCACTTGGGTGGAGCAAAGTGATTGTTAAACTCATAAGGACCTTTGATCCTGGTTCAGGGATCAATTTTAGTCATGGGATCACTTCCAAGATCGACAACTTTCAGCAGATCTTATCAGAAATCATTTGGAAGTCTGAAACTGAAAGTTTCAGATCGTATCAGGAAAAATCAGGAAGCCTGATCGGTCACCGGACCGATCAGGAGTATGACTGATCGATCCAACGGACTGATCAAGCTGTTTCGTGATTACCCATAGAAATTTCTCTGTTTGGTCTGGATCGGTCCCCGGACCGATCTGGATCTCCCCGTGGTGATCGGTCCACAGATCAATCAGAGGGGTCGCAAAACACTTCACGAAAAATTGACCAAACATTCTGTGTTGGCCTGGATCGATCCCCGGACCAACCTGGCACCCTGTGGTGATCGGTCCACAGACTGATCAGGGGGCTCACGGAAAAACCTCCAAACCTACTGTTCGCTTTCTGATCGATCAGCCGATCGATCAGGGGTCTGCCTGATCGGTCACCCGACCGATCAGGACCAGGTCAGTCCGATCAGGCTGGAGCCTGATCGGTCTGGGCGCTCCCAGATCGAACGGTGATTCGTTCGATCGCATTAAAGTTTGGTTGGTGGATCGGTCCACCAACCGATTTAATCACATATTCTCTTCACTTCCCAAGCCCTAGCGCCGAAACCCCTCAGCGCCAAAACTCTCCTCTCTTGCACGTGAGATCCTTCTTCCTTGTGCGTGAGTTCCTGAGAGTTCAGCGAGGAGATCTTGGATCCCTGCGAGTGTGTGCGCAAGCTTCTTCGCGTGAGCTCTTCTCCTTCCCGTGCGCGTGCGCTCTTCTTTTCGCGAGAGTTCGTGTCAAGCTTCTGCGTTTTTCCTCTCATGAGCAAGTTTCCGAAGTCAATCAACTCAACATGGCACCTAAGTAAGCATTGTTGTTGGTTTGTCTTACAAATCAATTCATAGATTATGCATTTGGGTTAACCATGTTTTGGTGTTTTCCTGTTGTGTTGTGATCCTACTCATTGCCGTGACCTTGCCATAATTTTTAACCCCACTGATTGAACCTAATCATGTGCACTCTATATCATGATCTGATTCTTCCCGTGTTCAAATCTTGTTTCTTTGATTAAACCTCACCTCAATGATCAATTCGTGTCCTACAAATGATTAAATTTATGTTCATATGATCAATTTCATCTTGTGTTATATTTCATTCTTGTGTCATGATCATGTTCACTTGTTTCACTTTATTTGATTCAAATTGTTGCCATGATCTATTCAAACCCATTCGAAAATCATCTAAGGGCAAAGAACCCGTGAAGGGAAGCTCAAAGGGCAAAGGCCCTTCATCATCTACACCCCCTTCAAGACCTCCACCATCTCCACATACCAGATTTCAAAATATTCATTATGCACTAGACTTTCAATGGCACACTTTCAAACTTATGTCATGTCGAACTGTGGACCAAACCTTCATTTACGAACATTGTCTGACAGTACGGCAAATCATTGAACACTATGACCATCAATCCATTCTTTTCCTTGAGAGGCCAATCAACTTTGATTTGGTCTCTGAATTCCATAATAACATAGTCAGTGGTGAGGGTATGGGGTGGAGGACCCGTGTGGCCAGTATCGACCTTGAGTTTCATCTATCTGCCTTCACTGCATTTTTTGGCTGTCGCCGATCAGATAATAACTTTCCACTCTATCTGTTTCTTCTAGATCCTCTTCCGGATCCCTTCGATGGAGTCACTCCTGACTCCATCTACGAGTACTTTCTAGGCCATTGATAGATACTATTTTATTAATTATTTTAATTGCTAAATCTATGTTTGACCTACGTTTTTATTGCTTAATTGTGAAATTGCCCTAGGTTTTAGAACTTACTTTTATTTTGGACTTAATTGCAAATTTGCATTAAATTGGATTATTTGGCCACTTAATTTCTGATCTATTTTTGTAGGCATGAAAGGTTCATGGACCTAGGGCATACTGGGTCAAACTTGAGTCGGAAGTGGAACTGGATCGAATTATCAAGCTTACGATTAATCCAGGCCGTCCGATTCAAAAGCGGCTAGATCTGAGCCATCCGGGACCATCTGAAGCAATCCGAGCTAGGGTTAGGGTTGATCAAGCACTCTGATCAAGATCTGAAGGTTTCATCCCAATCAGAGCTCAATCAACCGTTGGATCAAGCTCGGAGGGCTCTAGATCGTCCATTCAAAGATTAGGTTGATCTGGACCATCCGTTGCACATCTAGAGGATCCAAGCTACCACGAGGCAGATCCTGACCCCTGATCAACATCCTCAAAGTTTGGCTCAAATCAGAGCAAGATCAGCCGTTGGATTTCATCCGATCAATCTGGACCGTCCATGGCTAGCTATTTAATCAGAAACGCGCTCCAGTCTTCCCTTGTCGCGTCTTCGCCGTTCTTCATCGTTTTCGTTTGTTCTTCATGGCTTCTTCAGATTTTTCTTCCAAGAAGGCGTGACCACCTCAACTTCCATCCTAGATCAAGAATTGAATCTTTGGTGATAGTTTCCTTGAAGAATTCAGCTCCACTTGCGCCGGAACAGGGATTGTTTGAGGGTTTCGGCAGTTCCTCAGTCCGACCACTGTCTTCTCATCTACAATCCATTTCCAAGCGTCTGAGCCACTTGTAGGGGTTCTCAGGTGAGCTCAGACGATTCTCAAATCATCATCGCAGCTCCACCAGTTGAGATAGAGTGAATCGGATTGTAAATTCCAGCTAAGCGCAGATTTGAGCAGAATCGACTTCAGAAATGATTTTTCACTGATTTGCTGAGCCTAGGGGTTCGAAGCCAGCTCTTGCTTGACGACCAAGAAGTTCTTGAGCTGAGGAAGGGTTGAGGAGTAGATTAGCTAGCTAATTTTCATGTTTCGTAGCTGTAATTTTGATTTCTGCACTTGTTCTGTTTCTGCTTTTCGTACCAACAACTTAGTTCCAAGTTTCTGAATTGTTTAGCTTAATTAGGTTTTAAATCTTCAAGTTAAGTAGTTTATGAGCTTGTTTAGGTGACAATCAAATTCAATTTCAGCTAGTTTGCAGTTTTATTTCTTGCGTGCCAATTTCAGCCTCGTGCCACTTCAATTCCTGCATTTTACTTCAGTTTCTGAACTTGTATCAGAGTGTTTGTTTTCTACATTGTTTCTTCATTTTATAGTGGTTAATTCCTGCATTCGAGTCAGATATATGCTTGCTTAGTTAACTTAGAGCTTAGTTTCGATTTCTTGCAATTCATTCCAGGTTTTCAGCTTCGCTAGTGCTGAATTTCTGCACCTACTGCTGAAGTTCGGCACATTCATTTTCTGAATTTTAGTGTTCTAGAATTTCTGTTTTCAGCTCTTAAATTCCTTCACTTAGACTTGCATAGGTCATCCCCAATAGCTTTATTTCCAAATTGAATCAATAAGTTTAAAAATCTGAGTTGAAAGCTTACCATTTTCGAAATTGGTGTTAGCTTTTGGCACAAAAGGTTCTCCTTGCGTGCCAACTGTTTTGGGATCTATTTTCACACGAATTTAACCTGTCTTTTGGTGTGGGATTGAGTTTGAATTCAATTGGTATAGCATCCAGCATTTTTGAGTTTCTTTGCATTGATTTGCTTCCCAAAATCCTAGCTAATTTGAGTTGAATTTGGTGCTTGTTGAATTTCTGCATCTCGCATACTTTTAAGTGTGTGAAGCTTATTTGTTTCACAAATCTTCCATCTCTGCACTTATTTAATTGTTCAGCAATAAGATTGCATATCATATCAATAGTGTGCCATTTTTAATATCAATTTAGTACCTTTGGTTGATTCAATTTCCCTTTGATTGAGTTACTACTTGCTATCGATCTCTTAATTCCTTTGTGTAGTTTTCCTTTCTTTTTCTTGTGTTTTATTTCCAAATTTATAGCCCAAAACCAAATTACTTATTTGAAACCCAATAACACAAACGACATATAAACCAAGCTCGAATCAAACACGACAACTAGCTCCGAGAAAAATACGACTTGTGGCCCCTTTGCTACATTTTCATATTTTGATTGCAAAAAGGGTTTCCAGCATTATTCATATTTAAATTTGAGACCCACATTCGTGACAGTCTATTTTGGGTCCGTCAGCCATCCCAGGCCAAGGGGTCCCGGTGAGCGCGCCTGTGATTTTCCCACATTTCCTGCTCTCCGCCTTTCCCCCGTTGAGTATGTTTTGTTTAAGATCATCACTAATTGTCTCCTCTCGACTACTTCAAAACACTTAGATGAAATTCACTCATTCCACTGCTTGATGCTTTACGGGATGCATCAGCAGTTAGACTTTGACCTAGTGACTTCCATCTATTTCTCCATCATCGTCCACAGTCAGATGTACGGTCAGACAGTTTACATGTCGTTTGGCCATATCATCACTGCCTGGCTGCAGTCGGTTGGTATCGACGTTTCACAGGGCAGCATTGTACCCATGGTTCGACAGGACTGTCGACTTGATCGTCGCATGTTGGCCCAGTCTGGCATTATTGTCGGACTGCAGGAGCTGAGATGGAAGGATCGGAGATGTGTGGGGAAGTTACTGGGAGCAGCCCATGATCAGGAGCGGCCCGCTGTAGCTGAGGATTACGATGAGTGGGCTCCTGACCTACGCTGGCAGGTTGCGGAGCTAGAGCTGACGATGCAGCGCGAGCTACATATTTTCGAGCTCTGGCGACAGGAGGTCAGCTCAGAGTTTTGGTCCTTCGATCGCCGACTAGACGCTCTAGCATATGACGTTTCTGGGATCTGCTTGTTGGATCGAGAGAATACGATAGAGGGGGGGTGAATATCGTATTACCTTTTCGGATTAGAGAGAGAATGCGCAGTGGAAAATTAACACAAAAACAAACATGAACACAAGGATTTACTTGGTTCGGAGTCGCGGTCGGCTCCTACTCCAAGGCCCACGGTTGTTAACCGTTTACTGCGGGCAATTCTATATGTGCACAAATGTTAACAGAGAAAATGTTACAGTTGTAGTGCAGTAAATAAAAATAGACTCTTCGTTACCGACGCCCATTGTGGATCGTACTTCGGAGCAGAGGGTCGTCGGCGGCGCTTGAATCTCAAGATGGAAGGTTTTCGAAGCAGAGCGCTTGAGTCGAAGAGCGTAGAGGCGTTAGAAGAGTTGTTGTCGAAGCCTTAGGGGTCGAACCCCTTTTATAGTGCACCTGGGGGCGCCCTGGACGTTGGGGGCACCCTCCACGTGTCTTTGGATCCGCAAACCCCTATCCGGAACTCGGTTAGCCCTTATCCCTCCAGGATCGGGCTCGGAGTTTGACGGGGGCGCCCCGGTTGACTTGGTCTTGCTGGCTTCGCGGATGTCTTTGCTTCGATCGCTGGTTGACTTGGACCCAGGGCACCTGAGGCATCCAGGGCGCCCGAGAGCTTGAGGGCGCCTGGCCCAGTGAGCTTCTGAATCGTTACTTGCTCAGATTGTCTTGCCTTCACCTTAGGGGCGCCCAGGAGCTCCGGGGCGCCCTGCCCAGTTATCTGCTCCTCTCCTTTAGGGTGTTCTGAGCTGCAGAAACACATTCCTTCGGTCCTGCATTCAAGGTTAGTTCAAAAGCAACAAAGCAAGAATTGTTAGTTTATACAGCCTTAGCTGTCTTGGTTCTGACTTTGGGTCTCCAAAATGGAACCCTAGGTCGAACCGACGCCTACTGTTCCCTCGACGGGAAACGCGTCCTCACCTACTCCTCTCAGGAGAGTTTACCTTTTGTCAACCGGCTCCTCCGGTTGGACTTTTACCCAATGCACCTGACCAGGTCTTCGTGCCCACCTTCCGAGCAGGTCTTCGGTGCCCGGCTCCTTGCCAGGGCTTCGCGCCCAGTCCTTGACCAGGACTTCGTGCCCACCTTCCGAGCAGGTCTTCGGTGCCCAGCTTCTTGCCAGGGCTTCGTGCCCAGTCCTCGACCAGGACTTTGTGTCTAGTGTACCTAGGGCTTCTTTTCCTGTACACTTAGTGAACATGTTAGACCAACATGACATCTTAACTTTTGAACCCTTTGCCATTATCAAAACCCAGGTTCGACTTAGGTGCTGCCTACACCAACAATCTCCCCCTTTTTGATTTATGGCAACCCGGTTCAAAAAGTTAAGTTTTATAAATGGCAGGTAAAATGCCACCTTAGTTTCCTCCCCCTGGAAAGAATCTCCCCCTAGACTTTTCAAAGGTTCGCGGGGTTTGAAAAAGTTTCTAAGTCTAAAAAGGGAATTAATTTTTCAATACTTAGAACATTTTTCAAAGTTAGAGAACATTGACTTAAGTCAAGTAATTAGAAATAGTTTTGTTTTGAAAACAATTTAGAAACAATTTTGAAAACAACTAGGAAAGACTTTACTTTTTGAAGAAAGGATAAACAAAGTTTTGAACATTTTTGAATTTTGAAAAAAAAATTTAAAACCTTCTCCTTTCCAATCTCTCCCCCTTTGCCATATATCAAAAAAAAACATTATAGCAAAACAATATAGCAACAGAAGTAAGGTGCTGTACTGAACTAATTCAAGGCATAAACTGAACCAAATCAATTTGAATTATCTCTTTCGGGTCCTGTCTAACCCAATTAGCTACTTACTAGCTGTTATAAACAGTAGCTTTCGCTAGGGTTAGTCAAGTTAAGTGTTTTGTTCACGTTAGATTTTCTAAACTTGACACTTAACCTGATTACCGTTTAATTTATATTTAGTGCCCCAATTACTGCAGATGCACTGACTTAAAGCATCTTGAATTAAGGCAAAGACCTAAGCATCTCTAGGTTATCAGTCAAAAGTACCCTAAGGTGCTTGTGAGATGTTGGCTTCTAGATCTATAGGTGCATGCATTTCTAGGGTTAGGGCCTAGGCTAAGTCCATTTTCGAAGTAAAACCCTAGCTTTGAAGGGGTAGTTTTTCAAAGAAACTAAGTCAAAAAAATGATTAAAAAAAACAAAAAGATTTTTCAAACTAAGTGAAAACTGATTTTAAAATCAAGTTAAGCAGTTTAAAAAAAACCAGAAAAGTAGAGTATGTTGGATCGAGAGAACCGATAGAGGGGGGGGGTGAATATCGAAAATCGTTCGGATTTGAAGAGAGAATGCGTAGCGGAAGATTAAAGTTAAAAACACACAGACACAGGTGGTTTTACTTGGTTCGGAGCCTAGGTCGACTCCTACTCCAAGGCCCACGATCGTTGATCGTTTACTTTGGGCAATTCTATATGAGGCGCAAAAACAGTTTACAAATATTGATTTACAAATATTGCACAGTAAACTTTTAATAATTAAAAAGACTCTTCTTTTACCGACGTCCGATTGTAGGTTGACTTTATCCGGAGCAGCGGGACGTCGTCGGCTCGAGTTGGGCAGTTTCCGGAGCGAGGCGCGAGAGCAGAAGAGCGTAGAAGCGTTGATTCGAAGTGATGCTTGAAGCCTAGGGCTGAGGGCCCTTTATATAGGGCCTGGGGGCGCCCGGGACGTCGGGGGCGCCCCCCCCCCACGTGTCACATGATCCGCCTCGGTCTCGGTCAGCTTCTATCCCTTCAAATTCGGGATCAGACCTTGATCGGGGCGCCCGGAGCGCTGGGGGCGCCCGGGTTGACCGGGTCAAAACTTTATCCCTTGGCTTCGCTTGGTTGAGCTTCGATGCTTTGCTGTTGGGGGCGCCCGGAGCGCTGGGGGCGCCCGGGACAGCGGGGGCGCCCGGGAGCACGGGGGCGCCCAGGAGTTGCACTGTCGAAACTGCTTTGCTTTTCTTGTGTTTTGTGTTCACCTTGGGGGCGCCCGGGACACTCCGGACGCCCTGGTCAGCTGTTGCCTCATTCCTTTGAGGCTCTCTGAGCTGCAGACACTCGTTCCTTCGGTCCTGCATCCAGGGTTAGTCCAAAACATAATAAAACAATAAAATATTAGTTTATACAGCCTTGGCTGTCTTGGTTCTGACTTTGGGTCTCCAAAATGGAGCCCTAGGTCGAACCGACGCCTACTGTTCCCTCGACGGGGAACGCGTCCTTACCTACTCCTCTCGGGAGAATGTACCTGATGCCAACCGCTCCTTTGGTTGGACTTTTACCTGGCGGTCCTTTGCCAGGTCTTGGATACCGAGCTGTCCTTCGCCCGTTGCCTAGCAGTCCTTCGCTAGGGCTTTTTAGTCCCTGGCATTCCTTCGCCAGTTCCTAACAGTCCTTCTCTAGGGCTTTTACCCTGGTATTCCTTCGCCAATGCCTAGTATTCCTTCACTAGGGCTTTTTGCTCTGGCATTCCTTCGCCAGTGCCTAGTATTCCTTCACTAGGACTTTGTACTCTGCACACTCAAGTGACATGTTAGATATCAAGTAAGACTTAACTTTTGAACCCTGTTGCCATTATCAAAACACAGGTTTGATTGTGGTGCTTTCTGCACCAACAATCTCCCCCTTTTTGATTTATGACAATCCTAGTTCAAAAAGTTAAGTTTAATCAAGAGCATAAAAAATTTGTTCCCTCCCCCTGGAGGGAATCTCCCCCTGGATTTTTCAAAACTTCGTGGGGTTCTAAGTTTTTTTTAAAGAGCTTTACTTAAATGATTTTGCACTTTGAAAATTTAAGTTTGGGTACCTTGGAAATCTTTTGATAGCTTAAGTTTTAAAAGTACATAGAGTAGTTTTTGAAAGCGTGAGTTTAGAGTACTTACAAAAAATTGAAGCCTTAAGTTTAAAGTACTCAAAAGTTTTGAACACTTTAAGTTACGTACTTAGAAAAAAACTTAAGTACTTAGAAATTTTTTGAAAAGCTTAAGTACTTGAAAATTTTGAAAAGCTTAAGTACTTAGAAATTTTTGAAAAAACTTAAGTACTTAGAAATTTTTTGAAAAACCTTAAGTACTTAGAAATTTTTTGAAAAAACTTAAGTACTTAGAAATTTTTGAAAAAACTTAAGCTTAAGTACTTAGAAATTTTTGAAAAAACTTAAGCTTAAGTACTTAGAAATTTTGAAAAAAAAATAATTTAAACTCTCTCCTTTCCTATCTCTCCCCCTTTGCCATATATCAAAAAAAAGATAAATGTAGCAGAAATAAAATTCCATGAAGAAAATAACTTTCATAAAGGAAAATATAATTTTGCTGTACTGAACCAATTCATGATAAGACTTGATCCGAATCAGTGAATTTCCTCTTGTAGGGACCTGTCTAACCCAATTAACTACTTACTAATTGTTTATAAACAATAGTTTTTGCTAGGGTTAGTCAAGTTAAGTGTTTCTGTTCAAGTTAGATTTTCTAAACTTGACACTTAACTTGATTGCTATATAAGTTGTATTTAGTGCACCAATTACTGCAGATGCACTGACTTAAAGCATCTTGAATTAAGGCAAAGACCTAAGCATCTCAACCCTTTCTAGGTTATCACTCAAAAGTACCCTAAGGTGCTTGTGAGATGCTGGCTTCTAAATCTATAGGTGCATGCAGTTCTAGGGTTAGGGCCTAGGCTAAGTCCATTTGCGAAAAAGCCCTAGTTTTGAAAGAGGATAGTTTTAAGAAAAAAACTAAGTTGGAAAAGATTTTAAAAACTGATTTAAAAATAAACAACAGTTTTTCAAAATTCCTTTTAGAAACTGATTTTTAAATTAAAGTAAAGCAGGAGAAAAAGTGAGTTAATCTACTCTACTGAACACAATCCTAACTGCCTTCTTAGTGAACTGAACTCAGATTCAGGTAAAGGTTTTGTGAATATGTCAGCTAAGTTGGATTTAGAGTCAATATACTTAAGTACTATTTCACCCCTGGCTACATGGTCTCTTACAAAGTGATGTTTGACTTCTATGTGTTTGGTTCTGGAATGTTGTATTGGGTTTTTAGTTAAATTAATTGAACTTATATTGTCTATAAATACTTGAGTTTGGGTGTAGTTGAGTTGGAAGTCCTTAAGAGTGTGCATTATCCATAAAAGTTGAGCTACACACTCTCCTAAGGCCACATACTCCGCTTCAGTTGTGGATAGAGCTACACAGTGTTGTTTTCTGCTGCACCAACTAACTAGACTCTGTCCTAACAGTTGGCAGCTCCCACTTGTGCTCTTTCTATCTAATTTACAGCCAGCATAGTTAGAATCTGAGTAGCCTGACAAATTGAAGGTTGAGGTTCTAGGATACCAAATCCCTACATTTAGGGTGCCCTTAACATATCTTAGTATTCTTTTTAGGGCTGCTAAGTGCGTTTCCTTAGCACAGGTTTGGTGTCTAGCACACATCCCTACAGCAAAAAGAATATCAGGTCTACTGGCTGTAAGGTACAGTAGGCTACCTATCATACTCCTATACAGTTTGAGGTCTACTGGCTTACCATCAGGGTCACTATCTATTTTTACATTAGTTGCCATGGGGGTATTTATGTTTTTAGAGTTATCCATTTTAAATTTCTTTATTAACTCTTTAGCATATTTGGATTGATGGACGTAGTTTCCATCTCTAGTTTGTTTGATTTGTAGTCCTAGGAAAAAGGTAAGCTCACCAACCAAGCTCATTTCGAATTCATTTTCCATTATCTTTACAAACTCTTTTAGGAAGTTTGTGTTGGTGGATCCAAAGATTATATCATCTACGTAAATTTGGGCAATAAATATATCTTTTCCTAGGGTTTTAATAAATAATGTTGAGTCAATTTGTCCTTGTTTAAATTCTTTAGAAGTTAAGTAAGTTGATAAATGTTCATACCAGACCCTAGGTGCTTGTTTTAACCCATATAGTGCTTTAGTTAATTTGTAAACGTGGTCAGGTTTGTCTAAGTCCTCAAACCCGGGGGGTTGTCCTACATAAACTTCTTCTTTAATGAACCCATTTAGGAAGGCTGACTTTACATCCATTTGGTATAGCTTAAATCCTTTATGGGATGCAAAGGCTAACAACATTCTAATGGACTCAAGTCTAGCTACTGGGGCATATGTTTCATCGTAATCTAATCCCTTTACTTGGCTGAATCCCTTGGCTACTAAGCGGGCTTTATTTCTAACTATTTCTCCTTGATCATTTAGCTTATTCCTAAAGACCCACTTAGTGTCTATGATGGATTTGCCTTCAGGTTTAGGCACTAGTTCCCAGACTTGGTTTCTCTCAAATTGGGCTAATTCTTCTTGCATAGCTATGATCCAATCAGGGTCAGGTAGGGCTTCATCTATAGTTTTGGGTTCTATTTTTGATATCATAGCTATTTGACTAAGGTTTCTATAGGAGGATCTAGTCCTGACTCCTAAAGTTGGATCACCCACAATTTGATCGGTTGGGTGACTAAGTCTGGGTTTCTTGGTTCTTCTAGAACTCGGTTCAACCTCAGGTCCGGCTGGTTCATTTGTTGGTTCGATACTCGGTTCAGTTGACTCATTAATTGGTTCAATAGTTAGTTCGTTTAAGGATTCAATTAAGGGTTCACTAGTTTGTTCATTATTTTCTTGATCAGAATTTGATGAAGTTAGGTTTGGATTATCAGATGTTGAGTTGACTTCTTCATCAAATATTAAGTTAGTTGTTTCTTCAATTTTCTTAGTTTGTTTGTTGTAAACTCTATAGGCTCTACTTGTGGTTGAGTATCCTAGGAAGATACCTAGGATTGATTTGGATTGAAATTTTCCTAAGTAGTTTTTGGTGTTTAGGATATGAACTTTGCATCCAAAGACCCTTAGGTAGTGTAGATTTGGGAGCCTATGGTAGTACAGTTCATAGGGTGTTTTGTTGTGTCGCTTGTTAATCAGAATCCTATTTTGGATGTAACAAGCCGTACTAATCGCTTCTGCCCAATATTGGTTTGCTAAGCTAAATTCGTTGAGCATTGCCCTAGCGACTTCTTGTAAGGTTCTATTCCTTCTTTCGACTATCCCATTTTGTTGGGGGGTTCTAGGACATGAAAATTCATGTAAATACCCATTGACCTTACAGAATTCCTCGAACCGTTGATTTTCAAATTCTCCCCCGTGGTCACTCCTAAGTCTTTTAATTTTAGTATCGTTTTGATTTTCAATCAATTTACAGAAATCATTAAATAGTTTTAAGGTTTCATCTTTGGTTTTTAGAAACCTAACCCAGGTAAACCTAGAATAATCATCAACTATTACTAAGCAGTATCGGTTCCCGCTTAGTGACTTGGCTCCATGTGAATCAAATAGGTCAAGGTGCAGGAGCTCAAGTGTGGTTTGAGTTAGGTCAGATTGAATTAATTTGTGATTGGATTTGGTTTGTTTACCTTGATTACATGATTCACATATTAGATTTTCATTGTTTGTAATTTTGGGGATACCTTTGATTAGGCCAAGTTGGGTGACTTTTGAGATAGTTCTCAAATTGGTATGTCCTAATCTCCTATGCCAGAGGTTCGATTGTTCTAACTGAGTTAACATACATTTGGGTACTAAGGGAAGGTTTATAGTGTATACATTATTTTTCCTAGTGCCCTTAAGCATGGTTTCTGAGTCTTGTACATTTCTAATCAGGCAGTCAGAATTGTTGAAAGTGACTATATAACCAGAATCACATAACTGACTTATGCTAAGCAGGTTAAAATTGAAGTTTTCAACCAAAAGAACTTTCTTAATAATAAAGTTAGATTTAAGCTCAATATTACCTGACTCAATTACCTTGAGTGTAGCATTGTTGCCAAATGCTACTGAGCCTAGGTTCTTGAGCTTGAGTTTGGTGAACTTCAATTTATCTCCAGTCATATGTCTGGAGCAACCGCTATCCAACATCCATTGGTCCAAATCTTTATGTTCCTATACATAAAGAGTTTTATTGATTTGGATCCAATTAGAGTTAGGAATAACTTAAATTGATTTTCACTAACTAGTCTGTCTCACCCAAATCTAGGGTTCTCAATCACGTTAGCCTTATAGGTTTTGTGAGACAGGTTTTGATAAAAGAATTTTTGAAAACCATGATTTATTTTGAAAATCTTAATTAATTTTTGAAAACATTTCAATTTTATTTTGAAGGGAAATGTTTGAATCTATACTTAATTGAAAATTGTGTTAGATTTGAATTTTACAAAAAGTAATTTGAATTTGAAATTCAAAAATTGGCTTCCAGGTCTTGGCGAGGCACTAGGCCTTCTTTGGCCGTAGCCTTATTGGATCATCAATCCTTTCCTTGACAAAGCCGTTTAATGAAGTTTCATTTTCAAAATTAATCTTTGAAAAAGTTCTGGTCTAACTAGTTTGAGTTTTGGATCGGTAGCTTAGGCTAGTTTCACCAGTCTAAAGAGACCAAGTGAACTTGATCTTATTAGAATTGGTTTCCCTAACGTACTATCATCTCACCTCCACCCAATACTATATTGTCAAATTTCAGTTAAGTTTGTTTAGTCCTTATACTAACTTAAGTTTAAGCATGGTAAATTGCAGAAATTTAAATAAACAATCAAACAGGCAAATTGCAAGAATTAAATTCTATTTAACAATAAAAATAGTTTTTAATTTGGCTCCCCCTGGACTATAGCCACGATAATAATTAGGCAAGATGTGAATCTTGTCCTTGGGGATCCAATACTAATTTGATCCAGTTGGTTTGTTCAGGCACAGTTTAGGTACTCATGCCTGAACTTTACTTCTGGACTGATTCAGTACAGCAAAGTAAGATCTTTGTCGGGATTTGGTTCTATAGCCAAGTCTGGATCGATTTAGAACTGATTTCTGTTTTCCAAGAATCATGTCAAGATTCTTGGAACCAGATGTAAATCGTTCTAAGACTGATCTAAGATCCTTAACCTGAGTTTTCAGGGAGGAGTTCTCCTTCTCAAGTTTTTCAACTTGAGTAGGAGTTCCTTCTTGAATCTTCTCGGTTACGGGTTTAGATTCAGCTCCCTCTTTCAGGAGTTTTACTTCCTGTCGGAGAGATTCGACTCGGAGTTTGGCTTTCGCCAAATCTCGAGAAAGATAGGAAATAAGTTCGTTCAATTGACTTTTATCGAAACCGCTTACCTTGATTTCGCCGTCTTCTGAGAAGGTTAGTCTGTCGTCGTCCTGTTCTGATTCTGACTCGGTTCCGACTTCTTCTGAGGCGGTCAGGGCTAGAAGGTTGGACTGGGGTGCTTCTTCTTCTTCTTCTGAGGAAGATTCGTCCCAGGTTGCTTGTAGTGCTTTCTTTCTTCTTATCTTTTTGGTCTCCTTCAGGTTTGGACACTCCGTCTTGTAGTGGCCCTTCTTCTTGCACTCGTAGCAGGTCACGTTGGGCTTGTTTTTGTCATTCGCGGGTTCAGCTGGTTCATCCTTTCTTCGGCTGACTTTCCGTTTGTTGGTTTGGTTCTTCAGCTCCTTGTAGTAGTTTCGGGCTAGTCGGACCAGCTTAGGTCGATCTCCTTCTTCATCTTCTGAGTCTAAGTCAGAGTTAGACTAGGGTTCAGGTTGAGGCTTTTTCTTTGTTGACCTTCCAGTTTTACCTGCAATGAAGGCAATTCCTTTCTCGACCATATTGGTGTTAGTCTGTTCGTGTAGTTCTAATTCGGAAAATAATTCGTCTAATTTTATTTTGGAAAGATCCCTTGAAACCTTATATGCATCTACCATAGATGCCCACAAGGTATTTCTAGGGAAAGCGTTTAGGGCATACCTGATTAGGTCACGGTTTTCAACCTTGTGACCTATAGTGTGAAGACCGTTCATTAATTCTTGGATTCGTGCGTGAAGTTGGGCTGCTGTTTCGTTGTCGGCCATCTTGATGGTGTACAGTTTGTTCAGGAGCAGATCCCTCTTACTGATTCGAGTGTCTGATGTTCCTTCGTGCAGCTCGATCAGTTTTACCCACAGCTCCTTGGCACTGTTGAAGGGGCCCACTCGGTTCAGCTCTTCTTTTGTTAAACCACATTGAAGAGTCTGGGTCGCCTTTGCATCGGCTTCAATTTTGCGCTTCAGGGCGTTGTCCCATTCTGAGTAGGTCTGCGATACTCCTTCAGCGTTCTTGGGGATTTTCAGTCCGGACTGGATGATAATCCACATGTCCACCTGAGTTTTCAGGTGGACCTCCATTCGACTTTTCCAGTACGAAAAGTCTTCTCCACTGAAAAGTGGAGGTCTTGCGGTGCTGAATCCTTCTTGCATGGCCATTTAATCTGAAAAATAAGAAAACTAACAAAGAAAATTTTTTCCCAAGACTAGGTCTTGGATTAGTAGTGTGGGATGAATAAAATGAAATAACGAGGGGTGTTGCACCAACCTCGATTAACGAAAAAAATTCGAACGAAATATTTAAAGAAAATTCGAACGAGAAAAAGAAAATAAAAATCTGAAAAATTTTCAAACTGGTGGTTGCACCAAGTTTGAACTTCCCCGCTCTGATACCACTTGTTGGATCGAGAGAACTGATAGAGGGGGGGTGAATATCGGAAATCGTTCGGATTTGAAGAGAGAATGCGTAGCAGAAGATTAAAGTTAAAAACACACAAACACAGGTGGTTTTACTTGGTTCGGAGCCTAGGTCGACTCCTACTCCAAGGCCCACGATCGTTGATCGTTTACTTTGGGCAATTCTATATGAGGCGCAAAAACAGTTTACAAATATTGATTTACAAATATTGCACAGTAAACTTTTAATAATTAAAAAGACTCTTCTTTTACCGACGTCCGATTGTAGGTTGACTTTATCCGGAGCAGCGGGACGTCGTCAGCTCGAGTTGGGCAGTTTCCGGAGCGAGGCGCGAGAGCAGAAGAGCGTAGAAGCGTTGATTCGAAGTGATGCTTGAAGCCTGGGGTCGAGGTGTTGGGACCGGGTGCATGTTGACAAGGATACGGGTTCGTAATATTTTAAAATTTTACGTGCAGCGGAAGAATTAGCATAAAATAATTTCACAAATTATTTTAACCACGTATCTAGCATGCGACCTTATGATGTGTGGACGTAATCATAAATTAAAACATTGCGGAAAAGTAAACTAATTTACTTTATACCTCGCGTAACTCGAAGAAAAGGGACGAGATCCAACCGTAGCGTCCCTTGGAAGCTTCGCCTCTATTCGCGTCCACGCCGAGTTCTCTTCGGGATAACTTCGCAAAGTCACGAGTTTTGTGCCAACGAGAACTACTAGATTCTCTAAAGGCACAACTAGAAGAACAAGAGAAAAGAATGGAAACTAACCAACAAGAAACGGAATCTAAATTCCGGGAAGAGAGGAGTTGTGATCCGCTTCTTCTTCTTCTTGTTTGGCTCCTTCTTGGTGATCCTTGCTCACGCCAACCCTTGGAAGGGTGAGGTTGCGCCGGCCCTAGGTTGGACAAGGGGCGTCGGCCCTAAGAGTGGCAAGGGGCGCCGGCCCTAGGAAGGAAGGAGAAGGAGAAGAGAATAAGAGAGAGAGAGGGAGAGAATTAATCTCTTGATTACTCTATTGATTGGAATTCAAGGCTTGCCTTTAGTTCCTTTATATAGTAGCATCTCCCTTGCCAAGTCTCTCTTTTAACGGAATTAACGGAATTAGTTTTCATAAGAAATTTATCTTATAAATTCTCTTATGAATTATTCCGTTTAAACCAAGTTTTATTATAACTAACTTTATAATAAAACAAATTCATCTCTCCTTTAATTATGGAATAAATTTTATAAGAAATTTATAAACTTTCTTTTTATGAAAAAAATCAATTCATAATTGATTTTATAAAATTAAAATAAACCATTCCATGGATCATTTTAATTTCCATAAAAGAATAAATTTCTATAAATTTATTTATATAAATTTCTCTGCACAAATTTATTTATTCATAATTTATAAAACAAATCGCGCTAGATTTATTTTATTAATTAAACCAAATAAATTGGTTTCTTCCCCTTGTTGTGGCCGGCCAAACCAAAGGGATTTAGCACCCTCTTTGGCCGGCCAAACCAAACCGAACCGATCACGAATTAAACTCATTTAATTCGCCCGATAAGCCTTCAAAAGACTTAGCCATTTTAAGTTTCCGTTGCGCCTCTGATTAACTCAGATTCGACTTATTTCTCTTGATCAGAAAATCCAATTTTCAACTCGTTTTAAATCCCTCGGATTACTCGTAGTGCGTGTGACTAAATAGGCTTTCGATTTATGTTGGCCGTCTATAATCAACTAATTATAGAACGATCATGAGTGGCACCTAGTAGTACATCATGACCCCCAATTAATCGAAAGATCAACGGTTTGACCTCAGAAGTAATTCTGAAACCCTTCAGCAGCTCTAATGAATCGTGCCCCATTCCCTACACCATCTTATACCCTCTTGGTTCAGGACATGGTCTGTGTGTGTCAGTCCCCACTAGGCTGACTACGTCACACCTAGCCCAAGTAGTGTCTTTCTCGTCCTTTGGATTTCTAATTACTCTCATGTATTTAAGAGACTCATACTCTAAACATGACATGCTCTGGCCAGAGGCTTTGAGTAACAATCTGACGATAGGCCTAGGTATACATCTCCTCGCAAAGAGTGGTGAATCCTTTGTAGGCTGTTCAAACATCTTCGGGCACTTCGGCTTATACCCAATCATCCTGGGTCCACACCTCCTTGGAGATGCTTGCTTAAGATGTTAAAGTATAAGTCTCCATGACCAAGATGACTTGAACACCGCAAGTCAAAGGAACATCGCACTTAAGCTGCAGTAAGAACTTCACTGACATATCTATATAGATTACCATATGAAGTTTTACAGCTAGTCACTCCAATGAACTAGTTCCCTTAACTAGCATCCATGTTTATCTCCGGACATCCCAATGTCACTAGCTAGTGAGAATCAGCTGATTAGAGAATAACCCATGCTAGTCTCAACAGAATTGATAATGTCCGTTTTTATCAATTCATCGACTAGGGATATTTTCAATACTTCACAATTGCACATTTAGAGATAATCACTAGTTGTGATCCCATTACAAATTCTCTTATGTTGTGAATTGTATTGCGGACATTCAGTAGATGAGTTTAAGATCCCAATCAAATACACAAACATGTATACTCAAATAGTGAATTATCATTTATTAAAATGAATATTTACAATCATAAGGCGATTGCCTTAGGACACTTCTCTCATATCACTAACACGAGGGCCCTTTATATAGGGCCTGGGGCGCCTGGGACGTCGGGGGCGCCCCCCCCCCATGTGTCACACGATCCGCCTCGGTCTCGGTCAGCTTCTATCCCTTCAAATTCGGGATCAGACCTTGACCGGGGAGCCCGGAGCGATGGGGGCGCCCGGGTTGACCGGGTCAAAACTTTATCCCTTGGCTTCGCTTGGTTGAGCTTCGATGCTTTACTGTTGGGGGCGCCCGGAGCGCTGGGGGCGCCCGGGACAGCGGGGGCGCCCGGGAGCACGGGGGCGCCCGGGAGTTGCACTGTCGAAGCTGCTTTGCTTTTCTTGTGTTTTGTTTTGTGTTCACCTTGGGGGCGCCCGGGACACTCCGGGCGCCCTGGTCAGTTGTTGCCTCATTCCTTTGAGGCTCTCTGAGCTGCAGACACTCGTTCCTTCGGTCCTGCATCCAGGGTTAGTCCAAAACACAATAAAACAATAAAATATTAGTTTATACAGCCTTGGCTGTCTTGGTTCTGACTTTGGGTCTCCAAAATGGAGCCCTAGGTCGAACCGACGCCTACTGTTCCCTCGACGGGGAACGCGTCCTCACCTACTCCTCTCGGGAGAATGTATCTGATACCAACCGCTCCTTTGGTTGGACTTTTACCTGGCGGTCCTTTGCCAGGTCTTGGATACCGAGCTGTCCTTCGCCCGTTGCCTAGCAGTCCTTCGCTAGGGCTTTTTAGTCCCTGGCATTCCTTCGCCAGTGCCTAGCAGTCCTTCGCTAGGGCTTTTACCCTGGCATTCCTTCGCCAATGCCTAGTATTCCTTCACTAGGGCTTTTTGCTCTGGCATTCCTTCGCCAGTGCCTAATATTCCTTCATTAGGACTTTGTACTCTGCACACTCAAGTGACATGTTAGATATCAAGTAAGACTTAACTTTTGAACCCTGTTGTCATTATCAAAACACATGTTTGACTGTGGTGCTTTCTGCACCAACAGAGTAAACCTATTCTACCAAGCATAACCACTGATAAAGATCAAATAATCAAGAAAAGCAACTAGTTAAGTAGATAAGTCAACTGGTCAAAGCGAGGACCAGTCATAGTCACACCATAGTTGAATACAAGTCAACCCTACTTAGTAGGGACAGTCAAATAGTCAATAGTACAATGCCAATCTAGACTAGGAGGAGGGACCGGGACGATCAGATGAGCCTGGCTGCCAGGTTCGAAATAATGCCATCATCTCATCGTACCGTGCGTCGCTCGTCTCTCGATCGGCTCTGCTGGCATCCATATACTCCGCATGATTAGCTTCTACTTCTTCCCTCAGACTGTGAATCTCGGTCTGAAGTAGAGCTAGCATCTCGGCAGTCGTCGGAGGTGGGGGCTCGTCCATCTGCTGTCGAATCTCGGCCGCCAGATCTCCGACATCGACCTCAATCTCCTCATCAGAGTCGATCTGGAGTCCGGCACGCTGATGTCTCCACGACAAAACCCCTGTACCCGCGACCTCTATGCCTGCTAGGGAAAAGTTCCTAAAACCTATCTCATCAAATTCAATCATCGCGGTCATCTCTCCATCAGTGATGTTACGACCGTGATGATGAAGAATGGAGGTGATGATATAGCAGTAAGGGGTGCGTACCCGCCCCTGAGTGGTAACACTGGACTTGTATAGAATCGTGTGGAACATGTGGAGTCCAATGTTGATATTTAGGTGATGGATCGATGCGTACAGGAGGAAGGTATGGAATGGTCGCATGGTCGCGACGTCCCTAGTGGATAAAGGTAGAATGCAGCGGACTAGAACTCTATAAAGAGCATAGTCCTGGACCTGAAGATCAACAGACTGAAATCGTCTAGCTAAAGGGTTTCTAGTATCCCTATAGAAGTAGGAGTATAGAGTTTCTAAGTCGATGTGAGAGTAGGGAGCATCAAACGGAGGATCTCTAGGAGGATAACAGCAAAAGGTGGACCGAGAGAGTCGTAGTCTAAGAAATCGGTTGAGCAACGAAGGTGTAATTGTCAAGGGCATCCCTTGAACAGTGGTGACAAACATAAGGTTATTCTGTCTAACTATGTTGTTATAAAATTCTACACATAGGGTTGTGTTAATGGGATGGGTGCAGAATACAAGGTTGTCTAGTTGGTAAAAGTTGATAACATTCATGGCCAATGGACAAGATTGAGTGAAGAATTGCCTATTTAGGTAACTCGTCTTTATCGGTTTATATGTTGTCCTAGCAAATTTGTTGCAAAGTTCCAAGGTTGGGAACCTAGGGTCGGGGCTAGGTTCGGTACCGGGGTTTTATTGGTTTGCTCGGCGTTTTCTAGTAGTCGTTCGGGGAGGCATGGTCAAGGTTGCGGGAGCAAGAGAGTCACTCGGGGGGTGTTAGGTCGCCTTGGAAGGAGAAGAGTTGGAGAAGAGAGGTGTTTTGGGTGTGGCAAAATGAGGAGGTTCGGGTGGCTTATATAGGTGTTTTAGCTCGGGCGCCCGGGAGCTCCCAGGCGCCCGGGCCAGATGGTCACTGCTTTTAGCAGTGACCTGCTGCTGGATGGAGGCGCCCGTGATGGCCCGGGCGCCCTGGTCAGAAAGCGATGGCAGCTTTGCTGCCTTGAACAAATTGAAAGAGGTGGGGGGCACTTGAGGAGTCACGGGCGCCCGGGCTATGTAGGATTTGACAATTTTGATGTATTGTTTGATTAGTTTGACCATTTTGACCATAGTTTGACTGTTTTGACCATGGTTTGACTGTTTTGATCATGGTTTGACTATTTTGACCATGGTTTGACTATTGTTAACTGGAATAATTAGGTCAACTCCGTTCTAGACTACAGGATTTAATGTTAGTACTAAACAACAATAAATGAATTTCAGTTAATTTAAATTTTACCATCTCACTCATTCTAGAGTTGTCAATCACGTTTGCCTTATGGGTTTTTGTGAGGCCGGTTTTAGTAGACAGAATTATTTTGAAAAATCATGATTTATTTTGAAAAAGTTAAATTAGTTTTGAAAACAATTGGTTTTGAATTAATTTTGAAAAAGAATGTTTGAATCTACAATTAACTGAACATTTGTGTTAGATTTGAATTTGACAAAGAATAATTTGAATTTGAATTTCAAAAATTGGCTTCCAGGTCTTGGCGAGGCACTAGGCCTTCTTTGGCCGTAGCCTTATTGGATCATCAACCCTTTCCTTGACAAAGCCTTTTAATGAAATTTCATTTTCAAAATTACTTTTTGAAAAATTCTGGTCTAACTAGTTTGGGTCTTGGATCGGTAGCTTCGGCTAGTTCCACCAGTCTAAAGAGACCAAGTAGTGTATACTTGACCTTATTAGAAGAGGCTTCCCTAACGTACTATCATCTCACCGCCACCCAATACTAAGTTGTTCAAATTTCAGTTAATTGGTTCAGTCCTTAATCTAACCAGTCCTAAGTCTAAGCATGGTAAATTGCAGAAATTAAATAGATAAGCAATCATGCAATTTAAAACACGAAAGGAAATTCATTTAACTATAAAAATTGTTTTTAAATTGGCTCCTCCTGGACTAAAGCCACGATAATGGTTCGGTAAGATGTGAATCTTGTCATTGGGGATCCAATATTGATTTAACTCAGTTTGAGTGTTCAGGCATAGTTTGGGTACTCATGCCTGAATTTTAGGTCTAGAACGATTCAGTACAACATAATATGATCTTTGTCTAGACTTGGTTCGATAGCCTAACCCGGATCGATTTAGAACCGACTTCTGTTTTCCAAGGATCATGTCAAGATCCTTGGAACCAGAAGTGAATCGTTCTAGGGCTGCTCTAAGGTCCTTAACTTGAGTTTTCAAGGAGGAGTTCTATTTCTCAAGTTTTTCAACTTGAGTAGAGGTTCCTTCTTAAACCTTCTCAGTTAAGGATCTAGAGTCAGCTCCCTCTTTCAGGAGTTTTACTTCCTGTCGAAGGGACTCGACTCGGAGTTTGGCTTTCGCCAAGTCTCGAGAAAGATAGGCAATTAATTCAGACAATTGATTTCTAGAAAACCCACTTACAGTAATTTCGTCATCCTCTGAAAACGTGAGCTTTCCGTCGTCCGGCTCCGATTCTGACTCGGTCTCGATTTCGTTTGAGGTAGTCAGGGCGAGCAAGTTCGACTGTGGGGCCTCTTCTTCTTCTTCGGAGGAAGACTCGCCCCACTTTGCTTGAAGAGCCTTCTTTCTTCTTGCCTTCTTGGCTTCTTTTAGGCTAGGGCATTCCGATTTGAAATGCCCCTTTTTGTTGCATTCGAAGCAAGTCACACTTGATTTGTTCTTAGTTGGTTCAGCTGGATCTTCCTTCTTTCGGCTGGCTTTTCTTCTGTTGGATTGATTCTTCAATTCCTTGTAGTAGTTCTGGGCAAGCCGGACCAGCTTGGGTCGATCTCCTTCGCTGTCTTCTGAGTCTAAATCTGACTCAGACTCGGGCGCATGTTGAGACTTTTTCTTGGTTATCTTTCCAGTTTTACCTGCAATAAAGGCAATGCCTTTCTTGGCCTGTGTGCAGTTAGTCTGCTCATGTAATTCAAGTTCAGAAATAGTTCATCTAATTTAATTTTAGACAAATCCCTTGAAACTTTGTACGCATCTACCATAGATGCCCACAAGGTGTTTCTCGGGAAAGCGTTAAGGGTATACATGATCAGGTCACGGTTTTCTACCTTGTGACCGATTGTGTGAAGGTCGTTCATCAGTTCCTGAATTCTGGCATGAAGCTAGGTTGCTGTTTCACCGTCGTTCATCTTGATTGTGTACAGCTTGTTTAGGAGAAGGTCCCTTTTGCTGATTCGGGTGTCGGAGGTTCCTTCGTGCAGCTCGATTAGCTTACCCCAGAGTTCCTTTGCACTGTTGAATGGTCCCACCCGGTTCAGTTCTTCTTTCGTTAGGCCGTATTGGAGTGTTTGAGTTGCTTTAGCATCGGCCTCAATTTTTCTTTTCAGTGTTGTATCCCATTCGGTGTATGATTGTGGCACTCCTTCAGCATTCTTCAAAATTTCCAGTCCAGATTGGATTATTATCCACATGTCCACCTGAGTTTTCAGGTGGACTTCCATTCGACTTTTCCAGTAGGAGAAATCCTCCCCACTGAAAAGTGATGGTCTGGCTGTACTAAATCCTTCTTGCATAGCCATTTGATAATTACTGAAATAAAAGATAACGAACAAAATGTCCCAAGACTTGGTCTTGGATTAGCAGTGCGAGAAGAAGGAAAAAAATTTTATCGAGTGGTGTTGCACCAACCTCGATTAACGATAAAAATTAGAAAAAAAAATTAAGAATTTAAAAATCCGAAAAAAACTCTCAAATTGGTGGTTGCACCAAATTTGAGCTTCCTCGCTCTGATACCACTTGTTGGATTGAGAGAATACGATAGAGGGGGGGTGAATATCGTATTACCGTTTCGGATTAGAGAGAGAATGCGCAGCGGAAAATTAACACAAAAACAAACACGAACACAAGGATTTTTTTGGTTCGGAGTCGCGGTCGGCTTCTACTCCAAGGCCCATGGTCGTTGACCGTTTACTGCGAGCAATTCTATATGTGTGCAAATGTTTACAGAGAAAATGTTACAGTTGTAGTACAGTAAATAAAAATAGACTCTTCGTTACCGACGCCCGTTGTGGATCGTACTTCGGAGCAGAGGGTTGTCGTCGGCGCTTGAATCTCGAGATGGAAGGTTTTCGGAGCAGAGCGCTTGAGTCGAAGAGCGTAGAGGCGTTAGAAGAGTTGTTGCCGAAGCCTTAGGGGTCGAACCCCTTTTATAGTGCACCTGGGGGCGCCCTGGACGTTGGGGGCGCCCTCCACGTGTCTCTGGATCCGCAAACCCCTATCCGGAACTCGGTCAGCCCTTATCCCTCCAGGATCGGGCTCGGAGTTTGACAGGGGCACCCCGGTTGACTTGGTCTTGCTGGCTTCACGGATGTCTTTGCTTCGATCGCTGGCTGACTTGGACCCAGGGCACCCGAGGCATCTAGGGCGCCCGGGAGCTTAAGGGCGCCTGGCCCAGTCAGCTTCCGAAGCATTACTTACTCAGATTGTCTTGCCTTCACCTTGGGGCGCCCGGGACCTCCGGGGCGCCCTGCCCAGCTATCTGCCCCTCTCCTTTGGGGCGTTCTGAGCTGCAGAAACACATTCCTTCGGTCCTGCTCACATTGTCTTGGTTCTGACTTGGGGTCTCCAAAATGGAACCCTAGGTCGAACCGACGCCTACTGTTCCTTCGACGGGAAACGCGTCCTCACCTACTCCTCTCAGGAGAGTTTACCTTTTGCCAACCGGCTCCTCCGGTTGGACTTTTGCCCGATGCACCTGACCAGGTCTTCGTGCCCACCTTCCGAGCAGGTCTTCGGTGCCCGGCTCCTTGCCAGGGCTTCGTGCCCAGTCCTTGACCAAGACTTCGTGCCTACCTTCCGAGCAGGTCTTCGGTGCCCAGCTTCTTGCCAAGGCTTCGTGCCCAGTCCTCGACCAGGACTTCGTGCCTAGTGTACCTAGGGCTTCTTTTCCTGTACACTTAGTGAATATGTTAGACCAACATGACATCTTAACTTTTGAACCTTTTGCTATTATCAAAACCCAGGTTCGACTTAGGTGTTGCATGCACCAACACTGCTCACTGCAGGAAACGTGGTATGAGGAGTGGTACCATCATACGTTTCCTGGAGCTGCGACCTCTAGCAGCACTCCACCAGGGGATGTTATATGTATTGATGATTCATCGGACGATGACCCCGCTGAGGGTTGATGCTATTTGACTGTTTGGGTTGTATGACTCTATGGCTGTATGCCTCTGATTTATATGCTTATTGTTGTTGATATGATTGTTCATATGCCTGCTATCGTCATGTATACCTTATTATGCATTGCCATGCTTATTCTCTATCCCATGTCCATATGATACATATGATTGCTTTGCCATGTTCTATATCTTTATCATATGTTTTTGTATCTTTTTAAAATTCGATCATACCTTTGTTGTTTTGGGAGACCCCTAGGGTTGAGGGGGAGTATGTTTAAACTTAACAACCCCTCTAGACCCTTTTCGGTGTTTGACAAAGGGGGAGAGTGTGGTTGGTTAAGTTTGGGATAACTATATTGTGGTTAAGTTTAGGATGATTATGTTGTAGGGGGAGGATCCTGATTCCCCTATGATTCTGCAATTTAAGAAAATTGATTTCAAAATCTCTAAACTTAAAATCGGGTTGTCAAACAACAAAAAGGGGGAGATTGTTGATACAGTCTGACCCTGATTGTTGTTTTGGTGTTGACACCAATTTTAGTTTAGGTTGATGATTATGATTATGATTAAGTCCTGATCGGGGATTAGGCACGGTGTTGAAAAGTCCTAACCTGGAGGGTTAGGTGTGGAAAAATCCTAGCTTAGAGGGCTAGGTGTGAAAAGTCCTAACCTGGAGGGTTAGGTGTGGAAAAATCCTAGCTTGGAGGGCTAGGTGTGGAAAAGTCCTAACCTGGAGGGTTAGGTGTGGAAAAATCCTAGCTTGGAGGGCTAGGTGTGGAAAAGTCCTAACATGTAGGGTTAGGTGTGGAAAATCCTAGCTTGGAGGGCTAGGTGTAAAAAGTCCTAACCTGGAGGGTTAGGTGTGAAAAAGTCCTGGCTTGGAGGGTCAGGTCCTAGCCTGGAGGGCTAGGTTGATGAAATCCCGACTTGGAGGGCCAGGTCCTAACTTGGAGGGCTAGGTTGGATGAAATCCTGGCTTAGAGGGTCAGGTCCTAGCTTGGAGGGCTAGGTTGGATGAAATCCTAGCGTGGAGGGTTAGGTTGGAGTCCCTGGATCGGTCTGGTGACCGATCAGGGAAGTTGGCACGGTGCTCCTTCGTGGATCGGTCTGGTGACCGATCCAGTGATGACTGATCGGACTGGTGACCGATCAGGGAGCACCCAGTGAGGTTGGGAACCTGCTACTCGGCTCCTGATCGGTCTGGTGACTGATCAGGGAGCATGCAGTTCACTCACTGCTCTGCTCCTGATCGGTCTGGTGACCGATCAGGGAGCATACAGTGGGTTTTGGTTCCCCTTACTGCTTGGCTCCTGATCGGTCTGGTGACCGATCTGGAATACTGTTCGGATCGTTCTAGTGAACGATCAAGTGTCGCGAGTTCCTCACTATGACCGATCAGGACGGAGCCTGATCGGTTTGAGCATGCCCTGATCGGTCTGGTGACCGATCAGGAGGGTTGGACTGTGAAGCTAAGAAATCACCCTGCAAAGGGGTGAATCGGACTGGTGACCGATCCACAACCTGGGATCGGTATGGTGATCGGTCTCAGAGAAATCACGATTTCTGATTGAGCGTTGGGGACCGATCAGGATGGAGCCTGATCGGTCTGGACCCACCCTGATCGGTCTGGTGACCGATCAGGAGGCTCTCTGATCGGTCCGGTGACCGATCACTTTAATTCAAAATGCACTGTCAGACGGTCTGATCGCGTCTGAACACATCTGATTTCTCTGCGCTTAATCTCTGATACTTGATTCACTGCTGATTTGCTGTGCTAATGCTCTGATTAAGTGTGCATGTGACAGGGATGGATTCAAACACTCAAGGAGAGTCAATAGAGGTCTTTCTTTGGAGCAGGTTAGTCCATTTGTCATCTCAGGTTGCAACGGTTGCTGGCGCTGCTGGAGCTGCTGAGTGGGGCTAGGCTGAGGGAAGCTCAGGGAGTCCAGGAGAGCTCAGTGGTAGGCTGGTGGTTGCAAGTGAGCAGCTGGAGGTTGCAGTGAGATGACCTGGCGATCAGTGGAGAGACTTAAGCTGCGTAGCGGAGAAGAGCTGAGTAGTTTTTGCTGAACAGACTTCTTGCAAGACTTCTTGGCTGCGTGATAAGTTCTCCACATTATGCTTGTGCGATCTGTTGTTCCATCATCTTGAGCAAGCAACTGCAATTACTTTACTGTCTGAAGCAACATCTGTTACTTGAGCACTTGGAAGAGAAGCAAGAGGTTTGGCGAGTCCATCAGCGAGAAGACACGAAGAATGGAGTTCTTGCGTGAGATCTGCGTTGAGTGGAGCTCGAGAGAAGTCTACTTGTGTTCTTGTGGTTCTAAGTGCTAAGTAAGATCCTTCTTGTGTTTCCTGTACTTTATACTTCATCATCTTGAAACGCTGTGGAGAGGTTACTCCACCGAAAAGGAGGTTGCTTACTATCCGGATTTTCCGGGGCTTGATCTGCCGACGATCAAGGGATCGCCCACCTTACGGGCACGCCAAGGAGTAGGGGCAAGTTATCCCCGAACCTTGTAAACCCTCTTATTAGCGTTCTTGTGTTTGTTCTTAGCTTAGGGTTTCAATTCTGCATACTCTGTTTTTGTTTGCTTCCGCTGTGCTACTAAACCTTTAAGTGCAGAAATTTGCAAAGTGCAAAAGTTTCGGTGTCTGGCTACATTCACCCCCCCCCTCTCTAGCTATCCAAGTTCCAACATAAAGGTGTTTAATTTATAAAGCTTATCAACCAAGGAACCATTACCAATCAAAATTGAATTAAAGAAAATACTAAACATTTCATTTCCAAATGAACAAGAATAATCTGATTTGTCCAAACAAGAAATTGAAATTAAGTTTCGTCTGAAAGACAGTACAATGAATGTATTTTCCAAATCCAAATAGATACCAGTTCCTAAATAAATCCTAAAAACACCAATAGACTCGACTACAACCTTCTTTCCATTCCCCGTATAGATATATCTTTTACCATCAAGCGAAAGTCGGCTCCTAAGACAACCCTGCATAGTGACACTTATGTGAGTAGTAGCACCAGTATCTATCCACCAAGTGTCAGTGGGTACAATAGCTAAATTGACTTCTGAACTAACAAAGCTGAGAAGTTTGTCTCCAGAATCTGCAGTTTGCTTTCATTTTCCTTTGTTATTGATCCTCTTTCGCTTCTTGCTCGTACTTTAAGAATCATATGCTAAGTGAGCACTTTCAGATGTCTTTATAATATACTCTCTTATATTTCTTTTACCACTGTACCGCATGGTTACCAACTTTGTAAGAAGTGTAGTAATCTCGACCTTTTCATTTGAGGTGAATCGGTCTGCCAGTTGGTTAAGGAAACTCCTAGCATCTTCACTCTCTGTTATTGAGCCCTTTATTTGTGCCGGTATGGAAAGCTTCATGATGCTTAGACTCATGCGATTTGATTTCTCCCACAGTTGAAATTCAGCCCTCTGCTCTATAGTGCTAGCACTGGTCAAAAGTGCAGGACGATCATTCCTTAATGCATAGTCCAAGTCCATGCAGCCTAAGACTACGATCACGTATTCTTTCCATTCAGCAAAATTCGAACTAGTTAATGTTGGGATGTTATTAATGTTGGCAGTTACAGATTGCACTGAAATTAAAAAAAGAAAAAATTTATTTAAGCTCATGATTTAACTAAAGTCAAGAACATATATATATATATAATAAAATTATGCAAATAAATAAAATTTTAAATGCATAAAAATTGGCTCCTTATGAGATACCAAATACAACATTACATTTTAATGTGTAGATTAAAATATAATTTGTTAGCGCTACTCTCTGATATAACTCAATCTTTAATTGACCACACAATGTGCCTTCCTTTGGGCCGACCCATTGTGTGCATAATATGAAACTTCATATGAATTATATTTTGGTCCATAGCTTACAACAACTTTAGTCTGCCACGCAATATGTCTTCCTTTGGGCCGACATATTTTGTGCATGATCAGAACAAAATAAATCATGTTTAATAATTGTAAACTATCTTGAACATATATCTGGCATAAAAGCAACCTTCCTTTGGGCCGATTACTCTTAGCATAGATATATGTCTACCAACACAAAATACACTAAACCGACCTAAGGTGTCTTCCTTTGAGCTGACATAATAGTTCAATTTAGTAGCACGTTGTGTAGATAGACCCAAGAAAATTCTAGATATTTAATCGAATAGATAATTTCTTTATTAGTCTTAATACCTCAAAATTAAGCTTATAATCGATTGATAACATACGGTAATTAAATGGTATGATCCAATTGATTATCCCAATCGATCTAAAACTTAATATATACGACTACATGATCATGTATAGAACCTTCCTTTAAAAAAATTAAAGTTTCTTTATGGTTCTATAATTAAAGAATATTATTTAATCACTGGATCAATATGCATTAAAAGAAAAATATTTAATGCATTATATATATATATACATATATATATATATATAATTTACTATTTACGTATAAAAATAGTTTTTTTTAATTCATTGTTTCGTTTTTTTTCTCTTCACGTTCATGATGTGAAAATAAAACTTAATCTATTAAAACGAAACATATAAATCTAATTAATTAATCCTTCTCAAGACTAATCAAATTAAGACAATTAATCAATTTTAATTATTTCTATTCATTATTTTAGACTTGGTAATCAATTGATCGACCAAATCAATTGATTAAACCATCATGATTCGACCTAAAAATTAGGTTAAACGTGATGATTCTTCCACCATTTTTTTTATTTTTCACATAAAATATGAAAAACTTAGAAAACAAGTATATCCTAGAATTTTCTTTTACATGATTTTCGACGATAAAAAAATTATATTATACTAGGAAAACTTAATCTAGCATACATATAATAAATCGACGAAAAAAATTTAAACTTTATTGTCATAAAACGATGAAACAAAACCTCGCTCTGATACCAATTGATAGAATATTATGTTTTCTCCTAACCGCATGAATTCTAGAAAACTAAATAAGAACTCGAAGAGAAAACATAATGTATATAAAAGCATGGATCTATTGTTTCATTGAATCATGGCATAACGAAATAATAGATGTATACCGAAAGACAAGGAACCTGATTGAAGAGTCATTGTCCTTGTTGTAGCGTCGTTGGCTTAATCCCTGTGGAAGAAGATGCAGCGGAAAGTTTCTTGTTAATGGGGAACAAGAAACTAGGTCATAAAGATCACCTAAACCCTTGGGGACCTCCCCTTTATATAGAAATCCAATCTGTTATCAGCCCATAGATAATAACAGATTGGTCTAAAGGGTTCTATATATTGAACCCGCATCCAATAATCCGAAATCCAATAAACATAAGTTAGATCACTTTAAGGGCTTAGATTGTATTTACATGTGCAACTTACAAATAAGCCCACCTAATAGAGATAATAATAATATCCAACAAATATCATATCATTGTAGAGATATCTAAATCCCTTCGGTCCTAACATATTCTATCTTCATGCATCTAATATGCTCCTACAACAGCTATATAGAGAGAAAGGTTTCAAGAAATATTCTGAGTTAATTACATATCTTCTTGTGGTTGAGCAAAATAATGAGCTTTTGATGAAAAATCATGAGACCCACTCAAGTGGTGCTAGTCCATTCTTTGAAGTGAATGAGATAACTTATAAAAATGATAAATGACAACATAGAAAAAAATTTTCATCGTGGTCATGGGCGTGGTCGTGGTTGTGGTCATTAATACAAAAGTGATCGATTTCAAGAAAATCATGGTGGTTATAATAAAAGAAGCACAATAACTCTCTAGAAGTGGGTTAACAATAATGCCCACCAGAAATGGGCAAATGGCAATGGTAAAAGGGTTCAAAGTGGACATGACACTGATGAAAAAAATTTAAAAAATTCATGATATCGATGTGGCATGAAAGGACATTGATCATGTACATATCGTACGCTAAAATACCTTTCTGATCTCTACCAAGTCTCTTTAAAGGGCAAAGCAAAATATATGGAGACAAATGTTGTCTTTCAAGACAATAACACAATTCTTTGTTCTTCTATGACTCATATTTAGATGTTTCTGATTTCTTTACAGATCCTGATGGCGGAATAAATAATTCGATTGGAAATGAAGATATTTATAGAAATATTTAACATGATCAAATATTTTAAAATAAATTTATTCTTTTCGTTGTTTCTCATTATGTATTTCTTTTTTTTTAAATGAAGAATATCATGACTTTGGATTCAATAATGAAGATTTATGTCTTGTTGATAGTGCAACGACACATTCTATATTCAGAAAGAAATTTTTTCTTATTTAGAAATGGGTGAAAGTAATATTACTATAATATCTAGTAGTACTAATATTATTGAAGACTCCGAAAAAGCTAACATATCATTATTTTAATGAATGAAATTTGTTGTTGAAAATGCATTGTTCTCTCCTAAGTCTCAAAGAAATTTGCTGAAATGGATATCACATTGAGACATATGATGAGAATATTGAATATCTTTATTTTACAAAATTAGTGTTGGGTAAAAAATATGTATATAAAAGGTTACCCACTTTCTCATTTGGTTTGTACTACACAATAATATATGCGGCAGAAACAAATACAAAAGTAAACTCGAAATTCACTGCCTCAAATTATTTTATACTTTGGCATGACTAGTTGGGACATCCTAATTTTAGAATATTTCAAAAAATTATCAAGAATTTTCACATGGACATCCATTAAAGAATTAGAAGATTCTTCAATTTAATGAATTCTCATGTGCTACTTGTTCTCAAAGAAAACTTCTTATGCGGTCTTTACCATCAAAAGTTGAAATTGAATCCCCTATATTTTTGAAACGTATACAAAGCGATATATGTGGGCTATTCACCCACCATGTTGACAATTTAAATATTTTATGGTTCTAATTGATGACTCTACAAGATGGTTACATGTATGTTTAATATCAACTTACAACCTGGCGTTTGTGAGATTGCTTGCACAAATAATTCGATTGAGAGCACAATTTTCAGAATATTCTATCAAGAAAATATGTCTTGATAATGTGGGTGAATTTACATCCCAAGTATTTAATGACTATTGTATATCTATTGGGATAACTTTTGAACATCCTGTTGCTTATGTTCATACACAAAAGGATTTAGCTGAATCATTTATTAAACGCCTCTAGTTAATAGCTAGACCATTGATTATGAAAACTAAGCACCCTATATCCATTTGGGGGCATGCTATTTTGTATGCAGCAACACTTATACTTATCAGGCAAACCAATTATCATATATTCTCTCTTTTCAAATTGACTTTTGGTTAGAAGTCTAATAGATCCCATTTAAGAATATTTGGATGTGCAGTATATGTGCAATTAGTCCATTACAATACACTAAAATGGGACCCCAAAGGAAATTGGGAATATATGTTGGATATGATTCCCTTTTAATTATAAGATATTTAGAACCAATGATGGGAGATGTCTTTACGGCACGATTTGCCGACTGTCAGTTTAATGAAATAATTTTTCCAAAGTTAGGGGAGAAAATAAAGAGTTTTTCAAAGAAGTCACTTGGTATGCATCATTATCGCAATTTGATTCTCATACAAATCAATATGAACTTGAAGTTCAAAGAATAATACATTTGCAAAATATTGCAAATCAATTGTCTGATGCATTATTCATTGACCTGAAAAGAGTGACTAAGTCACATATACTAGCTATTAATGCTCTAGCTCATATTGATGTAGCCCCCACGGGCAGCCGAGATGGTTAGAGCACAGGGGCTTGCATCTAACCGCCTGGGTTCGAGCCGCACGGGGCGCGTTGCGATAATATCAAAGGCGTCCTGTGTACAAAGTTCTCGGCCCAACTGTGTCCTAACTGTTTCGGTTACCGTGATTTACCTCCCTCGTCTTGGCTTAGGGGCAGGCTGTCGGGGGCGCTGGGGGCGAGCGTAATCGCCTTTATGCATCTAGCTCATATTGATGTACTAATTGGATAATCAATTAACGAGACTATTACTCGCTTGAAGCGTGGTAGACCGATCAGTTCTAAAGATAAAAATTCCCGAAAAAAATGGAGTAACTAATCAAGATATTCATTTTGAAGCGGCCCAGCCTCCTATAGAGATGACTGACATAACTATTGATAAAACCCTAGAAAGGATCTAGACTCTTGAAAATAATGAAGAGATCTCAATAAATTATATCAGGATGGGGAAGAAATTGAATCGACCAAAATTAGTTATCGATAATAAATTGGAATACAGTGTAGTGCTTGATATTGCTTATGAAAATAAGGATTAAGAACCTAAATCTATTGAAGAATGTCGTAGTATGCATGATTGACCAAAATAGAAAGATGTAATTCAAAAGGAATTAAACTCACTTGCAAAACATGAGGTTTTGGGACCTGTAGTCCTAACACCAAAAGGTGTAACCTCTGTAGGGTACAAATGAGTTTTTGTACGAAAGTGAAATGGGAAAAATAAAATCATAAGATATAAAGCTCGTTTAGTGGTACAAGGTTTTTCTCAAAAACCTAGTATTGATTATGAAGAAACATATTCCCCTGTAGTGGATTCAATCACATCTCGATATCTTCTTTGTATGACAACACAAGAAAAGCTTGAAATGCATTTGATGGATGTTGTAATAGCTTATTTGTATGAAAACTTGATAATGAATATATGAAAATCCCTGAAGAACTCACGATGCCAAAAACATCAAGTTTAAATTTTAAACATACGTATTCCATTAAATTACAAAGATCTTTGTATGGATTGAAGCAATTTGGACATATATGGTATAAACGTCTAAATGAATATTTGGTGCAACACAAATATCACAATAATCCAATATGTCTATGTGTTTTTATAAAAAAAGATGGACTAAAGTTTATGATTATTGTTGTATATATTGATGATTTGAATATCATTGGTAGTCCTGAAAAACTTCTAAATATAGTTGATATCTTGAAAAGGGAATTCGAAATGAAAAACTTAGGGAAAACAAAGTTTTGTCTTGAATTACAAATCGAATATTTTACAAATGGAATTTTTTATCCATCAATCAGTGATACACTAAAGGTCTTAAAATGATTTTATATGGATAAAGCTCATCCATTAAGTTCTCCGATGATTGTTCACTCACTTGGTATGAACAAAGACCCTTTTCGACCTAGTGAAAATGGGGAAGAACTGTTTGGTTCTGAAGTACCGTATTTAAGTACAATTGGTGCATTAATGTATCTTGCTAATAATACGAGACCAGATATAGCATTTGCGGTCAATTTATTAGCAAGATACAGTTCTTCTCCAAAACGTAGGCATTGGAATGAAATTAAACATATATTTAGGTATCTTCAAGGTACCGTCGATTTCGGCTAGTTTTATTCTAATATGTTTACTTCATAATTATCTGATCCACATAAAGGTTGTTCTTAGATTGGTTATTTATTTACATATGGTGGAACAACCATATCTTGGTGATCTACCAAACAAATTATAGCCGCTATCAAATCATTCAGAAATACTTGCAATACATGAAGTAAGTTGGGAATGTATTTGGTTGAGATCAATAATTCAACATATCAAGGAAAAATATGATTTAGCTGCTAATAAGAAATTTTCAACAATACTATATGAAGATAACGCAACATGCATTGCTCAATTAAAAGAAGGGTACATCAAAAGGGATAGAATTAAACATATTTCGCCAAAGTTCTTCTTCACTCATGATCTACAAAAGAATGACAATATTAAAGTTCAATAAATTCATTTTAGCGATAACTTGGCAGATTTCTTCACCAAAGCATTACCTACAATAACATCTAAGAAATTAATACATGATATTAGAATGCGGCGGTACAGAGATCTCAAATGATATTTTAAATAGGAGTAAATTTTCACTATATTATATTATGTTATCCGATAAATTTATAGTGATACGATTACTGAATGACATAGTTTTTTTTTCTCACTAGGTTTTTTCCCATTGGATTTTTTTCTAGTAAGATTTTAAAGAAACGGATTCCTTAATTATGGACATCTAAGAGGGAGTGTTATAAAATAATATATGTAGGGATGCATATAAGCTCCCAAGTATTTCATGAACTTTCTAATTATTTTATAACCCATCATTTCTCTGATCTCCTAATTTTATATAAATATACAAGTATAGAAATTTCAAGATGATTATATACCTATATATTATATATGTATCCTCTGTAAATATGAGAAAAATAAAATGTTAATAATATTTCTTTTTCGTTTATAATTGCTTATATAACTTCACAAAAATACCTTTTTAATATTTTTGTCTCAATTTAAGTATTAAAAATGGCAACATATTAACCATCACTTCATGGATTGGAACTGAATTTAAGTATTAAAGAAATTAGATTAAAAAATAAAATCATTCTGTTAAATTTATTATTTATATATTAACCATCCAATTTATCCAGCGAGGATATTAAATATCATCCACTCGTCCATTTACCAGCCCGACCGCAGGACTATTTATTTGATTTCTTCCATCGTTTGCTCATCCCTCAATTGCAATTTCTTCCCGTGTCTTCACTCTTCACCGCACGCCCACGGCAAGGGAGGCGATAGCGGCGACAAGCGCCCACCGGATCGGCAATGGCGTCGCAGAAGGAGCGCGATGACTTCGTCTACTTCGCCAAGCTCGCCGAGCAAGCCGAGCGCTACGATGGTAGGCCTTCAGATCTGAAATCTTAGGGTTTCCATTTCGTTATCGTATCTGTTGGGTTTCTATGTCGCCCTATCGATTTGATTCGCGCCGATCGCCGCAGAGATGGTGGATGCTATGAAGAAAGTCGCGAATCTCGACGTGGAGCTCACTGTGGAGGAGCGGAACCTGCTCTCGGTGGGCTACAAGAATGTGGTCGGGGCGAGGAGGGCTTCGTGGAGGATCCTCTCCTCGATCGAGCAGAAGGAAGAGGCGAGGGGGAACGCGAACCATGTGAAGAACATCAAGGAGTACCGGCATAAGGTGGAGACGGAGCTTTCAAATATTTGCACCGATATCGTTGCGCTGATCGATGAGCACCTCATCCCCTTTGCTTCGGCTGGCGAAGCATATATCTTCTACTACAAGATGTGAATTATATAGGAAATCACCATTGCGCTATATCTTGGATTTTGTTATTTTCATAGGTCCCAAAGTTTATTCTCTTTTTTGTTGCAGGAAGGCAGATTACTACCGTTACCTGGCAGAGTTCAAAGCTGGAGACGACAAAAAAGAAGCAGCTGAACAGTCTCTCAATGCGTATGAGGTAGATTCATTTTTCTTCGGCTTCCATATTTTATTTAACGTTAAGAGACTGCTTGAACTGACTAAATATTGTACTTTTGTTTATGACACATCCAAATTAACATCTATGTTAGATCTGTTTCCATTAGATGTACTTTAACTTTTATGATTTTGATATATTAGTAGTATTTGTTCTGAAAAAGGTTTACTATGATAAAGTAGGCATTGCTCCCTGTTTGTGTACCATATTTAGAATTCTCCTTTTTGTAGTTTGTATGAATCATTTCTATATGCATGTTTAAACGTGATATGTCTGTGCCATATGTGGAGAGATGTCCTAACTTTGTTGCAAGTGTTGACCGACTGTAGACAACAGAAGATGTTGCATCTTTGTGACATCGTTTGATAGTTTTGTCTATCTTTTCTCCATTATATGGTTGTATGGGTCTGATAAATTTTCCCCCAGAATATTTGACTTTTGAATGTCAATAGTTCCGATGCTTTCATTTGAGTTTTTGACTTTGTATGATGTTGATGGAGAAGGATTATTATTTATTATGTCCCTTCATGCATTGGAACCTATCCACCTCATTGCAAGTCTTTTCTATGATAAATGACACTATACTTCTTCAGCAGTGCCATGAAGAATTTTCTTGCTATGCTTAGAAACTGAAGTTTGCACTATTAGTTTGGACAAGCCATTTGGAGATAGTTAATTTTGCATTTGAATTTATACCTTGTTTTAAATACTTTGTTTTTGTTCTATATTTAAGTAATTTGAGGCCAACCAGAAATATAAGGAAATAGGTATCTCTCCTCTGTATGCAGTTAAATGCATAAACTTATAGACCTAAAAATTATTAATTATGCACAATTAACACATCCTGTTGGTTTTGACTTTTAAGCAAATTGAAGTGAACTGCTAGAGATATATCATATATGATCATGCCAAAGTCTGTAAGGAAGTGTATATTACCTAATATGTATTATGGCTATAAGATTCCTATAATTTGGCTGGAGGATATACATATATTTATGCTTTAGGAGATTTGTCACTTTTTTCTTTTTGTTGATAGTCTTGAATTTTACTGTTTCTTCATTTCATGGAATTATTGAATTATGCTTTTCTTCCTCTTATGAATTTGATATTTCGTTCCTATCGACTTATTTTCTTAACTATTAGCGGTTTCCTTTTTCAGGCTGCTACAAAAGTTGCTGAGACAGACCTTCCTCCTACTCATCCGATTCGATTGGGATTGGCATTGAATTTCTCTGTTTTCTATTATGAGATCATGAACTCACCTGAACGGTAATTTCTACAGAAGGTTTATTAGCATAATAGCTTATCCTTATCATCTAATTTGTCCTCTGACATAAATTGTGCCCCGCCTCAGTGAGGTGCATGTTCGATAGAAAATTGGACAATACCTTCTCTATATGACGGATAATCTGAAGCTTATATACATTACTCTCAACACAATATATAGATAGCACAGCCTCACATGGCTGGCCTCCACACAATCACAATAACAAGTAAAATAATAAACAACCACGCAGTTAATAATAATCATAATAACTCTATAAAATAATGCGACAAACCGAAAGTCCACGGAAACAACAAGTTAACTAACGAAATAAAAATAACGACACGTCCACCAAAATAAATACAAATCGAATAAAGAAAAATATGAAATAACCATCGACGCTAAGGGACTGGCATATGGGTCCTCTCCTGACAACATAAGTCGCAACTATTAACTATCTGAAACAAAAATAAAGGTAAGGGGTGGTAAGTTCGGGCGGACTCTGCAGGTATAAGAATAGATAAATGTATAGTATATAAAAAGGATATATCAAGCAAACAGAATCAATGAATACAATATCTGGAATATAGAGCATAAATCAAATATAACATCTATATGCATAAATATACTTGACATCCATATAACATACAGGAACATGATCAGAAAATCCTCATAACTGTTGAGCAAATTCAGATCATATACAAGTGTAAATTATAATCCATATATGGATGTCAATCAAATACAACAAATCATAGCTCAAACAAATGCAGCAACTATAAGGAAAATACACAATGCATAATATGCACATGATACAATCACCTGATCTGTACACACTCCAACTACTGCTACACTAGGTAGCTGGGTGGACAAGATACAAGGGCCCAACACCTGTGGCTATAAAACCCAAAAGCAAATGTGGGGACTCATAGCACCTGGGGGGTATCAATTATCTACACAAAACTCTAGCTGAGCGTGACACAACAGAAAATATGATCGACGACCTATTTCAACTACAAGTGAGCTAGTGGTCGTCAGCATGCAATCAATGCAAGGATGGTGCATGCCACTAATATGCACAACCTCAACCCGGTCAACAATCACGAAACAAGTATGATACACATGTACCCATTCAATATAATGATAAACCACACCTATTGATGTCAACCACACCTTAGATGGGTCACATGATAGTCCTAAAGTACTTGCATACAAGCAATGCTCTTTAGATCAGAAAACAAGAGTTGAGACTGCATAACTGAAAACTTTGATTATTACTCAAAGGTCAAGCAAAGAAAAGTATCAAGCAGAAAGTACAAGTAAAATAGAGCTAAGGTAAATAAACCTACTCAGATAACATAATAACCGTGCATTTAGGATAAAAGAAACTAAAGAATTAAATGAGAAGTGCCTGCCTCAAAATGTAGTACGTTCTAACCGTCATCGAGTCCGTGAAATCACCTCCAACTCGAATCTTATAAGTATAGGATACAAGGCAAAACTAAGGATCTACAATCAATATGTCATCCTATTTATTTGTTAATCAATATATATTAATTAATTAATTACCTTCTTAATCAATCTCAACCTTTTATTACGATAGTAACCCATTTGATCCATATTTCATCAGTTGATTCATGAATCTAATCAAATCCAATATCGTTATCATCTCCTAGTACATCAAGTAATTAACATAACTACTCCTCCATTAAGTAATTAATCCACTCATTAATTAATTAAAAATTCAAATAATTCAATGCCAAATCACATCATCTAGCTTACTAATCAATTCTAATCAAGCTCAATTACATTTCATGCTAAGACAAGATTATCCAATCTCTGCTCTAAACCAACCCATCAAGATTTTATTATCATACTAGGACTTAATTCAAACCAATGTCTGTATCAAACTCCTGGTACCAATTTAATCAACAATTAAATCAACCAATGATCACTCCATAATTTTGATCACAATAACAAATTCATATAATGATTAACCAATCCAATTAATGAATTTAACTAATCCAGTAAGTCCATAATTCCAATATCTCTAACTAATTATTGATTTATCATTAACTAAAGATCAACTTACAAATGATCACACTCTCATCAATGAATCCATAGATATGATTATCACCCTTGTCCATCATCCAATCTATGTATTTAATCAACCCTAATTAGTCAAGCTGTAAATAATTTACTCCAACCTCTAATTATCCCATAATTTTCCTCACCCTACACCATCAATCAATAATTCCGATTTATCTAGGATTTTTCCAAATAAACACACCATCATTCAAACATCAACTACTAATCAGAACTAAGATAGATTAACAAGGATTAGATCAATGAAATTCGTTACCCCTTTGATTTACCCCTCTTTTCCAACGATTGTTCACTGCGGCCAGCGGTAGAAGTGGAGGAAATGGCCCGTGCTGATCTGTGGTAGCTTCGTGGAACAACCCACGACGGCGAACGTGTGTGCACGATAGACCCCGATGCTAGGTGGCAGTGGTGGTGTGGCAGTGGCGTGATCGTGACCTTGCAATGGTGAGCGGCGCACCTGATGACCATATTCATGGACTCCCTCTTCTCTGACTTGATGGAGTTGCGTTGGGGGGAGATCATGGTGATGGTCAGATCACGCAAGGAGATCCGGATCGGGAGAGGCAGCCGACAACGCTAGCATCGATAGTAGCCGGGGAAGAAACACTACACCGGCGACGGCTTGCACCTCATGGTTGTTGGCGTCGACCATCTAGGTTGGGGGTCGGCGGTGCAAGGAGGAGAAGGGTAGGCGGCGATGAGTCGGGGCAGAGGGAGGAGGGATCGGCCAAATGAGAAAGGTTTCAGCCAAATTTAACCTAGGAATTTAATTAAACCAATATTTTTTTTTTAGAAAAACCAACTTCTCAATTAATAAACTGGGCTTCCCTTTTTATCCCCATAACTACCAAAACAACCCTAGAAAAAATCCATAAAAATATCTGAAAATTCCGTAAAAATTCTACAAGGTTATTCTTGATTTAACCCTTAGAATTTAATTGCCGTATTTTACAAATAGTCTAAATACAGGGCTTGCCACTTTGCAAAACTAGCTTTTGATGAAGCAATTTCTGAGCTGGACACACTGAGTGAAGAATCATACAAAGATAGCACCTTGATCTTGCAACTATTGAGGGATAATCTTACCTTGTGGACCTCTGACATCCCTGAAGATGGAGGTAATAATTGATGATCGTGATTCTTTCATTATTTAAAGAGAATGTTTGCATGATAAACTAATATTTATGTTAAATATAGTGCCATTTTATCGCGTAACTGACCTCAACTAGAATATTTATGTTAAATATTTTTCCATTTTTAACCATGAATGTTGCTTTTTATTGCTTAGCATTTCAAATTTAACTTGCATCAATTAAAATATCACTAGGGCTATGATCATGATTAGTAGAATTGAATGATCCCGATTCCCCGAGCTTGATTGAGGTTGATTTTAATTCAATTTCAAGTGAGAAACAAAATTAATAAAATTTAGATTAATCAAGGCAAATTTGATACTAAATTTGTGATTCATAGTTGGTAATCAAATGAGATAGAGGGAAAATTGACTAAATTATGGCAAAATTGCTTAGTTTGGTTGATATCTTTGATCCCCACTTATGAATATTTTCCGACAAATGGAGATGGGAGTGGGGATGATCTGCATTGTGTTTGGGTCATTGTGTTGGTGATAGTATTAATCTAGATTGAGAATCCTTATGATTTTGAGCATTTGAAAAGAAAATAATCGAGATGAGGCTTTAGTGTCATGCAAAGTTAGAGAGGCCGACAAGAGGCATAGGTGGAGGTGGATCCGCCAATGTACACCATGTTGTCGTTGTAGCACAAGGAGGAAGATGGTGGCGTTGCACCATTTTCGTCTTGACTTTTCCATGCTTTTAACCTTGTCGAGGAGGAAGAAGTCAAAAACAAAACTCCCCTTTGTCTCGACTTCGGTGCAAAACAGTAACAATTTGTGAACTCTAGTGAATCTTCTCCCATTTATTTGATTAATCAAGATATTTAATCAATTAATCAAGACTATTAATTAACTTCAACAACTATGTATTAATTATTTATTAATTAAAATTAACAAAGTTAATATAATTTAAAAGTAATTAATTAATGATTATTTTAAAAGGTTAAATAATTATAAATAGTTTGTTATTTTGAATAATTGATTTTTATTCAATATTTAATCAATTAAAAATAATTATTAGTTTATATAATTTAATCAATTTTACACCACCACAACACACACACAGAACTGATCTCCTGCGACCGCATACGTGGCACCTGCCTGATCGGTCAACCTGACCGATCAGACAGGTGCCTGATCGGTCAGGGACTAGCCTGACCAATCAGGCAGGTGCCACGCATGCGGTCCGCAGGAGATCAGTTTATATATATATTATATATTATTTATATATTATATTATATATATATATATATATTTCCACAAATTTGATACACGGCTGATACTTTAGCTTGATACTACTACCATGTTTATAATATTCTGTGGGTGCCATCTTAATTCCCTTTTCTGTACTCATTCTATTATTTGTGCTTTACAATAGTAACGTAGAGTATTTCCTGCCTTTTTCAAGCTTTCTAACTTCTTCCCTTTCTCTCTCTCCCTCCTGTCTCCCTCTCCCCTCATATTCATCTATCAAATCGCCCCCACGGGCTGGATCAGGTGGTGAGGTACTCGCAACTTGAATCAGAGGGCGTGGGTTCGAGGGTCGACGGTATGCGCGGGGGGTAAAACCTCGGCTGCTGTTTAAACAAAAAATCCCTCGCGCCTGGGTGCCTCACCATCCCAGCATTCACCGTGATTTACCCCCTCTGGACACTTGTGGGGCAGAGACCAGGGGGCCGTTAGGTGGCGGCTCCACCTTTTTGAATCATATTCATCTATCAAATCGCCTTTTGCCATCATATTCATCTATCAAGATGGTCTTGAATTGTATAAATATAAAATCAATCTATCCATTGGCCTTTTTTCTGAAATAATAAATCAATCTGCAAATATAATGCATATAAATAAGAATATTAGAGAAGATGAAATGCTGAAACAAGCTGAAGCCCACAATCTTTAGACAAAGATTTGACTCTTTCATACAAATTTATTTCAGATCTTCTATTCCAGGATTATAACTAGTAATACCTTTATTATTGGCAAGTCGATGTGGAGGCATGTACTAGGTCTGATATGCATGTCTAGTTATGTTTGCTTTCTTCCCGTTGTATATCTGATATACAAGTTGATTCTGCTTGTAGTGGGAAATTGTAAGAAAAATCGTTTTTCGCTAATCTTCATCATGAAATGCTAAGCTTGTGTTTGCTTTGAATTTTTTTTTTCTATTTTCTATTTTTCATTTTTCATTTTCCATTTTCTATTTTCTATTTTCTATTTTCTGATCTAGTTTTTAGAAAACGGAAAATGTGTTTGGTATGATATACTGTAACTCTATTTCTAGTAAAGAAAACTGAAAAATGCATTTGGTATGTTAATATTGAAAATTATAAATAAAATAATTTTTTAAAAAATAAAAATCGGTGCAACATTATAATTCTTTTTAGAAATAATATTTTTTAATCAAAAATTTTTTTAATATTTTTTTAATCAACATTTCATTTTTTTAATCAATAATTTTTTAATCAACAATATAAAAAACATATTTTAAATCTATAGATTGTATATTGGGAAGCATTGTTTGCATCCTATCGAGATAAACCATCACAGTAATACCGGTAATTGGGAAGCAACCAAGTCCTTGTCTAAAAGGTCGCCTACTCAAAAAATTGTGAATAAGGATACACTAAAGGTCATTGCAATAGGGGCTTTCTCAAAGCAATATCAGCCTGCACATATACATTTTAGTTAAGTCTTGATCATAAACAAAAGAAGAATAGCAAACAAACTACTCTGTAAAATACAGTAGAGAGTTGAGCCTTACTGCTTTATTTACTAGATATTACATTTGTTCACTTCGAATGTCAGAATAGAATAACAAAACAACACAACAAAGAACAAATTTTCCTTAGTTCCATGAACCTCCATCAAGGTTGCAAGGATTCCATCGATTGTATGCAAGCAGCTTCATCCTAGACCTCATTATTCTAGCAGGTGAGAATGCATTGTTTTGATAACGTCACCATAATATTAGATCCAATAGCCTAGACAGAAGTGGACAATGCAAAGGACTCAACCTCCAAACCTTTTATCTATCTAAACTCTAAAAAGGACAGAGAACTGACAATAAAAAATTGAAATCATGCATGTGCATGATCATAAAATACTCCTTAGATTCAAAGAAAATTCCCATAAGATTTGTAACTGCTTGTGCTCTATGATTAAGAGAAAGCAATCAATATTCAACTGGCACAAAAGGTCTAGCCAGCAAATATGACAATTGAACTGAAACATGTGTTGATAGGATGATAGAAAATTAAGAAATGTATTATTATCCAAGAACTGACAGTAAACAGATAAAATGAGACAAAACAGGAGACTATGGCACTGGTATCAAAACAGGAGACTATGGCACTGTCATATGAGACTTACTACACTTAAAATAGATCTAAGGGATCTTGGTGTTAAGTTTAACACCTCACATAATTCTTCCAACTTATGTGGAATTTTGTTGGTTAATTAGATAGTTGGATCAATGCAGAACAGGCAGTTGTAAAATAGCAGAACAATCAAGGTTACATAAACTGTGCATTAGAGCGAGATAGAGAAGCCAGGAGTTCAAGAACTCACTAGAAGTATATGACAAAGATGTGTTTCCTTAGCTTGAAATGCACTAAGAAGTTTACTAGGGTTGGTGCACCATTTTCACAAAGCTAGAAGCAGTTCAAGTAATCTCACATGGGGAATTAGGCAATGCCTCAAATAATCATAATCTTCAATTTAATATCATAGATATGTTTGAAAGATCTTATAAGATTCTCAGATAGCATAATTCCCAGTGTAAAGAATGCTCCTTATGTTTCTGGCAAAAGAGAAGGTACAAAGTGATTTACAAGACTAGGAAAAATTATATGTGCTTTAAATGGGCGAGTGATGACGGCGAGTGGCGAGTGATGACGGCGAGCGGCGAAGGCGACCGGCAGAGGGTGATGCTGCGATGAAGGCGAGCGATGAAGGCGAGGTAGGGCACGGGAATCGGGTCGAGCGATGAAGGCGAAGGCGAGCGCCAGAGGGTGATGCGGCGAAGGCGAGCGGCTGAGAAAGGGTCGGCGATGTGTGATGCGAGCGATGAGCGGCGTGCGGCAGAGGGTGATGCGGTGAGTTAGGGCACGGGAATCGGGTTCGAGGGGAATATTTCCGTTTTCTATATTTTGTACCGCATTTTCTATTCTCCTCATAAAATGATATTTTATCATTTTCTATTTTCTTAGAAAATGACATCTCCTTTTTCAGAAAATAGAGTTAGAAAATATCAACCAAACAACATTTTCTAGAAAATTAGAAAATGAAAATAGAAAATACCCAAACCAAATGCCCCCTAAGCTTTGTTGCTTTGGGAAATTAGCTTTTGTTGTTTGTTTGATTAACATTACTCCAACAGAAAATTGTACTCATCTTGTCAAAAGCAATCGAACACTTGCCTTGAAATTCACACTATTTTACTTAAAACTGACCTTTTCGCATTAGTGTTTGAAATCATTTGATGGGCTTCGTTTCGAGTAGTTTAAAATGTTTAATTTTCCTGTTGATCAGCAACTGAAGACAGTATAAAGGAGAACCATGGTAAGCCTGGTGCAGTTGAAGAAGCAGAGGTGGGTTTCTATTAAATGCATTCCATTTATATACTCTTCCAATTCACTCCATATGTTCTTCCTACATGAAACAGAGGAGTTATTTTCATGTTCTTTCCAATACCCCTCTAATATTTTCTCAAGTTTCAGTGTCTATTGATGGATGCTTAAGTAATGTTTTTTGGGAAAAAAATTTCCAGTGAAGATCTGATGAACTGGAGCGCCTCTGGAGAAGAACTAGGCCATCCTTGCCATTCTGATACCATTTGTTTTAGTGTTTAAATTTTCTGTTATTGTTTCCTGTTATCGTTCGTTGCTACTTAACTTGATTTAAGAATTTTATCAGAGCTTTGTGTTATAAAACGTTGGACTCGATATGTTGGAGTCACTAATTTCCAGAGTTTTGCTGGCTATCCAAACGTCTACAAAGGTATGGAAACAACTTTACCAGTATGTATTATTTAGACTGTTTCAGTTAAACGTGTTTTCCCCCTTCCATTGAATTGAGTTAATATTGCCCTAGTATAGATGGAGGACGTATGATATTTTTAACCTAATTGTCAGGGGTCGATCTTCAAGAAGGGATGGTTTAAATTTTCGATCTCCAGAGTTTCAATTTGCAATTAAATTTTTTTTTGTTAAATCTGAAAGCGCAGCAAATCCAATAGCACAGCTGTCTCAATATTTCAAATTCAATTGACATATTCCCTGCAAGCTATGAAATTTGAATCATCGGTGCCTGAATAATCCATTGCACTGGGCGGAACCAGAAGGCTAATCTACTCGAGCTAATAAAAAAATATAAACAGATTTAGAAGATGGGAATGAAAATAAAATTTATTTCATTTCATTTATCATGTATGATATACGAGAATCAAAATTAAAATATAGATATAATATTCTTGATTTTATAATTCAGTCCTCATTAAATTATCACTAAATTGATAAATTTTTTAATTAAAATTCATTATATTTTTATTATCGAATGTATATCAAGTATCTCCTGAGTAATCCACTGCAATGACGGAGCCAATTGGGTTGTTCTATCCCATTCGGAGCTAATAGAAAATAAAAACCCATGGATTGTCATTTACTTGATTTTTTTTTCTTACTCTACCTATCTCATTCTTTATTTCTCTTCATCGTGAAGCTCACTGATTAAAATCCGGGTAGATTAATAGGTGGCTCCGCCTTGATCCATCTGGTGACCTGCCGCTGTCCCATATCGAGGAGAAGCACTGGAATAATAGGAATGTATAGAAATGTTTCAATTATGTGACGTAAGACCGTTATATATATATATATATATATATATATATATATATATATATATATATATAAATAAAAAAAAAAAAAAAAAATTAATATATAATATAATAATATATATATATATATATATTCACACCCATACCAACACCCATACGGTCATAGCAACGTGATTGATATATATATATAAAGAAAAGAAATAGTATTAAGTAAAACATTCTCCATACGGTCATAACACAACGTGATTGATATTATAGTATAACATAATAAAATAAGAAAAATTATTAATATAAAATAATAAAATTTAAGTTGGATTGTTATATATATATATAAAGAAAAGAAATAGTAATCGTAGTAAATACATATCTCCTCTCACACCCATACCAACACCCATACGGTCATAGCAACGTGATTGATATATATATATAAAGAAAAGAAATAGTAGTTATAGTAAATACATTTCTCCTCTCATACCCATGCGATCAATCACGTGATACACGCTTTTCAGTTAAGGCCAACCTGTGAAAGTTCAAGCAGCGCCCAAACGACCCAAAATTCAGGGATGATGAAAATAAGGAAAACTTTGAGGGGTTGAAACGATATCACCCCAAATCGAAAATACTGGTGGAAGATGGTTAGCTTTGGCCTTTGGGAAGCTTTATATGAACGCCATTTCACTACATTCAATCAAGGGTAGGCTACTCCTTTTGACTTGCCCTTTACCTTCCGCTCTTATTCCTCGCTTCCTGTTCTTCCGATCGATCCGCGAGAGAAACCTTGAGCGCGCAGCAGGCGACCCGATTCGTGTCGTCTCGATGGCCAACAGCAACCTCCCTCGCCGGATCATCAAGGTATGCCCTCTCCAGGTCCTTTTGTTCTTTCCTTTCCTCTTCTCGCCGATTTGGCACGATCAGGTCCAGGAAATAGGGGAAATAGCACCGGAGGTTGTTTTTTGTTTTACTAGGTTGTTTGATTTGTTTTTGATTTGCATCCTGTCGGTCTGTCAGGAAACGCAAAGACTCCTTAGCGAACCCGGTAAGTTTTACTTTGTTTTCGATTAGTGTTAGGTATTTTTAGGGTGATGGAAATTACAGTGTTTTGGGTGAGGAATTGTTTATCCTGTTTGGATATTGCGACTCTTTACGTTTTGCAGCTCCCGGCATCAGTGCATCTCCGTCCGAGGATAATATGCGCTACTTCAATGTGATGATCCTCGGGCCAACTCAGTCTCCATATGAAGGTGACGATTGCTGATAAAATATGAGTTATTTTGGACCATCGTTTGGTGTTCTTTTATCGAACCATATTGATTGATTGTCGATCTGAAGATCTAAAGTAATTTGCTTATTTGCATTATATTTTCTGTTTTTCCCATGATCAGGAGGAGTTTTCAAGCTGGAGTTGTTTTTGCCTGAAGAATATCCCATGGCTGCTCCAAAGGTAAGATACTCTGTAGTTAGTCCTCTGCGTATCTCGATTAGAAGGCAAAACTTGTGTATTCTTAGACTTATTTCTTTCCCACGTTTAAGCATCGAGCTAAGCTAGAATAGGTAGATATGTAGTTTGACTAGTTCTACTTATGCTTCAAACCTACATTGCTTCTTAGTTCAAGCATGACTTTGCCATTATTGTCTTGGAACAGTTGGGACACTGCCTGCTGTCATTGGTGTTGTACTTCCATTATTATAAAACTTTTCTTTCTTCAAAAGTTATGGCTATCTTTATGGACAATTTCGAGTTTATTAAAAATTTATCAACTCAGTACTGCACAGAAATCATGATTCAAGTAATTAAGAGAAAAACATCAAAACGGGAAGTAACTCCTTTCTTATATTGATGCATTACTACTCCACAAGATTTAGTTAAAAGTTCATGAAGATAGGGCATAACTAATAAACAGACATCAATAGCTAGTGTTATGTCTGAACTCCTACTAATTATTTGGTTTGATTGGATCTATGTTTTCCCCTCCATTGAGTCCAATGTAAAGCCATATACCAACTTATTCTTACAATATGATTAGAATCCATATTCATGAATATAACATGCCATTTTTTTGACTGTACGCTTTCAATTAAACTAACAGTTGTAGTGTCATGAAACAATGATATTGATGTTTTATTTTGTCATCAAAATTCATGGATGGGCATAGTCATTGCCTTTTTTGCCTTGTTTCTTCTAGTTTATTAATCCACTATTCTAATTTCTGTTTCATGTCATGGCACTCTTTGATGCAAGACCACCATAAAATCAGAAGTTAACTTGATACAAGAATCATTCAAAATTTATTACAGAGGCCTTGCTGAAATAACAGCTCGAACCCACTAAATAGAGTCATGGGATCTTTGGGACATGGCGTTTGGCTATAGGATCATGCAGATTCTTCTTAAAGCAAACCAAAAATGTACCCTATCTAATTAAACAAAATTACTAGTAAAATAAAGGAGTAATTGTAGTTGCTGGAATCAAGGAACCCGACCACCAATGGGTGATTATATGTGATTCTTAATGTAACACCACTGAACATTGAACGTACAATAGAAGTGCACAATCATTTCGCATGAAATTTCCATGTTGTGTTGTTCCATTCATTGTCCACATATGCTTGTTCCTTCCAACTAATAAGATAAAAACTAGAAAATGTTTTGACGAAGGTAGTTCATCCATACCTTAAACATGTCTTCAATGGACTGAAAACACAATATTTCTCACAGATATGTGCTAATATTGAAGTCAAAGTTGGAATTACATGCATAATCTGTAGCTTGAAAGTCTTGATATATTCCTTTTAGTTCAAAGATTGACTAATGTTCTATTTTTGTTATGGAGTCATGGTGGCAAAAGGCGATTCGCTCGCCCCAGTGCCCCCGCCAACCTGTTCCAAGCCAACACGGAGGAGGTAAATCACGGGGGCTACTAGATTGGACAGTGACTAGCGAATAAGAGAGAGTAGGCACCTGACTTTACCAGGATTTGACTCCGACCTCATAGTTGCAACGTCTCATGCGCTAGTCATCAATCCATCTCGTGGGGACTCTTAGGATTTGTTATGGAGTCATGTATCATGACTATTAGAATTAAATTTCCTCAAAATGTTACGTGAATCATAATTCGAGCATCCAAGGTAGCTAAATAATTTTTAGGAAGATATTTAGGATTAATTTGATTAAGATTTTCTCTGATATTACTCTTTTGTTCTGCTGAGAGTTAGTATACAACATATGTGGTTCATTTTTTAGTTCACTTGCTTGCCTAACATTGTCATGCATCTCTTTAATTCTCCTTCAGTTATAGCGGATTCAGATTGGTCAGCTATGTCAGATCCATGTTGGTTTTACACCTTATCATCCTTGTCATACTATTTTACTAAATGTTTAGCACCTTGATCATCTTCTACAGATTCCAACCTTTTGCACCTTGATTAGACTTCTATTAGGCAACTCCGATTGTGATGTGTAAATACTCAAAGTTAGGATTTACTTGTATGAGAATTGCACCCAAGAAATTAATGTGTTTTGGCTTTTTAGCCTAATGTTAGAATTAAGTTTTTGCTTTGTTTCTTGGAGTGGAAAGAAAACGACTAGAACAAGTTTACACATAAAATCAAAAGGGTTCCCTTTTTTATCCATATTGTCAAAGGGCATCCCTCTTTCAAAATTTATCAAAATAACGCCCCATTCATAATTTGATTTTGAAATACCCCTCTGTGTTCCACCTTGGAGCAGCTTTGACCAAAGTTGATTGTGCTCGTAAAATAGTGTATCTCTAGGGTGGTATAACTTTGACAAATGCTTCTCTAAGGTGGATCAACTTTGACCAAAGTTGGGCCAGAGCTACTCTAAGGTGGTGACCAAAGTTGGGTCAAAGCTGCTCCAAGCTAGCGCACAAAGGGATATTTCGGTTATCAAATTATGGGTGGAGCGTTGTTCTGATAGGTTTTAAAAATGGTGCACTCTTTTAACAACCGTTCAAAAATTCCTTTTATTGAATATTATAAGATATCAACCCTATTTATATACAAAGTTAGGACCTATTCTAAAAAATAATTAGAACTCTATTTTAGAAAATAAATCATGATTCTATTCTAGGGACTAATTTGTATTTTAGGTAAAATACAAATTGAGATACATCAAATTATACCTAGCTATATTTATAATATTCTAACACTCCCCCTCAAGCTAGAGAATATAAATCATATGCACCTAGCTTGTTACATATATAGTCAATTTGGGGCCCTCTAAGTGACTTACTGAATATATCTGTTAGTTGATTATGTGAGTTGCAAGGTTGTAAAAATCGTTAGGTGGTAGTCGGGCAGAGGACTATCGCCTAGCGCCTAGGCAGCGCCTAGGCCGACTTTTACAACAGTGGTGAGTTGACATAACTAGTAGATATTTCTTCATATACAACTTTCTCTCTGACAAAGTAACAGCCGACTTCAATATGCTTTGTCCTCTCATGAAAAATTGTATTTGAGGGATATGTATGACGGCCTGGTTGTCACATATAAGTGATATTTGTGTAATCTCTCCAAATCTTAGTTCCTGAGGCAACTGTTTAAGCCATATAATCTCTTAACTAACTATGGTCATAGTTCGATATTCTGTCTCTGCACTGGATCTTACTATAACATTCTATTTTTTGCTTTTCCAAGAACAAGATTATCTCTAACAAATATACAAAACCCAGAAGTTCCTATCAGTGGAAGAACCTGCCCAATCTGCATCAGAATACCCTACGACTCGAGTATGTCCTTTGTTTCCGTACAAAAGACTCTTTCCTGGAGCGTCTCTAATATATCGAATAATGTGGATCACAGTATCCCAATATTCCTTGCATGGAGAGTTGAGAAATTGACTTACTACACTTACTCCAAATGAGATGTCTGGACGAGTAACAGTAATAGTTTTCCTACTAATCGCCTGTATCGTTCAGGATCTGAAAGAGGCTCTCCTGATTTGGCAGGAGCTTGATATTAGGATCCATGGGGTTGTCAATTGTCTTTGAGTTTAACATTTCTGTTTCTTCCAAAATATCAGTTGTTTACTTCCTTTGGGATATGATGATCTCATCTTTGGACTGTGCTACTTCTATTCCCAAGAAATATGAGTTTGTCGAGATCCTTTGTCTGGAAATGTTTGAAAAGATGATATTTCACCTGTGAAACCCCGAGATGATCACTATCTGTGATGACAATATCATCAAACATAAATCACTAAGTAGATGCAACCAGTAGATGAGTGATGTTAAAAAACAGAATGGTCGGTCTCGCTCTGAGTCATGCCAAACTGTTGAATTATGGTACTAAATCTACCGAATCATGCTCTGGGTGACTGCTTGAGGCCATATAAAGATTTTCGCAGACGACATACAAGACCAGAAGACTCTCCCTGAGCAACAAAATACGGAGATTGCTCCATGTAAACTTCCTCGAGTAGGTCACCATGTAAGAAAGCATTTTTTATGTCCAACTGATAAAAAGGCCAATGTCGAATCGCAACAATGGATAAGAATAGGCGCACAGAGGACATCTTGGCAACAGGAGAAAAAGTGTCTACATAATCTAATCCGCAGATCTGAGTATAGCTCTTAGCGATGAGGCGGGCTTTAAGCCAGTCAACTTTTTCGTCTGGACCAACTTTCACCGTATATATCCAACAACAATCAACAACTGATTTTCCTGATGGTAGAGGAACGAGGTCTCATGTCTCACTGCTTTGTAAGACACATTTCGTCGAGCATAGGCTGTTTCCATTCTGGATGGGCAAAGACATCACCTGCAGTCTTTGAAAGAGAAAAAGACGTCAAAGAGGAAAGACAAGAATAATAGGAAGGAGAAAGACGATGATAACTCAAAGAAACATAATGAAGAGAAGGATTACGAGTGGAACGCATACCTTTTCGAAGTTAAATAGGAATATCAGACTCAGGAGATGGGATCGGAGGAAAAGGCGAATGACTTGGCTCCAAAGATGTGTCCATGGCAATGTCAGCGTTGGGCGGCGGCAAAGCAGGACGAGGATGACACTGATAAACCCGCAATGGAGGAGGAGATGGGGCTAGAGGTGATAGAGAGTCCTCCGAGGGTAAAAGATAGTCACTGGCGTAGGCGTAGAAGGAGAAAATTCAGACGGAGATGCGTTAGGCCCAAAAAATAGAACCGAATCAAAGAACGTGACATCAGCAGATATGAAGTACCGACGGAGAGTAGGGGAATAACACTTGTACCCTTTCTGAGACCATGGATACTTAAGGAAGACACATTTATGAGATCGAGGAGAGAGTTTGTCAATGCTAAGATCAAAAGCATAAGCAAAACATATAGAACCAAAGACCCTAGGTGGTAAAGGATGAAGAGACTGATGAGGATAAAATACATGATGAGGTATTTTACCTTGTAGAGTGGAGGAAGGCATGTGATTGATGTGATAACATGCAGTAAGTACGATGTCACCCCAAAATCGATAAGGAACATGAGAGTGGAAAAGAAGAGTCCGGGTGGTCTCGAGAAGATGACGATTCTTGTATTTGCAACTTCATTCTGTTGGGGGATTTGAGGACAAGACATCCTATGCAACACACCATAAGACGCCAAGAAGGCTCGAAACGGAGTAGATAGATAGTCACGCCATTATCACTTTGCAAGGTTCGAAGAGAAATACTAAATTGAGTTTTGATTTCATGGAAAAAAGATTGAAAAATAGAAAACAATTCTGAACGATCATTCATCAGATATAACCAAGTACAACGAGAAAAATCGTCTATAAAAATAACAAAATATCGAGACCCCAATATAAAGAAATACGACTCCGACCCCAGATATCAGAATGAACTAAAGAGAAAGGGGACATAGCCCGACTCACAGTGCGAGGAGAAAAAGAATTACGAATATGCTTTCCTAATTGACATGACTCACAAGTCAAAGACTCTAAGTAAGAAAGGCTAGGATGTAATTGTTTCAACTTATCAAGACCTGGATGTCCTAATTGAGCATGAATAAGAAGAGGAGATATCGCCGAACCAACAAGAGAGGGCCAATGAAGCCGATATAGGCCATGAGACTCACATCCGAAGCCAATCATCCTCCTCGTACTCTGGTTCTGTAAGGAAACAGAAGTTTTAGTAAAAGAGATTACACAATCAAGAGACCAAGTAAGTTGACTTATTGATAACAAATTAAAAGGAGTTCCAGAAACATAAAGAACATTATGAATTGGGAGAGACGGAGAAGGATGAACAATTCCAACACCCTGAGACTGAGTTTGAGAACCATTTGCCATGGTGATAAAGGATAAATAATCGGAAGTAGTGAGAGAAGAAAAAAAAGATTTATTATCAGTGATATGATCGATGGCCCCAAAATCAAGAATCTAGGGATCCGAAGATTGAGATATACCAGCAAAGGAATTACCAGCGTGTGCAACGACAATAGTGGAATCATAAGCCTGTCGATCCTCATACCGTTTCAGAAAGTCGTCGTAGGAAGGCGGTGGGGTCATATCCGGTGGCAACTGTGAAGTGGAAGATGAAGAAGCGACAGAACCTTGGACGATTTCAGCGACACGAGGGAGTCAACCATGTAGACTCCAACATTTATCAATTGTGTGTCCTGGTCAGTGACAGTGATCACACCAAGGATGTCCTTTGCCACCCTTACGGTGTGGAAGTCTGGTGTTGCTTCGAGAGACCAAAGCTGATGAGTCAACAGGAACGGAAGGAGATAACGCCAAGACTTTGGCAGGGACACGAAGGAGAGTCGCCCAGGTACTGTCCATGGTAGCTTCTGTAGGGCTGCCCAGAATTTGATCGCGAACATGAGAATAATCTGTGGGCAAACCATATAAAGCCAGAGATACAAAAAATTTCTTCTGATTTTCAAGCTTTGCAACAGGAGTGGTTGCAGGTGGAAATAGTTCATTGAAGTCACAAAGAAGGCTAGAGATCGAACTTTGATAAGTTGACATAGAATCCTTAATCTGATGGGCATTGAGGTTCTTTATGAGATCTTCACAAACTTGATAAAGTCGTTGAGAGGTGCTTGTAAAGAGTTGTTGAGCCTGTGCTCATACAGCTTTGCAGGTTTTGTGAGTGTGGAAGACATCCTAAAAGATGAATGGATTGTGGCTCGGATAATACAACATAACTGAGTGTCAACCTTTTCCACAAAGGACGATCGGCGACTTGAACATCCTCTTCGGTTTGGATTAGATATGTCTCATAACTCTATCCAACAAGCCAAAGCTCAATGTGAGAGGCCCAAGAGGAGTAGTTCTTACCATCCAACTGCTCGGAAGAGAGCGGTGCAGTGATATTGTTGGTAAAGATTGAGATAACCGGCTTTGGAGTGCCAGAGGTAGTCATTGATCAGTTTTGGATTGTTGAGAGGTTGTCGGCGTCAGGAACAGGTGCTGGAATACGCACGTGACGGAGGAGCCTTCGGCGTTCGATGAAAGAAAAGCACACCGCGGAGAATAACACACGGTGTGTGACGGTGTGTAGGAAGGAGCCTTCAACGCACCTGAAGATGGAGGTCGCGAGTCGAGGAAGAAAAAGAAGGACTATCTTGCACGAGCAGGTTGTGGGGAGCGATACGATCGGGTACAGAGAGAACGCGATCATGTGTGGAGAGCGACGCATTGTCGGAGCTCGTGATGGGTGCAAGAGAAGAACAGCAACTTCGGCTTTTCCGGAGAACAACAGCTCTGGCTTCTCTGGAGAACAATAATGTCGCGTGCAGGAGAAGAACAACAACGTTGTGAGGAAGAACAGCGGCGTCGCGTGGAGAGAGGGGAAAAGAGAAGTCGCGAGCATGACAAGTCGCAAGAAGGAAAAAAAGAAGAAACGAATCGGCCAAAATTTAGGACAAAAGAGAATTTTAGGATAAAGAAAAAACTTAAACCTTGTGTTCTAATACTATGTTAAAGAATTTCTTTCATCGAATATTACAAGATATAAGCCCTATTTATATACAAAGTTAGGACATATTCTAGGAAATAATTAGAACTCTATTCTAAAAAATAAATCAGGATTCTATTCTAATGACTAATTTGTATTTTAAGTAAAATATAAATTAGGATATATCAAATTATCCCTAACTATATTTATAATATTCTAACAATGACATAGGTTATTAGGGGCCTTTTTTGATTTTCTGCCAAGTTTACCTTGTTTCTAGAAATTTATTGTGGATTAATTTCTCAGAAAATGGTGAATTTTGTGGTTCATGTGAGGGATTAAAATTGGGGAAATCAATTCCATGTGTGTCAATCGTTGCTTGGTCAGGCATAGAGCATCGTCAGCCTCATGACATTATGGAGCTCCTCCCGGATGCGTGTGTCCACTGTCTTCGACCATTACTTGATTGAGGGAACTACACAACCTAGGCCTAGACTTCGAGCTCGGCCTTGACTTGTGTATTGATACGGCTAGAGAAGAAGGTGGAGGCAACATGAGGCGGGTAGGAGGGCATGTTCCAATTGACTAAGGTTATGTTTGGTTAGGGATAATGTAATCAAGCTTGTAATATAATTGGGCTTGGAATGTAATTGGATTACATATTGTTAGCCTTGTAATTCAGATTATAAAATTTTATTATCTTTTTTTAATTCAGATTACATTATATTGTAACTTTAAAATTGTACCAAATAAAATAATCAATCTTGTAATGTAATCAATAAGGCTAATTACCCCTCACTAAACAAAGCCCAAGTGAATTGTCAATTGGGAGGGAGGAGTCTCTTAATATACAGATACCATTGACTACCTCATTTGTCCACATTATGGGAGACTATGAGGCACATCATAGCTTCAACACACTCTCATGCCCTTCATGACTCAGGTAGAGATCTGGCTCTAGTACTTGGGACAAACCTTATCAAATTTTTAGCTATTCAGTTGGTTTAGTTTGTTGTATGCTTCACAGTGGAACCAATAATCCATATGGACAAATTTGTAATTCTTAGCAGTCAGTATAATGTATAATATATCAATATGCCATGCATGCTACTTTACCATGGTTTTAAATGTTCTCCCCAATGGTTTTGTCTTTGTAGATTGAAGTGGGTGAATTTCTGTATTTAGGCAATGAAACATTTTCGCATGCAAACATATAACTAAGTAGGATCAGCCTTAAGTTCTCCAATTGGAGAAAGGGTACTTTTTCCATTCTGGTCTTTGAGGCTGTCGTTTTAATTCAGTCTGGTCTTTTGGTTTGCCATTATGTCCTCACCAAACCTTTTTCATGAATGTTTAGAGGGCCTTATTTTCTTGGAACTTAGAATTGCCTTTTGTTTCCTTTTATCCTTCTCAGTTGTGATTGGAAGGATATTATTCATTTTAGCAATTTGTTCATCTGTTGACGATCCTCTTGTATTAGGAAGGAGGGTAATTGTAGCACCTATAGTTACAAAATGCAGAATGCATTGCAAGTTCTTTTTCTATCATCTTCATTTTTCTTTCCTTTCTCTATCTTTGTTGCATTCAGAATTAATATATTTCTTGGAACTCGTCTTGATGATGATCATGAAGTCATAAATGAACTGTTAATGGTTTGTTTCTCTTGACAATCTCAATGAGACTGATGCTTTTGTCCAAATTCCACCAATTGAGTTACCAGTTCATTTCCACTCAAACTCCAGGAAGCAGAGGATTAAAGCCATTTGAGTGTCGATCTGATAGCTTTCTAATACTAGTTTCTTGTGTTTTCAGTGCACCAGGAAATTTGCAGATATGAGCTAATTAAAGTTAACAAGACAATATTTGGCATTATGTATTAGTATAAGAAATAAATGATAATTTCATGGTCTTTTGAACCTAGTTGTAGAGAACAGCTATAATTTCTTACTAGGCAGAATTCAAGCAGGTTCAATATATTCTATTTTGTCTACAATAAACTTGCGAAAATATAATTAGTTAATTATATAGAAAGCATATTTTCTCGAAGTGTACTAGTGTTAACTAGTTAGATATCTATCTCTAGAACCAGCAAGGCAAGTGTTAACTTTTTTATCACTTATGGAAGATATCATGGAGTAGATCACCGAGCTACCGTTTTCATTTGTCACTCATATTCATCTTTAGAGCTTTGTTCCTCTTCACCTTTTGATTTAATAAGTTAAATAACAATAGTTCTTATTTACATTGGTCATTAATTTTTATAAACTGTATCTAGAACAGGTCCGTTTTCTCACCAAAATATACCACCCAAATATTGACAAGGCAAGATGCTCTACCTTTTATTTCGACTTTTTATATGAAATGCATATCTAATATAATGGGATGCAGCTTGGAAGAATATGCCTTGACATTCTGAAGGACAAATGGAGTCCAGCCCTCCAAATCAGAACAGTACTTCTCAGGTGACATGTTTTTTTGATAGTGAACCATCTTGCCCCATGAAAGAGTGTGATATTTTTTCTATTTCATTTTGGATGATGCAGCCTGGTAAGCAAATCAAAATAATCTAAACAAACAATAACCTAGTTTTTATTGTTCTTCCTACCTCGATCTCAATATCTGTTCTCCCCTGCATTCATGGCCTATAATGTGATCAGTAGTAATTGTTTCCTTATTTCCTTGAAAAATAATAATTTCTTGAATTCATTTCTCTAACCATTCCCACCTCAGCATTCAGGCTCTTCTTAGTGCCCCAAATCCAGATGACCCTCTCTCAGAGAACATCGCCAAGCACTGGAAGTCGAACGAAGCAGAAGCCGTAGAAACAGGTACTCTTTCATTCACAGCGGCCTCAGTGATTGAACTCGTCCATTTTAAGCTCCTCACCGCCCTCTCACCGATTGACTGGATTATGCAGCAAAAGAATGGACACGTCTTTATGCTTCCGGTGCATAAACAATTGTTCCAAACAGCCGCAGTGATCTGTCTGCACTTGGAAGTTTATTCATCCATATAAAACCTTGACACTGAACAAGGTGCAAAGTCAAGGAAATGCTTTCTTCTTCTGCTGTTATATACCGTGTAATCTCAAATTTTCAAGCTGAATCTCTACTGTCTCTTTATATGCCCACTGAAACCTAATTTCTTAACTTGCATTTGTGAAAATATAGTCCTAAGGTTGCGTTTGGTAGGGTGTAATCCACCCTATAATGTAATCGAGATTACATTACAAGTTGGATTCCTTTGTTTGGAATAACTTTAAAATTGTAATGTAATCTCGATTACAAAAGAGGTTGATGATTTGTAATCTGGATTACAAAATAAAACCTCTGTAATCTGGATTACATTACAGCTTGTAAAGTCGTCGGCCGGGTGGCGACGATCGTCGGTCGTCGGCCGCCGGCGGCCGGTCGTCGGGCGGCCGGTCGTCGGGCGGCGGCGGCGGCCGGTCGCCGGGCGGCAGTGGCGGCCGATTGGCGGCGGTCATCGGTTGGTCGATGGTCACCGGCCGACGACGGTCGTCGGTCGTTAATCTTGATTACATTATAGGATGAATTACCTCTCACCAAACAAAGGAATTTAACTTATAATGGTTATCAAAGATTACATACAACTCATTACCAAACATAATTAAGATTATATTACATTACAAATTTGATTACATTATTACATTATTCCCTACCAAATGTAGCCTAAATATTTTGCTTCTTTGTAAAAATGAGATTTAGCAAGGGCGTTTGTTCTTTGTAAAAATGAGATTTAGTAAGGGCGTTTGCGATGGGGTAGAGATTTATGTTTCACTCTGTTACTGTTACATCAAAAATTAAAAAATTTATTCTTTTTAATTTTTGTTTTCATTATCATAAATCTTTTTAATAATTTTTTTATGATTCCAATATCATAAATATTAAATAAGATGTTTTTATTTTTTTTTAAATTAAAAATTAATAATCTCATTCTTTTTAATTTTTTTTATTATAATTAATCTTTTTAATATTTTTTTATGATTCCATTATCATAAATATTAAATAAGATATTTTTAATTTTTTAAAAATATAAATTGATTTTAAGATTTTGAGGGCGAAGTGTAGAAAAAATTATAAATTTTATTCATCTAGTGAGGTGGAGTTTGTAATGAAAAATTTATAACATAAATTCTATATTATAAATCCTCATTACGTGTGTCCTAAGCATGCATTTACTCAACTGAAATGAGGCCTGTGGTGTGGTGACGGCAAAAATATTAGTCTGATTTTAATTTTAGTAAAGTTGGGTCAGTATCCGACCATCCAAAACATATTTTTATAAATAAATAAAAAATAATTTAATAAAAAATTATAATTTAACGTGTAATAAATAAGAAAGATTATAATTGATATTAGATACATTTAATAATGATATTAAAAATTATAAAAAAATTATAATAGATTTATATATTTTTATAAGTTAAAAAATTAATTTAATATAAAAATAAATAAGAAAGAATAAAATTTAATATGAAAATAAATAGAGAATAATATAATTTAATAAGAAAATAAATAAGAAAGATTAAAATTAGAAAAGGATATTAAATTAAATTTTTAATTTTTTAAAATTTTTTTGGTCAGTCATTATTTAATATTACCTTTTTAATTTTGATAAAAATAATGTAAAGAATTTTATCCTTCTTATAATTTCTCTTTTTAAAATTCGTCATAAATTTTGTTGACCATATTGCATATTCGTATATCTCATTTAAGTTGAGTTCGACAAGTTTAAAACTTCCCTTCTCGCACGCTGAGGAGTTTTATTCCACGTGGAGTTTATTAGGCTCTCAACGCCAACAAAGATATGGATTCCAAAGCGGATCTGATTTGACGTACGAGCTAATATTTAATTCATACGATTACTAAAATAATTTTATATTTCACAGTAATTGGTATAATTTAATAAATTCAGAAACGAAAATAATTATTGCCGTGAAGAATGCACCGCTTTAGAATGAGTTTCAAAAAAAAATATTAAAATCTTAACTTTATAAGAAAATAAAAATTAAATCGAATCAATTTGGACGGGCAACTTCAGTGCCAGGCGGGACGACTGCCACCTACCACATGGATGATAGTGATCAGCCTGCGGCTGTTCTATGCGGTCACGTCTCCGTTCCTACGGGCTACGACCATCGCACGTGGGAAGTTTTTGATTTTTGTAAAGAAAAAAATAATTTTTTAATATTATTTTTGTAAATTCACAAAGGCCAATTTCTTGCATTCTGATTAGATCGAATGGTTGGAAACGCATCTCGCCTCCAAAATTTACAAATCGGGAGGCAGATTTACGGTCGGTGATGCAAGCACATGATGGAAAAGGGCAAAACGGTCATCAGAGCCACAGGGCGCCGGCCTCCTTCAAGATCGGCACGAGCTCGCCGGTGATGTGCACGGCGAGGAGGCGATCGAGCCCGCCGAGAAGCTTTCCCCCCACGAACACCACCGGCAGAATCAGAGGCCGCCTGAGATCCCCTCCGGCCACTTCGATTTCCGCCGCGCCCTCCGCCAGCGCTGCCGCCTCCGCCGCCGCCTCATCCCCGACCTCGCACACCGCCGGATTGACCCCCAGCCCCAGCAGCAGCCGCCTCGCCACGTGTCCCATGCAGCAGCCCCTCCGCGCCAGCACCACCGCCGGGTTCTCCGCCACCAGCCGCCTCATCCCCTCCGCGCCTTCGCCGTCGCCGCCGGAGGGCGACGCGGAGGAGGAGGACGAGGAATCCGCCGGCGAAGTCGAAAACCCACCAATCGCCGACGGGGGGCGTTCGTCGGCGGCGCCGATCCCCGGCGGGGAGAAGCGCGACCGCGCCGAAAGGTAAGGGATCGCTTCCTGCATCCTTCTTCTATCTTCCTTTCCCCTTTTGCCAATCGACACGCAGGAAATCGAGGAGAAAATGAGAATCACGGAAATGGAAAGGCGAAAGAGGGGACGATAATATAGCAGAAGCCGCGCCGTGGGATGACGTCAAGACGAACCACCTCCCACGTCATCCGCTCGGCCTTCGCGCAGGCTTCCGAGTCTTAATGACGTCATCACCAAGGCTCCTGTCGGTCCCTCTCTGTCGTATGCTGACGTCGCCGAATGATCGGCGTTCGCTGGGTTTGGTTTAGAAATAGAAGCGGTCCACGCCTCCGGTTCGCGCTCGGCTCCCGTCGGCGGCGATCGACCAGTCGAGCGAAGAAGAGATCCGACGGTTCAAAATCCGGCGCGTTTGCGTTAGGGACTATCGGGTCGGATCTGGCGAACGGAATGGGTCGGGTTGCCGACATCGATTGACGTAGAGGAGCGACAGTTGACCACACGGAAGATGAGGGGGATCCACAAATATCTACTGATTTTTATGATTATTAGAAATTCGCCGAGTTTATCATTATCGCATTCCGCAACGTCATCTCATACGTCATCATCATTATTTTTTAAAAAATTAAAGTTTATAATCAATTCATCGAATACTAGTCTAACATTATTTTATATAAGAAAAAAACATTGTACTTTGAAATTTATAAAAGGGTATTTATCATTTTAATACGCTTAACATCATCAAAAAAAATTTATTTAAAATAACACATAATAAAAAATAAATTATCCTTAATCTGAATATAAAGTTATTAAATACTTTTGATAAAAGCATTTAATAATTATCAATTAATTAATATGATTTCAATGCGCTTTACAATTTTATGTGACTTGATATAAAAATAATAATAAATAGACACGGAGAAGCAGTAAAAGTAGGAATGTTAAATTAATATAAATATCAATTTTTAAAGTATTTAAAGATTCTAATATTAAAAAATTAAAAAGTAAAAGGATATTTTATTTTTAAAAAAATATCTTTATTTCTCATATTATTGTATTATAATAATTACTTATAATAGTTGCAATAATGTTAACAATTGATTATTTTATTTTAATAAAAATTACTATTATAAATACTCTTTATCCATTTATTAAAATTATTTAAATTTTATCAAAATCATATCGACATCATTTTAAAATAATTATAAAAAGTACTAGATAACTTCTATTTAAATCTTAAAATATTGAATCCTAAGTATTATTATATCCTAATTAAAATTTTTAACAACTCAACAAAATTATTTGAATTCCATTAAAATCATTTGAAATGAATCAAAATTATTTTAAAACAATTATAAAAGCTACTAATTAATTACAAATTTACTATTGTATTAAGGTGACAATCAGCTTTTACAAACTAAAGCAATTATTCAATTAATAATTAATCATAGTTGTTATAACAACATTCAAAATAAAAATATTCTCGAAAAGTAGGATTTTTTTTTAAAAGAGAGGTGTTATAATTTGATAAATGGGAGACACACTTTTGATTTTTCTCTTAAAAATATGAATGTTTTAAAAAGTAAATGTACCTTGTAATTATTTTTTATAATTAAATAAATGAAACATACAATTTATCATGATAAAAGCAAATAAAGCTGTGGCTTGATAGCTACGTCATCATGATATGCCCATGCTACAACAGCATTCGTGATAATAATGTCTCTAGGGCGGCACACGATAAGTCACTATATCAAATTTAGACTTTAATTATTAAATTTTTAAGGACAAATCTTGTTTGATCATAATTAAAATATACCACTAAGATCTGTTTAATACCGCCGAATCTTCCTTAATTAAACAATTAATTAATTAATTAATCTAAAAACCATTGTTTTAATGAGGCCTCGTGTTTGGTTAGGAGCCAATACATTCCAAGTGGTGGAGGCCAAACGAGGGTGTTTATATCCACAAATTTCTTTGAGGTCACATACAAGGACGAAATTAATTTATTATTGACACCGACTCACCATTTTTAATTTATTTTATATTTTTAAAAATATGATTTAATTTGGCTAAAATAATTTTTATAATTTCACTTTCTCAAAATGCGCATAATGTTTTTCTACCAAATAGTTTATAGAACAAATTTATTATTTTATCCAAATATTACCGGATTCAATTGGGATTATCATAATTGATTATTGATAATTTTATAGTTAAAAATTGATCATTTTGATTAGAATTTTATTACTTTATTGTTGATGCCTAACTCGCACAAAGGGGCGAATATAAAATTAGTTTGTTCTTATTTAATTAATTATTATTTTAATGAATATTCTCTTATTGTAGAAGTCTTTATGAAATTATATTGATAGTGATTTAGATTTTTTTAAGTATTGCTTACTATATTAACTAGTTTTTTAAAAAAACAACATATCTTTAATTTTATATGAATCTTGTTGCTCGATTATAAGCATGATGAAAGGCTATGGGCAAAAAATAAGAGGGCGATCTATTTTTTTAAGGCTGGCAACACCTCATCATCCCAACACCCCCTCAATCATTTCAAAAGTTAATACGGAGAAGATAAATCATAAGAGCGGTAGGTCCCATACATCGGCTAGAAAGGGATGAATAACCCTGCAAAGTTAAACTGTATCTTTTTCTCTAACTTAACAAAGATGATTGATTAGGCAGCAATTAAGATAGAGAAAAATATAACAACTATAAAAAGAAGAGGCTCGAAGTTACTTGGTTGCAACCAAAATGGTTGATAATCTAAGGCAGTGAAAGTACAGTAAATTATTCCTTCGTTGTAGGCGAAAAAGTCTCTTACAAACTCTTGAAAACTCAGAAAAAACTAGGAGATTTAATACAAGTTGTTGTTTTCTTTCTAGATCTAGGGGTTATTTATAGCCCCAAAATTGAAGTTATCGTTATGCTGACGTGGACCTGAGGCGCTCAGTTGTGATCTGAGGCACCTTAGATGGATAAACTTGTATCCACGCTGTCAACGGTAAATTGTCGATAAGTATTGATCAGAGATTGTGCAGGACTTGAAATTTTGAGGTATGAGGCGGGCACAAAACATGGTGCCCTCAAAGCTTAATATTCATATATTTTTTATCTATATAAATATAATGGTATTTGTAACATGAAATCTATAAATAAAATATATCATAAAAACAATATCATAAGCAAATATTAAAAAAACAAAAAAAAATCCAAACAAAATATAAAATTCATATTTCAAACCGGTACCTAGTCACTTGAATATTACTTGTCTTGCATGTTTTGAAGTGAAAATATTGATTAAGTTTGCATAATCAACTTTCTCAATAATTTTTTCTCAATAAATAACATAACTAACTCATATAGTCTTTCTTACAATATAGTTGATCGAAGATAAATTTTAATCAATTTCAACTTAGAAAAACTACTCCTTTTGACATATGCAATTGTAACTTGTATAGTCAGAAAAATTTGATATGCGATGTAGGCATTTGGATAACAACCATCTATTGTTTTCAAATAATTCAGCACATCAATCGTTCTTTTTTGCTTCTTCAGGTAATGAGTGTCTTAACAACTTTAATTTTAAAAATAAATTTGATCCATCAACATCAGACCACCCATCATATGTTAATGAATTTTTTCCCTTTTCTTGATAGTTATAGCATTTGACCTCTTTTTTCCCTTTTAGTCTACATCTTGGAAAACTTGTTAAATTTAAACATTTTATTTAACTTTCTTACCACATATGTTGTTTCTGCTTCATCGGCTGAAAATTCCGCATTTGGTTCGACCTCCCTCATGTTCAAGGCAATAGTATCCAATTTTCATTTCTAGACCTTGTACATTGAGACTCATGTACTTCAAATGTCAAAAATAGATACTCTAAGCTACTTACCTCTAGGTTTTTAGATATCTAGTAGGCGTCTATTATTGATGTCCACTCTTGGGTTCTATGGAAGGTGTTGAGTGCATAACTGACTAAGTCTCGATTCGTTATCAATTCGCCGAGGTTGGTGAGCTCGTTGATCAACTTCTTGATCTTCATGTGCAGTTGGGCTACCGTTTTCTCTTCCTTCATTTGGAGGTTCATCAACTGATTTCGGAGAATGTCTCGTCTTGCTAGCTTGACTTCCGATATGCCTTCATGAAACTTTAGGAACTTCTCCCAGAGTTCTTTTGCTAAGTGATACTATCGACACGGTTGACTTCTTGAGATGGTAATAATGTCAGCAGGTGAAATTCTACCTTTCCGTTGGTTACAGAGTCAGCTTACTCCTTTTTGTTCTAGAGATGTTCCTCCTTTTGTTCTCCATTTGAATCTCAAAGTGTTTCAAATACATATTTAATAGTTAGTAAAATGTCAAAATCAAAATTTCAAATTACCTTCATTTTTTTTCCATATCGCGAAGTCTCCCTTGAATTTCGGCCAATGAATGCAAGTTTCGACCATCTTTCTTTTGCTTTATCTAGCGGTTAGTCCTTCAAAAGTGAACCTAACTCTAATACCAATTGTAGGACCCGTGCAGACTGGCTAGAGGGGAGGTGAATAACCCTGCAAAGTTAAACTGTATATTTTGCTCTAGCTTAGCAAAGATGATTAATTAGACAACAATTAAGATAGAGAAAAACATAACAACTATAAAAAGAAGAGGCTCGAAGTTACTTGGTTACAATCAAGATAGTTGCTAATCCAAGGTAGTGGAAGCACACTAAATTACTTCTTCGTTGTAGGCGGAGAAGCCTTTTACAGACTCTTAAAAGCTTAGAAAGAATTAGGAGATTTAATTCAAGTTGTTGTTGTCTTCTTCCTAGGTCTAGGGGTTATTTATAGCTCAAAAACTGAAGTTACCGTTGTGTTGACGTGGACCTGAGGCACTTAGTTGTGATCTGAGGTACCTCAGATGGATAAACTTGTATCCACGCTGCCAACGGTAAATTGCCGATAAGTGTTAATCTGAGACAGTGCTAGACCTAAAATTTTGAGGTCTGAGGGACCTCAGATGGATAAACTTTTATCCAGCTGCCAACGGTAAGATGTCAATGAGTGTTGATCTGAGGTGCCTCAGTTCTGCTTTTGCATAGAACCGTTCTCCTCAACTAAGGTGCCTTAGATGACCATTTGGTTAAAGTCAATGTCAGTATTGACTTTTTCATCTTTCGTCCGCATGGGTGATTTATGGCCAATCAGTGTTAGGTTTACCCGAACCCGACTCCGACCTTCTCCTTGAACGAGCTTCCCCCCCAACTTCTCATCCCTTGGACTTTGTACACACCCTTCTCGTCCACCGGTATACTCTTCCGCAGTCTTTGCATCCCTCAGATGCACCAAGCCTGTCGGCTCCCTTCCCGTGCCATCCTTCTCGTTTGCTACGTCTTTCGCATGACTTCTTGTGCTCCTAAGCTCCTACACACATAGACACAAGGATCAAACCAACTAAGACCTAACTTGACTTGGTTGATCATATCAAAACTATCCCGGAGTGTTGAGGCAATCTATGGTCCGGAGTGACCATGTGTTTTGATGTTTGGGCAAAGGGTTTAAGTTAGGTTCACCCTTGTATTTGATATGTGTATGTGAGTGTGTAGGTTTGCAAGATACACATAGACTTGGTTGGACGGCTTCGGGTACGGTGAAGGGTGGCATGGAGGCAAGCCGTGGGCTTGTGTGCGCATCCGAGGGACCATGGACAAAGCAAGGACGATAAGCCGAGGGAAGCGGACTTTGAGGCGTACATGAAGGATGGCATGGAAGAAAGCCGAGGGCTTGCGTGCACTTCTGAGGGACGAGGGCCAAAGTCGAAGAGGGCTTGAAGGCAACAGATCGAGGCTGTTGGAGCAGGAACGATGAGCCGAGGGACGCGGACTTCGAGGCATGTGTGAAGGATGACATGGAGACAAGCCGAGGGCTTGCGTGCGCATTTGAGGGATGGGAGCCAAAGACGAAGAGGGTGCGAAGGTAACAGATCGAGGTTGTCGAATGAAGAGTTAACCAGGTCGTGAGGGTTCGAGTGCTGAGTGAATTGTACTCGGGAAATCATAGGGTTTGAGTGCTGAGGGAAATGCACTCGGGAAGGGGAAACCTTAGGTGTAGAAGTGGATCAGTCGACTGGTGCCAGGGCAGTCGACTCGTGTATACCACAGAAAGATCAGTCGATTGGTAATGGACCAGTCGACTAGTGGTCAGTCAACTGCCCCTGGATAGTCGACCGGTGTGGTTGGAAATTTGACGTTGGGTTTGTAACGGTCGAATTTAGGTGGGGTCAGTTGACTGGTAATAGACCAGTTGAATGGTAGCGATTTTCTCAGCCTTGAGCACTATTTAAAAGGGCTCGGTTTTGGCTGAGGGTTCTTGGCGAAACTTGCTTGGTTAAAGCTAGTTAGTAGCCTACAGTTCTCAAAAGTGTTGTCGGGTTGTGGCGAGGTTTCTCCACTCACAAGGAGCTACATGAGCTAGCCGGAGGTCTTCCAGGGAGTCATCCACCGACGGATCGGGATCGTTCACCTTACAGACAACCATGGAGTAAGAACGTCATCTTCGAACCACGTAAATGGTAACGTGTTAATGATTGTTTGTTTTTACACTTAGTATTTCCGCTTGCGCACGCTAACATTGTAGGAAGACGAAATCAAGAATAAGCTATTCACCCCCGTCTGGCTTAACGGTAAGATCGTAACAAATGGTATCAAAGCGAAGGTTCGCTCGTCTACGGACTAATCGCTGGGAGAGCAAAAAGCTAGAGGAAGATGGAATCGGAAAGTCCAGTAGGATGGGATATTCGGATCCCACTTCCATACGATCGAGATGACTTCGAATATTGGAGGAAGCGATTGGAGATATGGTTCCAAATGGATTGGGCTCATTGGACCGCATTGGAAGTGCCATTTGAAGCTCCAATGGACAAGAAGGGAAAACGCCTTCGACCTTGGTATTGGACCAAGAGTCAAACGAAAGAAGCGGAGGCGGATAAGGAGGTAACTCGAATTGTATTAAATTTATTACCTTCATATATTATGTCAAATGTAGGAGAATACAAGAATACATATGAGCTATGGAGAAAGGTGATAGCTCTACATGAAAATTCGACACAAGGATAAGGAGAAGAAGAGTCCAAGGAAGAGGGGTCATTGGTCCAAGAGAAGGAGAAGGACCAATCGGAAGTTGAGTCAAGTTCAACATCCGAAGAGGAGGAGAAAGTTGAATCGTCCACATCTTCAAGTGAGAAAGAAATAGAAGAAGTCTTCACTTCAAGAATTGAGGGGGAGGAGAGACCATCCTCAATACCGGAGCAAGAAGAAGCTTCCACCTCCACCAAAGCAAAGTCAAAGGAGCACATAATTTGCTTTGGGTGTAATCAAAAGGGACACTACAAGGACAAGTGTCCATTGGGTAAGAAAAAGGAGGCAAACCCTAAACTCAATTCAAGTAATTTGAAAACTAACACGAGTTGTAGAGATGGAGCGAAAAAGGAGGTAAACTCTATGTTGGATCGAGAGATACGAGAGAGGGGGGGGGGTGAATGTCGCAAATCGTTCGGATTTAAAAAGAGCGGGTGTGCAGCGGAAATAAAAGAAAAACAGAACAATGCAAACACAGTCGGTTTACTTGGTTCGGAGCCTGGGTCGACTCCTACTCCAAGGCCCACGGTCGTTGACCGTTTTCTGCGGGCAATTCTATAGGTTCGTAAAAGTTTACAAGACAGATTATAACAAGAACAGTTTAGTAAACTTTAAATGCAGCTCTTCGTTACCGACGTCCGGTGTAGATCGAAGTTTCGGAGCAGCGGGACGTCGTCAGCTTGAGTTGGAAGATTTCTGGAGCGTGTCGCGGAAGCAGAAGAGCGCAGAAGTGTCGAAGCAATTGATCATTTGAAGAAGGAGGTCGAGGGCCCTTTATATAGGGCCTGGGGGCGCCCTGGTCGACGGGGGCGCCCCCACGTGGCTTCCGATCCGGTGATCGCTTCGGTCAAGGCTGATCTCTTCATCTTCAGGATCAGCTTTGATCGGGGCGCCCCGAGCGCGCGGGGCGCCCGGGTTGACCAGTCAAAGCTTCATCCTTTGGCTTCGCGAGGGCAGCTGATAGTCGGCGTGGCACTGGGGGCGCCCGCGACACGCGGGGCGCCCGGAGCGCGCGGGGCGCCCGGAACAACAGGGGCGCCCCGAAATGCTGCTGTCGGAGCTTTTTCTTGGTCTGCTGACTTGGGTTGACTCTGGGGGCGCCCAAAAACTTCGGGGCGCCCTGCCCAGCTACTGCCTCACTCCTTTGAGGCTCTCTGAGCTGCAGATACACAGTCCTTCGGTCCTGCATCCAGGGTTAGTCCAAAACAGCAAATATTATGTTAGTTTATACAGCCTTAGCTGTCTTGGTTCTGACTTTGGTCTCCAAAATGGAGCCCTAGGTCGAACCGACGCCTAATGTTCCCTCGGAGGGGAACGCGTCCTCACCTACTCCTCTCGGGAGAGTTTACCTGGTGCCAACTGGATCCTCCAGTTGGACTTTTGCCCAGCAGCCCTTCGCTAGGTCTTGAGTTTCGCCCAGCAGCCCTTCGCCAGGACTTGGTTTTTGCCCAGCAGCCCTTCGCCAGGTCTTGAGTTTCGCCCAGCAGCCCTTCGCCAGGACTTGGTTTTTGCCCAGCAGCCCTTCGCCAGGACTTGGTTTCCTGACAGCCCTTCGTCAGGTGCCTAGCAGCCCTTCGCTAGGACTTGTTTTCCTGGCAACCCTTCGTCAGGTGCCTAGCAGCCCTTCGCTAGGACTTGTTTTCCTGACAACCCTTCATCAGGTGCCTAGCAGCCCTTCGCTAGGACTTGGTTTCCTGCACACTCAAGCAGCATTGTTAGATACCAAACAACCCTTAACTTTGAATCCTTTGCCAATATCAAAACAAGGTTCGATCTGGTGCTTCCTGCACCAACAATCTCCCCCTTTTTGATTATGGCAACACAATTCAAAGTTAAGGAAAAAGATAGCAGTTTAAGCATAAAGGTTAAGACTAATAAAACATATCAATTCGTAACAGTCTAAACCCAAATGTAATTTGAACAGTGAAAAGAGAGAGAGAGAAAAATTTCTCATGCTCATTCTCCCCCTGAATAATTAACTTAACTCTTAACTTTGACCTTTCCTCCCCCTTTGACATATATCAAAAACAAGCATGGGTGAACAAGGTATCTAACAGGGATTTATGAGTTTTTCTAAGTGCTTTATGTTTTTGACAAAGTATTTTTCAAGAATCGAGTAAAAGCATTTTCAAAACTTTTTACACTTAGATAATTTACCATTATGAAAAAAATTTCAGGCTTAAAAAAAAATTTACAACTTTTTATAAGGCAGAAAAAATTTACTTAGGCAAAATTTCCAAGTTTCCAAAAAAAATTTTAACTTTTAGAAAAGGAAACTTTACTTAGAAAATTTTTCAAGAAATTTTTCACGCTTAGAAAATTTTCAAGAAAAGGATTTTTCAGGCTTAACAAGTTTTTAAACTTTGGAGCAAGTACTTTTTAGAAGAATTTGAAAATTAAGTGTCAAGTACTTGATTGAGAAAATTAAGTAAAAAAATACCCGTTAAATACTTAAGTACTTAAAAGATTTTGAAAAGAAATTGTGTTTTGAAATATGTTTTGAAAGAAGTTTTGAGAATAAATTGTGTATCAGAGCTTATGAGTTTTGAAAACATAAAAATACTTGGTATAACTCTTAAAAGCATAGCAAAAGCTTAAATTTCCAGATTAAGTCCATTTTGAAGAGTATTATGCAAAAAAATATTTTGTATTTGAAAAAAATTCGAAAAAGAGTTTTGAAAAGATTTTTCAAGTACTTTTGAGATAAATTATGATTTGAAATACATACGTACTTTTAGAAAAGTATTAGTTTTTTTTAAAACAAAATATTTCACTTGACTAGGTTTCTTTTCCAGTCTGACACAATCCTAGGAAACCTTGTTAACTACAAGGATATTTCCTAAGTGTCCTGGAAATTTTCAACCTCAAGTAAATTTTTTAAAAAAATGATAGTACTTAAAAATATATGCTAAAAAGTGTGTGAACTTTTGAAGGTTCAATGTTTTACTTAACTTGGTTCATTTTCCAGTCTGACACCATCCTAGGAAACCTTGTTGACTACAAGGACATTTCCTAAGTGTCCTGGAAATTTTCCAACCTAAGTAAATGTTATTTCGAAAACAATTTCATAAGTCACACAAATTCTAACAAATAGTATTTTGAAAAACTTAGATTTTTGCAAGAGTTTGAAATAAAGCATGTTATTAAATAATTCCTTTAATTTTGACCTCCCCCTAAACTTGACTCAGTCCTGGGAAGCTTGTTGACCACAAGTACTCTTCCTTTGAATCTTAAGGTTTGAGTCAGATTAGAAAGAACTGTTTAACAAAGACATAAGTAAAAAGAAACTTTTTCTGAAGTTTTTCTTTTGACTTAGGCTCCCCCTTAATTTGACACATCCTAGGAGTCCTTGAAGATCATGAAGTGGACCTTTCCTCTGTGTCTTTAGGGTTTGTCAAGATCAAAAGAAGCACTTTTGAACAATCTTCTGAGTATGATAACTTTCAAGGAGATAAATTTTTGACACCTCAATTTGGAATAATAACACAGTTTAAAAAATTTGAAATGATAATAATTTTTCCTAAGCGATAGTAATATATTAAGGTTTTTGAATCAACTTTTGAAAGCCTTATTTTGAGATGAAAATAAGTTTTAAAGCATAAGGATTTTGAGAAATCTAAAAAACATTAAGAAGAACTCCCCCTGTATCCGACATAGACTGACTTTATCTAAGACCTTAGTGTTGACTAGGTTTGACCATGTTTGACTCAGTTGACTAAGGTTTGACCATGTTAATCATGGTTTGACTATGTTGGAATTATCCTCTGAATTAAAACAAAACATAAAAGAAATTTTAATTTGAACTTAATTTTCCTGTCTCACCCAATCTAGGGTTTTCAAATAGTTAGCCTTAAAAGTTCTTGTGAGATAGGTTTGAAGGTAAAAATAATTTTAAAAAAATGTTTAACTTTGAAAAGAAAAAAATGTTTGTTTTTGAAAAAGTATAATTGACTTCGAAGACAGAAAAAGAGTGATTTTGAAAAAGAATTTTTGAAAACAGGTTTGAATCTATAATTATTTGAAATTTGTGTTAGATTCGAATTTGACATAAGATAATTTGAATTTGAATTTCAGAAATTAGCTTCCAGGTCTTGGCGAGGCACTAGGCCTTCTTTGGCCGTAGCCTTATGGGATCATCCACCCTTTCCTTGACAAAGCCTTTTAATAAAATTTCATTGTCAAATTAAATTAGGTCATTTTCTGGTCCAACTAGCTTGGGTCTTGGATCGGTAGCTTCGGCTGGTTTCACCAGTCTAAAGAGACCAAGTAGACTTGATCTTATTAGAGTTGGTTTCCCCAACGTACTATCATCTCACCTCCTCCCAATACTATGTTTTCAAATTTCAAGTAATTGGTTAAGTCCTTAAGCTAACTAAACCTAAGTCTAAGCACGGTAAATTACAGAAATTAAATAAACAATCAATCAATCAAACATGCAATTTAATAAAAAATTATTTAAGTCACTTCAAAATGGTAATAATATTCTAGATTTTCGCAATAAGCAATGTTATGAATTACATTTTCATATGAATTAATCATGTTGTTCACAGTAAATAATGGATTATTAAATACTGTAAATTTACCATTTGATTCCCTTTTGGAGGTCTCCCCCTTGATTTTAGCCATCTTCCCTTTGCTTGATTGTTTCCTCAGTATTTTGTAGTGGTCGCGAGCTAACCGGATAAGTTTCCGAGGATACCTTTCTTTGTCGTCAGATTCTGAGTCTGAGTTGGACTCAGGTTCTATTTGAGGCCTCTTTTGCAGTTCTCTTGGAGTTTTCCCTGCAATAAAACTTATACCTTTCTCGACCATTATAGTATCAGCTTGATTATTTAATTCTAATTTAGAAAAGAATTTGAAATTGGTTACCATCTCAGTCAGTTCGTTGTCTGATTCTGCTGGTTCGATTTCGACTCTGGGTTCAGGTTCAGACTCTGACTCGGCTATCTGTGCTTGGACCGAGAGTGCGAGATAACTTACCTGATCTTCTTCTTCATCTGAGATTGCTTGATGAAGATTGATCAATTTCTCCCACATTTCTCTAGCACATCCAAATGAACCGACTAGCTTGAGTTGTTCGTTGGTTAGACCGCATTGAAGAATTGCAGTTGCTCTTGCATCAGTCTCAATTTGGTTGAGGGTTGGTTCATCCAGTTTGTCTCATGCAATTGATAGTTCATCTTCTGTATGGAGGTGGAACCCTGTTTGAATGATCATCCATATGTCCATATGGGTCTTCAGAAGGGACTCCATTTGTCTTCTCCAAAAGCTGAAGTTCTCGCCGGAGAATAGCGGTGGACGGGCACTATTCCACTCTTGGTTGGCCATAAAATAACCTCTTGCACACAAAAGAACTAATAGAATGTACCAAGACTTGGTCTTGGATTAGTAGTGCGGGAGAAGAAGAAAAAAATTTGCCCAAAAAAATTGCACAAATTTCGAGGCAGAATAATAATAAAATAATAATAAAAAATTTGAGACAAAATTTTTGGGAAATGAATATTTTGTTTAATGGTGAAAAATAAGAGTTAAAAGATTGCTTGAATTAAAGTGGCACGAATTTCGAGAAATAATATTAAAATAATAATAAAAAAAATTTATGATAAATTTTTAAGAATTGTTTGTTTTATTAATTCAGACTTATGGTGAAAAGATGAAAATTCAAAATTGAAAAAGGCGTAAGGATATTTTAAATCCACCTACAGATATTATTTATATAAAATAAAAAGTGAACGAGATTGAGTTGCGTTGATTAACAAAAAGAAAAGAAATAAAATTAAAAAATTCGTAAATCCGAAAAAACTTTCAAACTGGTGGTTGCACCAAGTTTGAACTACCCCACTCTGATACCACTTGTTGGATCGAGAGATGCGAGAGAGGGGGGGTGAATGTCGCAAATCGTTCGGATTTAAAAAGAGCGGATGCGCAGCGGAAATAAAAGAAAAATAGAACAATGCAAACACAGTCGGTTTACTTGGTTCGGAGCCTGGGTCGACTCCTACTCCAAGGCCCACGGTCGTTGACCGTTTTCTGCGGGCAATTCTATAGGTTCGTAAAAGTTTACAAGACAGATTATAACAAGAACAGTTTAGTAAACTTTAAATGCAGCTCTTCGTTACCGACGTCCGGTGTAGATCGAAGTTTCGGAGCAGCGGGACGTCGTCAGCTTGAGTTGGAAGATTTCTGGAGCGTGTCGCGGAAGCAGAAGAGCGCAGAAGTGTCGAAGCAATTGATCATTTGAAGAAGGAGGTCGAGGGCCCTTTATATAGGGCCTGGGGGCGCCCTGGTCGACGGGGGCGCCCCCACGTGGCTTCCGATCCGGTGATCGCTTCGGTCAAGGCTGATCTCTTCATCTTCGGGATCAGCTTTGACCGGGGCGCCCCGAGCGCGCGGGGCGCCCGGGTTGACCGGTCAAAGCTTCATCCTTTGGCTTCACGAGGGCAGCTGATAGTCGGCGTGGCACTGGGGGCGCCCGCGACACGCGGGGCGCCCGGAGTGCGCGGGGCGCCCGGAACAACCGGGGGGCCCCGAAATGCTGCTGTCGGAGCTTTTTCTTGGTCTGCTGACTTGGGTTGACTCTGGGGGCGCCCGGAAACTTCGGGGCGCCCTGCCCAGCTACTGCCTCACTCCTTTGAGGCTCTCTGAGCTGCAGATACACAGTCCTTCGGTCCTGCATCCAGGGTTAGTCCAAAATAGCAAATATTATGTTAGTTTATACAGCCTTAGCTGTCTTGGTTCTGACTTTGGTCTCCAAAATGGAGCCCTAGGTCGAACCGACGCCTAATGTTCCCTCGGAGGGGAACGCGTCCTCACCTACTCCTCTCGGGAGAGTTTACCTGGTGCCAACCGGATCCTCCAGTTGGACTTTTGCCCAGCAGCCCTTCGCTAGGTCTTGAGTTTCGCCCAGCAGCCCTTCGCCAGGACTTGGTTTTTGCCCAGCAGCCCTTCGCCAGGTCTTGAGTTTCGCCCAGCAGCCCTTCGCCAGGACTTGGTTTCCTGACAGCCCTTCGTCAGGTGCCTAGCAGCCCTTCGCTAGGACTTGTTTTCCTGGCAGCCCTTCGTCAGGTGCCTAGCAGCCCTTCGCTAGGACTTGTTTTCCTGACAACCCTTCGTCAGGTGCCTAGCAGCCCTTCGCTAGGACTTGGTTTCCTGCACACTCAAGCAGCATTGTTAGATACCAAACAACCCTTAACTTTGAATCCTTTGCCAATATCCAAACAAGGTTCGATTTGGTGCTTCCTGCACCAACACTCTAAACTCAATTCAAGAGGCATTCAAGTAATTTCTAATATTTCTAAAAATTCTGATAATGCTAAGGATAATGATAAAATCTTAATTAATAATATTACTATTAATTATGATAATTCTAAGGATAATGAGGAAATCTTAATTAATAATATTATTGTTAATTCTAATAATTCTAAGAATAATGATGAAATCTTAATTAATAATATTGCTGATAATTCTAATATGTCTGAAGATAATGTTACAATCTTAATTAATAATTTTGAAAATTATTCTACATATTGTGAAGATAATGATACAATTTTAATTAATAATTCTGAATATAACTCTGAAGATGAAGATGAAGATGAATTTATTAAAATTAAAACTATATTTAATAAGGCTTACAAAAATTCAAATAAAATAGAAGTATTAAACAAACTTGAAAACATAAATACTAAAGAAATAATAGATGAATTAGAGATTTTTGAATTAATGGAAATGATGTAACTAGACCCAAAATTAATCACAAATTTAATAACCTAAATATTAATTCTTAACAAATCAATCTTTAATTAATTCTTAACAACTTAAATCTTTAGTTAATTCTTAACAACTTAATCCTTAATTAATACTTTAATTAACTCTTAACAACTTAAACTTTTATTAATTCTTAACAATTTAAACTTTAATTAATTCTTAACAATTTAAACTTTTATTAATTCTTAACAGCTTAAACTTTAATTAATTCTTAACTAATTAATCTTTAATTAATTCTACAACTTAAATTTTTATTAACTCTTAAACTTTAATTAATCAACAATTCAACTTTAATAACAAATTCAATTCTTAATTCAACAAAATCCACAAACTAAATTCTAATTAATTACCTTCAAATATAAAACTAAATACAATCCTATCCAATTGAAACATTTAACTTAATAATAATAAAAATGTCAAATTGGGTTGACATATTCGCGGGTTCACACGTCATGTATCAAATTGAGAATTTGATAATTTATTAGAAACCTAATTAAAATGACTTGACTTGATTGATACATGCATAACTGTCATACTCATGCATCTGCCTATTTTTATATATATATATCTGTCATGTCATTCATGCTAGCTTATTTTCTACTTAACTTAGAATGACTAGATAGGAAAAAGATTGATTGATTCTTGCCCAACATAGTAGCAGGGTGGGGCGAGATGATAGTACGTTAGCGAAGCTTGGTCTAGGAAGTCAGGAAGGTTAAGGAGTACTCGACCTGATCGACTTAGCTAAGTGAAACTAGCCGAAGCTACCTCGCCACATCCTGGACTAGTTAGACCAAAGTTTTCAAAAGAGTAAATTGAAAGTATCATTTCTTTAAAAGGCTTTGTCTAGGAAAGGGTTGATGATCCAATAAGGCTACAGCCAAAGAAGGCCCCTATGCCTCGCCAAGACCTGGAAGCTAATTATAGAAATTTATTCTCAATTTACTAATTATTAAACTTGAATCTAACTCAAGGTCAAACAATCTATAAAATTAAAATTGAAAAAAATTAATTAAAATTAAAATTAAAAATTGAAAAAATAAGGCAACCATGGTTGCTTGTACTGCGACATTTAGAATAGGTGAGATGATAAGGACTAATCAATTGATAATTATCTTTGAAAATATTTTCAAAAATTTTAGAATATTTTATTAAAAATCTATTTTAAAATAATGTTTAAACATAATAATGTTTTAATAAATTTCATGCTTGATTGGGTACTTACCTATAAATACATTTTCAAAAAATTATATATCTTTTCGAAAAATTGATTGACCTACACTTAAACACAAACCTTCTAGGTCCACACTAAAGTCCCTTAAGACACTTAGATAGAGTTCCTTGTAGTTAACAAGGTTAGCTAGAAGGTGTCAGGTTTAGAGGGAGTCCTAATCAAAAGAAATTAATGTATTTCTATTTCAGATTATTTCAAAATATTTCTTAAAATTTTTAATTTTTTTTCGTTTGAATCAAACCCTAAGACTTAGAGGAAGATCAACTTGTGGCCAACAAGCTTCCTAGGATTATGTCAGGTTTAGGGGGGGTTCAAATTAAAAGAAACATTGAGAGTTTCAAAAACACTATATTTTCAAAAACGTCAAAATATTTCTTAAAATTTTAAAATTCATTTCGTTTGAATCCAACCCCAAGACTCAGAGGAAAATCAACTTGTAGTCAACAAGCTTCCTAGGACTGTGTCTGGTTTAGGGGGAGGTTCAAATTAAAAGAAACTTTAGAAGTTTTAAACATATTATATCTTCAAAAAAAAACACTATCCTTTGAAAAATACAATCTTGAAAATATTTTGAATATTTTTAAAAAATACTTTATCTTGAGTTTGGAAAAATCTCCAAGACACATAGGAAAGTTTTTCTTGTAGTTAACAAGCTTTCCTAGGACTGTGCCATATTAGGGAGGAAGCCAATTTAAATAATCTACTATTTTTCAAAGATCAAAATTCTTTAAAAATACTTTATCTTTATTGAAAATCTCTAAGACACATAGGAAATTTTGTTGTAGTCAACAAGATTCCTTGGGTTGTGTCAGATTTAGGGAAATTCAAATCGATAAAATAATTATTTTGTTAAATTTTAATCAAGTACTTAGTATCTCTTAAAATATTTTTCTAATAAGATACTTGAATTTGCAAATAAAAAAAGAGGATTTTTGGAAATTATGTTTTCTTATAGAACATAAATATTTTCAAAAAATCTTATTGTTGCTGTAAATTTTCTTAAAAAATCTGTGTTATTATTCTTTGTTTTCTTTTTGATGTATGCCAAAGGTGGAGAGAGTACTTAAATTAGATTTTTTTTATTTCTCCAAAGTTTTGAGCCTAGAACCCTGAGACCTAACCTAACTTAAGATTATTGTCAAAAATCAAAAAGGAGAGATTGTTGGAGCAAAGTACATCAGTTATGCATAGTCAACCTCTAGTGTTTCGATGTTTGACAATATACTAAGGTCTAGTCAAAGTGATCAAGGGTTAAAATAAACAGGACATGATGTTTGGTAGGATAAACTCAGATTTGATCGGTTTGACAAAGGATTAGCCAAACAGAACCTGATGTTTGGTAGTAACAATACACTAATGTTTAGTCAAAATGATCAAGGGTTAAATCAAACAGGACCATACATTTAGTAGGGTAAACCCAGGTTTGATCAGTTTGACAAAAGGTTAGTCATACAGGATCTGATGTTTAACAGAGTAAATAAAACTCAGGGTTGGTCAGGTTGACCAAGGGATTAAACCAAACTGGACTTGAGGTTTGGGATACTTGAAAGGTTGGAAGAAGTCTAGTCATGATTAAGATGACTAACAGAGAGAAGTCATTCTGGTGGAAGAAATCCTAGTGGGTGAAGTTAGGTGGAAGAAATCTTAGTGAGTGAAGTTAGGTGGAAAAATCTTGTTGAGTGAAGCTGTTGTTGGAACTTGGATGGCTAGAGGGGGGGGTGAATATAGCCAAACACTAATTCTTACTGCTATTAGGTTTTCTGCACTTCAAGGGTTAGACAGCGGAAGCAAACAACAAAACAGAGTATAGATGCAGAAATGAAAAGCAAACCAAAAACGCAAACAAGGAGGATTTACAAGGTTCAGGGATAACTTGCCCCTACTCCTTGGCGTGCCCGTGAGGTGGGCGATCCCTTGATTGTCGGCTGATCAAGCCCCGGAAAATCCAGATAAAATGCAACCTCCTTCTCGGTGGAGTAACCTCTCCACAGCGTTTCAACAGGAATAAAGTATTAAGCTCAATGAAACACAAGAAGAGATCTTACAGAGCACTTAGGACAGCAAGAACACAAGCGAACACCTCACCGAGCTCCACTCAGCACAGATCTCACGCAAGAACTCCCTCTTCGTGTCTTCTTGCTGATGGACTCGCCAAGCTCCTTGTTTCTTCTTCCAAGCGCTCAAGTATGCAATATCTCAACAGGTTGCTTCAAGGATCAGAATATGTGTAGTAGCAACCAAACTTCTCAGTTGTAGTCAAAGCCAGAAAATCTCGCACGCAGAGCCTTCTTCTCTTCTCTTCATCGCCAGCCACTTAACCTGCTGTTGCTGTCGCCAGACGCTCCTCTGCAGCTCCCAGCTGCTCATCTGCATAGCCCAGCTACCTAACCTCTCCTGGACTCCCTGACCTCTCCTCAGCTGAGCCCCAGTCGAGCCCCAGGTTAGCTTCCAGCAGCGCCAGCGTCCGTTGAGACCTGAGAAACGAAAGCATCCAAACCTGCTCGATGGAAAGTCTCCCTTTGACCCTCCTTGAGTGTTTGAATCCATCCCTGTAAAGCCTGCACACTTCAACAGAAGCTTAGCAAATCATATCAAACATAATCAGCAATGTATCAGAGAATCGGCAGAGAAAATAGACGTGATCAGAGCGTCTGATAGTGAATTTGAATTAAAGTTCAGCTCCTGATCGGTCCCCAGACCGATCAGGATGTGGCCTGATCGGTCACCAGACCTATCCAGTAGTCTGCTGCACACTCCTGATAGGTCCCCAGACCTATCCAGCAGTCTGCTGCACACTCCTGATCGGTCCCCAGACTGATCAGGATGTGGTTTGATCGGTCACCAGACCGATCAGGGTGTGGCCTGATCGGTCTGGGGACCGATCAGGGAACTTCCTGACCAATCAGGATCCAACCTGATCGAACATAGAGAGGAGCTCGCGATATTTGATCGTTCACCAGAATGATCTGAATAGTATCCCTGATCGGTCACCAGACCGATCAGGAGTCGATCAGTTAGGTTCCTAATCTCACTGTATGCTCCCTGATCGGTCACCAGACCAATCAGACATAGCTGGATCGGTCACCAGACCGATCCACGAGGGAACTTCGTGACAATTTCCCTGATCGATCACCAGACCGATCCAGGCAAGGTCAAATCTCCTCTAAGTCATGAGAATAAGCTTCCAGCCCTTCTCTGACTCGTTCTTAGTCCCCCGGACCAAGACACCGTGCCCAGTTTCACTCACCGGGACTTCAACCTAGCCCTCCAAGATAGGACCTGATCCTCCAAGCCAGGGTTTCATCCAACCTAGCCCTCCAAGCTAGGACCTGACCCTCCAAGCCAGGATTTCATCCAACCTAGCTCTCCAAGCTAGGACCTGACCCTCCAAGCCAGGATTTCATCACCTAACCCTTCGAGTTAGGAATTTTCACACCTAGCCCTCCAAGCTAGGACTTTTCCACACCTAACCCTCCAAATTAGGAATTTTCACACCTTGCCCTCCAAGCTAGGAATTTTCACACTAGCCCTCCAAGCTAGAAATTTTCACACCTAACCCTCCAAGCTAGGACTTTTCACACCTAGCCTTCCAAGCTAGGACTTTTTCACACCTAGCCCTCCAAGCTAGGACTTTTTCACACCTAACCCTCCAAGTTAGGACTTTTCACACCTAGCCCTCCAAGCTAGGACTTTTTCCATGCCAGCGTGTGATCTCCCGATCCACCTGGACTTAATCCGAATTCAACCAAACTTGAATCAAACTTAAATCGGTGTCAAACACCAAAACAACAATCAGGGTCAGTCTGCATCAACAATCTCCCCCTTTTTATTGTTTGACAACCCGATTTAAGTTTAGGCATTAAATGATCAATTGAAGGCAGTTCAAGGGAATCAAGGTCCTCCCCCTACAATAACCCTAAAGTTAATCAACCATTTTCTCCCCCTTTGTCAAACATCGAAAAGGGTATGGTTATTAAGTTGGGACATACCTCTCCCTCAAACCAAGGGTCTCTCCCCAAATCCAAAATAATCAAAGGTAAATTTTGAATTTCACATGAAAACATATACGGAATTATATCATGGTCAAACATGTATATGTTTCATATGTCAAGTAAGGAATGCATCTGTATCTGACATATAATCCTGATTGGTCTCCAGACCGATCAGGTTCGTTGATTATTTGATACAGAAATATTTCTTATTAGTCGGGGGAGCGATCAGATTTCAGAAAAATTTCTGAAACCCTGATACGTTCCTGATCAGACTGCATTAACAATTTGTATTCCAAAACAAGGGTGTAGACTCCATTGATATTCAACATTCCAGAAACATTTCTGAAACACGACATTAAGAACAAGAGTCATGACTCAACAAATCCTTTCTTATGAATTTGAACATTCCAGCATAAGTTTGTATCAAATCAACATTTTAATACTTGATGTTTTAGAAAAATTTCTGAGAATCAAGGGTCTTAAAAATTCCTACCCTTCTTTAAACACTCTAACAAACTTGTACTCACTTAGTACCAGGTTTGTACCAATGGAGGATCAAGTATGTTTCAATTATACTTGGTTTGTATCAGATTTGTGTGTATCAGTATGATCAGGTAATCTGATACAACTTGATGAAATGGGATTGGACTGAGGAGTAGTCTGATACTTCTAATCAGTGTTGATCTGATCGGTCACCGGACCGATCAGGGTGAGTCCTGATCGGTCGGTGGACCGATCAGGTCTGATACAGAATGTTTTCTAAAACTGATCAGTTTCAGAAACAAGTTTGTTTCAACTCTTAATCACTCTAATCCCTAATACAATCATATTTACTCCCTAAATGAGTTCCATTAACCATAATTCATTTAATCAAAACAAGCAATCTGATTTAGGTCCCTTAACTAGGCTTCATTTCATATCAATAATCAAGAATTTCTATGGATTAAAGTACCAACACTAGGTTTGAATGATCAGTTATGTTCTAAGTATGTTATTATTTATTCCTAACAATCTTAATAATCCAATCTACACTTAAGTCCTGATACCTTAGTGATCCAATTAATATTAGGCATATGGATGACATTAGGTTTGATATCAGTCAAGTGGGAAAACAAAACAAGTCATGGAACTTGAAACATCATGAACTATGTGAGCATGCTGTTCTTAAACAAAATTGGTATCATACATTAAGGTTAATCACACAAACAGTAAGATCATGGCATATTCAACTACGTTCATCTCCAAAATATTAAGAAAAACTTAAGCCTAAATCTTAAGCTCATGTTCTTTGTTTGGTGATGCCTTATTAGTACAAACTATGTGTTAATCCATGTTCTTTAGCATGCATTCATGTTGTATAACATATACAAGAAAATGGACTCCTTAGGCTTGACATAAGGCATATCATAAACCATGAATTACAAGAAAACATAAATTGCAACAATAAACCTAATTATCCTAAACAATCCATGGCAAGAGTAAGTTATGTGTCAACCTAAACCATTCATGTGAATAATATTTTTTTTCTCAAAACTTGTTTATTTATTTTGAAGCATAGATATACTATCATTCGTTGCATGATAAGTTTCCTTATTGCCCAAATGAGATTTCATAAATCACTAGCCAAGGGATTATCTTGTTATAAGAACTAAGACAATGAAGCTCAAAGCATTTAATTCAAATTTTCCATAAACAACCTTGTGAATGATAATTTTTTTCTTTGGTCATGGGTTTGGAGCACCAAATATCAACCTCCCATGTTGATAGATGCTCCCCCTCAAATAATGCTTATACAATTCGAAATATGGAGGTTTTAAGTACCCAAATTTTGGGACCTAATGCATCAATAATGCAGGACTTAGGCACCCATGCCTTAGTCACTTTATTCCTAACCTTTTGAACCATAGAATTATTTTGTGATCCAAAATGTCTTCTAGACATTAGTGATATGACACTAGGTTCTTTAGGTTGGTAACCCCAACCGGCTTTGTTGTAAACCGCCCTTTAGGAATTTAGTACCATGTCTAATGTTTTAGAGCTAGTTGAAAACTTCTCAAGAATATTCTTGAGATTTTTAATTTTGCTCTTTAAGTCCTTATTTTCATTCTCAAGGGACCTATTATGTGAGTCATCAATTACCTTATCCTTAGAGGTTTTCAATTCCTCTGCTTCTAATCTTAATGATTTAACTTTTGCCTTAGATTTCTTAAGCAACTTAGTTAGGCATGCTATTGTTCTATAACACTTATCCAACTCGGGAGAGATTACCTCTTCATCATCCGAAGATGATGAAGGCGCGGTTGAGGAGCTTGATTCGTTGTCACTCTCCTTGGATGACTCTTCTAAAGCCACGAGAGCCACGTGACAGTGGCTTTCCTCCTCCTCCTTGTCATTCTTCTTTTTCCTTTTGTCACCTGTCACTAAAGCAAACCCTTTCGCTTTTGGGCTTGTGTTAGAGATCTCGTGTAGCTCCATCTCACAAAACAAATCCTCTAACTTAACAAAAGATAAGTCCTTGGAAACCTTGTAAGCATCCACCATGGATGACCACAAGGTGTTCCTAGGAAAAGCTTTGAGAACATACCGTATAAGATCTCGGTTCTCAACCTTCTCATTGATGGAGTGTAGACCATTGAGGATCCCTTTGAATCTTCCATGGAGCTCACTTACCTTTTCATTTTCTCCCATGGTCAGATTTTGAAGTTGGCTGAGAAGGAGGTCCTTTTTGGCTGTTCGGGTTTCATGAGTGCCCTCATGGAGTTCGATGAGTTTATTCCACAAATCCTTTGCACTTGTAAAGGGACCAACCTTGATTAGTTGGTCTTTGTTCATTCCACATTGCAAAGTCACCACCGCCTTCGCATCGACTTTACTCTTTCGGGTTTGCTCAGCCGACCAACGCGAAGATTCCAATTCTTTTCCTTCATCATCCTTTGGAGGGGAAAACCCCTCCCTCACAGCGAACCATGTGTTTGTTGGATCGAGAATAACGATAGAGGGGGGTGAATATCGTAAGTCGTTTCGGATCGAAAAAGAGAATACGCAGCGGAAAAATTAAAACTAAACAACACACAAACACCAAGATTTTACTTGGTTCGGAGTCGCGGTCGGCTCCTATTCCAAGGCCCACAGTCGTTGACCGTTTACTGCGGGCAATTCTATATGTGCGCAAAAAGGTTTACAGAAGGATGTTACAATAGTAGTACAGTAAACTTTAAAAAGTCAGCTCTTCGTTACCGACGTCCGGTGTGGATTGTACTTCGGAGCAGCGGGACGTCGTCGGCGCTTGTATCTTGAGTTGGGAGGTTTCCGGAGCAGAGCGCTTGAGTAGAAGAGCATATTGGCGTTGGAAGAAGTGATTTTTTGAAGCCTTGGGGTCGAGGGGCTTTTTATAGCCTCCTGGGGCGCCCTGAACGTTGGGGGCGCCCCCCACGTGTCAGCTGATCCGAGCAAGTCTCGGTCAACCCTTATCCCACTCGAATAGGGCTTAGAGTTGACTGTGGGGGCGCCCGGGACGCAGGGGGCGCCCTGGTTGACTTTTTCAGCTGGCTTCTCGGCTGGATAGGTTTTATCCACTTCGTTAGCTTGAGCCCAGGGCGCCCGAGGCATCCGGGGCGCCCGGGAGCACGGGGGCGCCCGGGAGCATGGGGGCGCTCCGCCCAGTGAACTGCCGAAGCACATGTTTGCTTAACTCATTTTGCCTTGACCTTAGGGGCGCCCGGGACACTGGGGGCACCCTACTCAACTGTTGCCTCTCTCCTTTGAGGCGTTTTGAGCTGCAGAAACTCATTCCTTCGGTCCTGCATCCAGGGTTAGTCCAAAACAACACAAAGCAATCAAGTATTAGGTTTATACAGCCTTAGCTGTCTTGGTTCTGACTTTGGGTCTCCAAAATGGAGCCCTAGGTCAAACCGACGCCTACTGTTCCCTCGACGGGGAACGCGTCCTCACCTACTCCTCTCGGGAGAATTTACCTGTTGCCAACCGGCTCCTCCGGTTGGACTTTTGCCCAGCAGTCCTTCGCCAGGTGCCTAGCTGTCCTTCGCCAGGTCTTCAATTTTAGGCAGTCCTTCGCTAGGTCTTCAGTTCCAGGCAGTCCTTCGCCTGGTGCCCAGCAGTCCTTCGCCAGGTCTTCAGTTCTAGGCAGTCCTTCGCCAGGTCTTTAGTTCCAGGCAGTTCTTCACCTGGTGCCCAGCAATCCTTCGCTAGGGCTTTGTATCCTAGCATTCCTTCGCCAGGTGCCTAGCAGTCCTTCGCTAGGGCTTTGTATCCTGGCAGTCCTTCGCCAGGTGCCTAGCAGTCCTTCGCTAGGGCTTTGTATCCTGGCATTCCTTCGCCAGGTGCCTAGCATTCCTTCGCTAGGGCTTTGTATCCTGGCAGTCCTTCGCCAGGTGCCTAGCAGCCCTTCGCTAGGACTTCTTTCTGCACACTCAGTGAGCATCGTTAGATCACAAATATACTTAACTTTGAATCCTTTGCCAATATCAAAACAAGGTTCGATATGGTGCTTCCTGTACCAACAGTGTTGATGTCCATCTTTAGATAGTACTGCATCTTCGACCTCCAATATTGAAAATCGGATCCGTCGAAGAAGGGAGGTCGGGTGGTGCTAAATCCTTCTCTCAAAGCCATTATCGTTGACTCTTGGATGTTAAGCCACTTGAACAGAGCCCCAAGCTTTGATACCACTTGTTGGAACTTGGATGGCTAGAGAGGGGGGGGGGTGAATATAGCCAGACACTAATTCTTACTGCTATTAGGTTTTCTGCACTTCAAGGGTTAAACAGCGGAAGCAAACAACAAAACAGAGTATAGATGCAGAAATGAAAAGCAAACCAAAAACGCAAACAAGGAGGATTTACAAGGTTCAGGGATAACTTGCCCCTACTCCTTGCCGTGCCCGTGAGGTGGGCGATCCCTTGATCGTCGGCAGATCAAGCCCCGAAAAATTCGGATAAAATGCAACCTCCTTCTCGGTGGAGTAACCTCTCCACAACGTTTCAACAGGAATAAAGTATTAAGCTCAATGAAACACAAGAAGGGATCTTACAGAGCACTTAGGACAGCAAGAACACAAGCGAAATCCTCACCGAGCTCCACTCAGCACAGATCTCACACAAGAACTCCCTCTTCGTGTCTTCTTGCTGATGGACTCGCCAAGCTCCTTGTTTCTTCTTCCAAGCGCTCAAGTATGCAATATCTCAACAAGTTGCTTCAAGGATCAGAATATGTGTAGTAGCAACCAAACTTCTCAGTTGTAGCCAAAGCCAGAAAATCTCGCACGCAGAGCCTTCTTCTCTTCTCTTCATCGCCAGCCACTTAACTTGCTGCTGCTGTCGCCAGACGCTCCTCTGCAGCTCCCAGCTGCTCATCTGCACAGCCCAGCTACCTGACCTCTCCTGGACTCCCTGACCTCTCCTCAGCTGAGCCCCAGTTAAGCCCCAGGTTAGCTTCCAGCAACGCCAGCGTCCGTTGAGACCTGAGAAACGAAAGCATCCAAACCTGCTCGATGGAATGTCTCCCTTTGACCCTCCTTGAGTGTTTGAATCCATCCCTGTAAAGCCTGCACACTTCAACAGAAGGTTAGCAAATCATATCAAACATAATCAGCAATGTATCAGAGAATCGGCAGAGAAAACAGACGCGATCAAAGCGTCTGACAGTGAATTTGAATTAAAGTTCATCTCCTGATCGGTCCCCAGACCGATCAGGATGTGGCCTGATCGGTCACCAAACCTATCCAGTAGTCTGCTGCACACTCCTGATAGGTCTCCAGACCTATCCAGCAGTCTGCTGCACACTCCTGATCGGTCCCCAGACCGATCAGGATGTGGCCTGATCGGTCACCAGACCGATCAGGGTGTGGCCTGATCGCACACCCTGATCGGTCTGGGGACCTATCAGGGCACTTCCTGACCAATCAGGATCCAACCTGATCGAACATAGAGAGGAGCTCGCGATATTTGATCGTTCACCAGAACGATCTGAATAGTATCCATGATTGGTCACCAGACCAATCAGGAGTCGATCAGTAAGGTTCCCAATCTCACTGTATGCTCCTTGATCGGTCACCAGACCGATCAGACATAGCTGGATCGGTCACCAGACCGATCCACGAGGGAACTTCATGCCAACTCACCAGACCGATCCAGGCAAGGCCAAATCTCCTCTAAGTCACGAGAACAAGCTTCCAGCCCTTCTCTGACTCGTTCTTAGTCCCCCGGACCAAGACACCGTGCCCAGTTTCACTCACCGGGACTTCAACCTAGCCCTCCAAGCTAGGACCTGACCCTCCAAGCTAGGGTTTCATCCAACCTAGCCCTCCAAGCTAGGACCTGACCCTCCAAGCCAGGATTTCATCTAGCCTAGCTCTCCAAGCTAGGACCTGACCCTCCAAGCTAGGGTTTCATCCTGTTGGGACCGGGTGCATGTTGACATGGATGCGGGTTCGTAATTTTAAAATTTAATTACGTGCAGCGGAAGGTTTAGCATAAATAATTTCACAAATTATTTAACCACACATCTAAGCATGCAACCTTATATTGTGTAGACATGATCATACATTAAAATTTTGCAGAAAGTAAACTAATTTACTTAATACCTCGCGTAACTCGAAGGAAGGGACGAGATCCAACCGTAAGCGTCCCTTGGAAGCTCCGCCTCTATTCGCGTCCATGCCGAGTTTTCTTCGGGATGACTTCGTAAAGCCACGAGTTTCGTGCCGACAAGAACTACTAGATTCTCCAAAGGCATGACAAGAATACCAAGAGAGAGATGGGAAGACTAACCACCAAACGAAGAACGAAATCAAGATTCCGGGAGGAAGGAAGGAGTCGCGCCCGCTTCTTCTTCTTCTTCGGCAGCTGCTTGGTGGATGAAGCTCACGGCAACAAAGGGGTCCTCCTTTTAGGGCCGGCGGCACAAGAGGAGGGAGAGGGAGAGAAGGAGAGAGAATGAGAGGGCTTATTTCTAGATCTCTTAGATTAATCTTCAAGCCTTGCCTTGGTTCCTTTATATAGTAGCCTCTCAATCGCCAAGTCTCCTTTTTATGGAATAAATTTTCATAAGAAATTTATCATATAAATTTTTCTATGAATTATTCCATCATGCCAAGTTTTTATCATAATTTAATTTATAATAAAAACAACAATGTCTCCCTTTTATTATGGAAAAAAATTTCTTTATATAAATTTCTTTATCATGGTAAATCAATCCATTATTGATTTTATAAAATAAAATAAACCAATCCATGGTTCATTTTAATTTCCATGAAAAATAAATCTCTTTATATAAATTTCTTTATCCATAATTTTATAAAACAAACCATGCTCGGTTTATTTTATAATTTGAACCAAACAATTTGGTTCTCCCCTTTTAATGTGGCCGGCCAAACAAAGAGGGTGGGGACCCTCTTTGGCCGGCCAAACCCAAGCCTATACCATACGAATTAAACTCATTTAATTCGTCCAATAAGCCTTCAAAAGACTTAGCCATTTTAAGCTTCCGATGCGTCTGTGAAAAATTCAGATTCGACTTATCTCTCTTGATCGGAAAATCTAATTTTCAACTCGTTTTAAATCCCTCGGATCACTCGTAGTGCGTGTGACTAAATAGGCTTTCGATTTATGTTGGCCGTCTATAATCAACCAATTATAGAACGATCATGAGTGGCACCTAGTAGTACCTCATGATCCCCAATTAATCGAAAGATCAACGGTTGACCTCAGAAATAATTCTGAAACCCTTCAGCAGCTATAATGAATCGTGCCCCATTCCCTTCACCATCTTATACCCACTTGGTTCAGGACACGGTCTATGTGTGTCAGTCCCCACTAGGCTGACTACGTCACACCTAGCCTAAGCAATGTTTTTCTCATCCTACGGATTCTAGTTACTCTCATATTTCTGAGAGATTCATACTCTGAACATGTGATGCTCTGGCCAGAGGCTTCGAGTAACAATCCGACGATAGGCCTTGGGTATACATCTCCTCGCAAGGAGTGGTGAATCCTTTGTAGGCTGTTCAAACATCTTCGGGCACTTCGGCTTATACCCAACCATCCTGGGTCCACACCTCCTTAGAGATGCTTGCTTATGATGTCAAAGTATAAGTCTCCATGACCAAGATGACTTGAACACCGCAAGTCAAAGGAACATCGCACTTAAGCTGCAGTAAGAACTTCATTGACATATCTATATGTAGATTACCATATGAAGTTTTACAGCTAGTCACTCCAATGAACTAGTTCCCTTAACTAGCATTCATGTTTATCTCCTGACATCCCAATGTCTCCAGCCAGTGAGAATCAGCTGATTAGAGAATAACCCATGCTAGTCTCAACAGAATTGATAGTGTCCGTATTTATCAATTCATCGACTAGGGACAATTTCAATACTTCACAATTGCACATGTAGTGATAATCACTAGTTGTGAATTCATCACAAATTCTCTCATGCTGTGAATTGTATTGCGGACATTCAGTAAATGAGTTTAAGATCTCAATCAAATACACAAACATGTATACTCAAATAGTGAATATTCATTCATTAAAATAAATGATTACAATCATAAGGCGATTGCCTTAGGACACTTCTCTCACAATACTAACACATCCAACCTAGCTCTCCAAGCTAGGACCTGACCCTCCAAGCCAGGATTTCATCACCTAACCCTCCGAGTTAGGAATTTTCACACCTAGCCCTCCAAGCTAGGACTTTTCCACACCTAACCCTTCAAGTTAGGAATTTTCACACCTAGCCCTCCAAGCTAAGAATTTTCACACCTAGCCCTCCAAGCTAGGACTTTTCACACCTAGCCTTCCAAGCTAGGACTTTTTCACACCTAGCCCTCCAAGCTAGGACTTTTTCACACCTAACCCTCCAAGTTAGGACTTTTCACACCTAGCCCTCCAAGCTAGGACTTTTTTCATGTCAGCGTGCGATCTCCCGATCACCTAGACTTAATCCTAATTCAACCAAACTTGAATCAAACTTAAATCGGTGTCAAACACCAAAACAAAAATCAGGGTCAGACTACATCAACAGCTGCGTCTTAGTGAGTGAAGCTAGGTGGATGAAGTCCTGGTGAGTGAAGCTGGACACAGAGTCTTAGTCTAGGGGACTGAGCATGAAGTCCTGCTCAGGGATCGGGCAACGGAGTCTTTGCCAAGCAAGGACTATGGACAGAAGTAGAGACAGGTCAAGGTCGGACGTCTCGAGATCCGAGAGTCTTGGAGGTCGAGCATGAAGTCCTGGTCGAGGATCGGGCAAAAGACTTAGCTGAGTGGGGATCACGGACAGAAGTAGAGACAGGTTAAGGTTAGACGTCTCAAGATCCAGGTTCTCAGAGGCTGAGCAAAAGTCCAACCGGAGGTCCCGGTTGGCAAAGATAACTTCTCCAGGGTGGAGTAGATGAGGACGCGTTCCCCGGGAAAGGGAACAGTAGGCGTCAGTTTGACCTAGGGTTTCGGTTGAAATTCAAAGTCAGAACCAATAAACTAAGGCATAAGATTATTTGTATGATTGACTTGTGTTTGTTGTCTTACAGGTACCTGGAGATGGAGGCAAGATAGGAGAGCAAACGTAAGAAAAACAAAGACTGGGAAGAAGCTCCTGGGTGTCTGAATGAATCAGGCGCTTAGTATATGGTTGGGCACCCTGGTTAAGGGCAACCCTTCCCAAGCGCCTGGTAAGCCAGGCACTTGAGGTTTACCAGGCGCCTGGGAAGGCAGTTTTATCTTTTCGCCGATTCAGCAACTACGGATGAAGTTCTGACCGCACGTGGCAGGTGCCCAAGATCCTAGAGGCGCCCAAGAACAGAGTATAAATAGGGGTTCGACCCCTCATCTCAAGCAATTAAGTTTCCCATCCACTAAAGCATTTTGTGCAAAGCTAAAGTGCCAAAGTAAAAGCTCTGTGACCAAGGAGGCTCCAGGAGGAAGTGTGTTGCACTTTGGACTTTCGAATTGGTTGGATCTTCATTTTTCGTTGGTTTGCTTTTTCGTTTACAAGTTGTATTTAACTTTATTCTTTTGTACTTGTAACCAAACTGTAAGACGGGTATTCTCCGCCTCCGGAAATTTCAAAAAGGAGACCAATAGTGGACTCACGCCGAATACATCGACCTTGGACGTACTGACCCTGGGGGGTTGGGAACTAAGTAAATAAACTGGCTCGTCTACTGTCTTTATTTTATTTTATTTTTCTGCTGCGTACTAACTTTGATAGAAAGATGATCGAATGACGAAATTCCGAAAAATGTTTGAGTTGATATTCATCCCCCCCCATCGGCCGACACCGATCCTACAAATTCCACCAACTCTGTGGGATCGTTATAATCGATAGAGGGGGGTGAATAGCGATCACTGAATTTTTTTGAAAAACAGAAAACACAGCGGAAGAATAATGAAACAATGATAACATGTTTCTTATTACATGGTTTGAAATCTTTAACGGCTCCTACTCCAAGGCCCACGGTCTTTGACTATTTTCGTTGGGCAATTTTATAATTCGAATAAGTTTTACAAAAAGAGAATTCTAGTGCAAAATTAAACAGGGAATTTAAATTATACTGTTGACACAAAAATGTTGCAGAGCGTCTTGGGCAGTGTGTCGTCAATCTTGATCATTGGCGGAGTGGGAAACTCGAGCACGGAAGAGATTCGGAGAGCGTTAGAGTGCTTGAGTCGCAAGAAAGTTGTTCTGAGTTGATGTGAAAATTATTGTTGAAAGCAAAGGGGTGAAGCCCCTTATATAGCCTGTTCTCGGGCGCCTGAGGCTTATTGGGCACCTACCACGTGTAGCGAATCGGGCGCATGCTTATCTGCAGACTCGGCCAAACCTCTATCCTTTGGTCTTGGCGTCTACCACGTGTAACAAATAAATTGACATGCCCCAAGACCCAGGAGTCGCTGGTCCAATATAAAATTGGACAGCAACTCACCTGTCCGACGGATAATTTACACATACATACAATACATGCAGATAATAAATTTGGCCTCAGACCTCAAAATCAACACATAACATAACCATAACACAAAGTAAACCATACCTGACTGCGAACCAGTCTGACTTACATCAAAAACAATAAACACATAGTCCATCAAAGGACTCAAAAATACAATACCAAGACAAATGAAACGCGATAAAACGACATAAAACAAATACAAACCAAATAATACGATATAAAGGATACATAACTATGCGGAAGCACCCATCACTGGAGTCGTAGGGACCTGGGACTGGCAACTGGGGCTCCCCTGGAGACCAATCAACCTGGAAACAAAAATATGGGCAACGATGGTGAGTCCAAATAAACTCAGCGGATACCGAAATAGATATGCATAGCAAGTTATAATAACAATAAGAATCACGTTGATACAGTCTCGAGTGTAGAGGATAAAGCATAACTAAAGACTAAGGGTGAATACATATCAGAATCCGTCTATCATGCGGGTAGGTGTAATCAATCCCCTATATAATCTCGAGAACGATATACAATCCAAACGTGTATGTCACCTATAAGTGCATGTCAAACATATATAGCACTCAAGCACAACAAGCACCAATAAAGGTGCAATGCATCCTGTACACTCGATGCAATGATCTGTTCTGTACGCACCTCAGCCACCACCAGATCGGCGGTCGAGTGAATAGGAAACAGATAAGCCAACCACTCATGGTTGCATAAATAAGCCAAACACTTGTGGCCTACAACATATGAAGCCCAACACTCGTGGCTATGCAGATATGACGCCCAACACTCATGGTGATGCAAGTATGTAGTCCAGCACTCGTGGCTATGCAAGTATGATGCCCAACACTCGTGGCTATGCAAGTATGATGCCCAACACTCATGGCGATGCAAATATGTAGCCCAGCACTCGTGGCTATGCAAGTATGATGCCCGACACTCGTGGCAATGCAAGTATGACGCCCAACACTCGTGACGATGCAAGTATGTAGCCCAACAATCATGGCTATGCAAGTATGATGCAGGCATGACTGGTGGCAAGCTCAGACCGCAGGGGAGCCGATGGTCTCCATCATGATAATAACATCGTGATAATAGTGTAGGACCGGTGCCGTCGATAGAGGGGGGGGTGAATATCGACCGTAAAATCTTCGCAGTAAACTTCATAAAACTTTCGATCGTTCTAGACTCAGAGCGTTAGTAGCACAGCGGAAAATAAAACAGAAAGAATAAAAGACAACACAGCGCACATGGGATTTTTTACTTGGTTCCCAACCCCCAGGGTCAGTACATCCAAGGCCTAAGCACGGGAACGCCCGTCCACTATTGGTCTCCTTTCCGGACTTTCCGGAGGCGGAGAAACCTGTCTAACAGTGCAGTAATTACAATCACAATATATGAAAAATAAGTGCGGAATTGTAAAATTCAAACCAAACAAAAGTTGAAGACTCGGCCGATCTGGACCTCCGAAGTGCCGCGCACTTCCTCCTGGAGCTCCCCGGTCGTAGAGCCTCGTCGTTAGTGCTTTGTCGTCAGTCAGAACGCTCAGAATGGATCTTGGAAGTCATGTCTGAAGCTGAGGGGTCGAAGCCCCTTTTATAGGCTTCATTCGGGTGCCTGTGTTGATGGGGGTGCCCTATAAGGCTTGGTCAAACCTTATCCCCGCACCGAACTCGTCACAGCTGATAAAACCTTTGACCTGGGCGCCTACATGAACTCGGGCACCTGTATCATCCCGGGCATTTGAATGGAAACCTATTCTGCCTTCTTCGCTTGAGCTATTTTTTTTTGTTCTTTGACCTAGGCGCCCCCATCAATAGGGGCGCCTGGATCTTGTTGGGCACCCCCATCAATAGGGGCGCCTGGCTTGGCTAGGTTCCAGCTCCATTATGTTGTTTGCCTGCTTTGTCTTCCATTCTAGGTACCTGCAAAATACAAAAATACAAGGCAAATATACACATATTCTTAACCTTAAGGACTTGGTTCTGACTTCGGATTTCCACGAAACCCTAGGTAGAACTGATGCAAGTTCTCACCCTCGAGAACACGCCTTTCACCTACTCCATTCAGGAGATGGTTGCCACCCAGTCCTTTGGGTGGAATTTTGTTTAGCCTCCGATACTCTCGGATCTCGAGACGTCCTAACCCTGACCCGTCTCTACTTTTGTCCTTAGTCATCGCTCAGCTAAGTTGCTCAGTCCCTCGGACCAAAACTTCGTGCCCAAACCCTAAGTCCAGGACTTCGGTGCCCAACCCTCGGCCAGGTCTTCTTGCCCAATTCCTCGAACCAGGTCTTCGGTGCCCAACCCTCGGTCAGGACTTCGTGCCCAGTCCTCGACCAGGACTTCGTGCCCAACTTTCGGTCAGGTCTTCGGTGCCCAGCCCTTTGCCAGGACTTAGTGCCCAATTCTTCGAACCAGGACTTATTGCGTAGGTTTACTAGCACTTTCTTTCACTTTGGTACTCCTCCTTTGCTCACCCTTCCCTTGTTCAATGTATCACTGGCTTAAGTATATTGTCAATCATTAAAACACTTAGAGGAGGGCATCACTGATGCAACTTGCACCAACAATCTCCCCCTTTTTGATGTTTAACAATATCTTAAGTTAGATTGGTTGAAGGGACAAAATTATACTCCTTGGGATAAAAGAAAAAGTTTTGAAAACCCATTTTTTGATCTTTTGGGGAAAACTTCTAACTTCCACTCACTCTCCCCCCTTTTTGAAAAACATTTTGATTTTTTTTGATCCTTTGGTAAGAGTTAAAAAAAAATTATTTCTAACTTAAGGTGCATCTCTCCCTCTTTGTCATACATCAAAAAAACCAAGAATACTTGCACCAATAATAAAAGATGTTCTTTTGAAAGTACTCAGTATAATTTTTGAAAGCATAGTAAAACTAGGTACTTGAATTTCAAAAAAAATCTATTTTTTTTGAAAAATATTGTGCAATTCTGAAAAATATTTTGTATTTGTATGAAAATGTTTGATCTGAAAAAAAATTTCCTTAGAAAAAAATTTTTAGAAAAGATTTTTCAAGAGATTGCAAGCAAATACTTAAAAGAAATGTTGTGAAAATACTCTTGAAAGACCCTTTTTTTTTCTTAACACATTTTCACAAAAAATGTTCTTTGAAATATGCTAGTATCTAAAGAAATATCTGTACCTTTGAAAAATATTTTGATCATTTTCAAAAATGCAAGTACTTTTGAGATTTATTGAGTTTTTGAAAACCATGCAAGTACTTCTGAACAAAATTATGTAATTTTTGAAAAATATAAGTAACTTTATGCATTTTTGGAAAATATTTGTAATTTTGGAAAATATAAGTATTTTTAAAAAAATGTAAGTTCTGTAAAAAGTATTACTTAACTTATATTTTGAAAGTCCTTAGAAAAATATTGTTTAGAAAACATAATATTTTAATTGACTTGGTTTCTTTTCCAGTCTGACACAATCCTAGGAAACCTTGTTGACTACAAGGACATTTTTCTAAGTGTCCTGGAAATTCTCAAGCCCAAGTAAATATTATTTTCAAAAAAAACTATTTTGAAAGTGATAGAGATTTAATATGATTAAAAAACAGTACTTTAAAGAAAAATTATGTTTTCAAAAATGACTTAATAATGCAGCGCATGAAAATATATTAAATAATTCTTTGTAATTTGACCTCCCCCTAAACTTGACCCAGTCCTAGGAAGCTTGTTGACCACAAGTACTCTTCCTCTAAGTCTTTAGGGTTTAGTTCAGATCAAATAACCTATCTAATAATTACCAAGAAAAACTTTTCAGAAGTTCTTCTTTTGACTCAAACTCCCCCTAAATCTGACACATCCTTGGAGTCCTTGTAGATCATCAAGTAGACCTCCTCTGTGTCTTTAGAGTTTATCAAAATCAAAGAAGCAGGTAATTTTTGAAAAGATAATCTTTTAATTCATAACCCTTTTTCGAAAACACAAGTGATCGTAATTGAAAGTACAATTTTCGAGAAATATTTTCAAATGATAGTAATGTTTTAACAAAATTTCAAAGGAATAAAAAAAAGTCCCCCTATACCCAACACCGTTTGACTCTATCTAAGTGCCTTAAGGAACTTTAGTGTTGTCCTAAGAGGCTTGTGTCTAATTGTGTGAGTCAAACAATTTTCAAAAGGATGTAATTTTTGAAAACATATAATATATTGGCAATCAGACAAGCATGAAATCCATAAAAACATTATTATGTTAAAACACTATTTTGAAAATATATTTTTAGAAAAATATTCTAACAATTTTAAAAAATAATTTTGAAAATAATTTTTCAATTTATTAGTCCCTAACATCTCACCCATTCTAGATGTCTCAATACAGCACGCATGATTGCCTTATGGGTGCATTGCGAGATGCTTGAATCATTTTTCTTAATTCATTTTTAAATCTGAGATTTAATTAAAACTTGTGTTAGATTCAAATCTAACAATAGTAAAGTGAATTTGATTTTCAGTAATTGGCTTCCAAGTCTTGGCGAGGCACAAGGCCTTCTTTGGTCGTAGCTTTATTGGATCATCAACCATTTCCTTGACAAAACCTTTTATAGAAAATTCATCTTCAAGTTACTTCTTGAAAGATTTTGGTCTAACTAGTTTAGGTTTCGAATCGATAGCTTCGGCTAGTTCCACCAAAGAGGCTTCCCTAACGTACTATCATCTCACCTCCACCTAATACTAGGTTGATCAAGTTTCAATTATTCTTTTTCCTATAGCCATTCTAAATCATGCATAAGATTTAAATATGAATGACATGACATATATTAAGGAAATAGCATATGCATGTTCATGGCAGTTATGCATGAGTTAAACAAGTCAAAATATTTAATTGAGTTTCTAAAGATGTATCAAATTCCCGATTTGATACATGTCATGTGAACCCGCGAATATGTCAACCCACTTTGACATATTTAATTTTATTAAATTAATTGTTGCGGTTTTGGTAAAATTTTATTTAATTCGAGTTTAAGTAACTTAAGAATTAATTGGATTCAGAATTAATTAGAGTTGAATTAATTCAGTATTACTTAAATTTGAATTAATTAAGGATTGGTTAAAGTGGAATTAATTAAATTAAGAATAATAATTAATTAAGGATTAATTAATTAAAATTAAGGTTACAAAATTAAAATTAAAGTTTTTAAGATTTAAGTTTAAGTTATTTTAAAAAAATTAAAGTTAAATTACTTATGGATTAAAATTGAATTAATTAAGGATTAATTGAGTTAATTTGGATTTAATTGAATTTGAATTAATTACGGATTAATTGAGTTAATTTGGATTTAATTGAAGTTGAATTAATTAAAGTTAAATTAATTAAGGATTAATTTAAGTTAATTATTGATTAATTTAAGTTGATTAAAGACAATTAAATTAAGGATTAATTTCGAATTAATTAACATTTAAATTAATAAATTAAGGATTAATTAAAGTTAAGAATTAATTGATCTTAACACTAAAGGATTAAATTAAGGCTTAAAAATTAATTAAAATTTAATCAAGGTTTTTAAGGTTTATCTTGATTTAATTTTCAAAATTTCTGGGTTGGTTAAAAGTTGTGGGTTTAATTTCATTATCTTCGTTATTTTGAAAATATCTGATTCCCTTACTATTTCATGTTTATTTATCTTTTCAAGTTTTTCTAATAATTCTGATTTATTTGAATCTTTGTAATTTTTATTGACTATGGCCTTGATCTCAGAAAATTCCATCTCCTCCTCATCCTCAAAATTACATCCTTCAATATCCTCAACATAGGTGGAGTAATTTGGGCCACTAGTTAATATTTCAGAATTATCCAAGGGAATAATTAAATTGTTATCTAATGAGATTTATCTCCACTAGCCTTAGAATTATTCTCATTATCCTCAGAATTATCTTCATTATCCTCAGAAGTATTTTTCGGATTAATCTCAGAATTATCATTAACATTTTCAAATTTGAGTTCAGAATTATCGGTAACATTTTTAGAATTAATTTTAGAATTAATTTCAATAAAATTATCAGATCTAATTTCAGAATTAATTTCAGTAATTTTATCAAATCTAATTTCAGAATTAATTTCAGTAATTTTATCAGATCTAATTTCAGAATTAATTTCAGTAATTTTAGAATTGATATTACGGATTAAAGAATTAATTTTTGATAATTTATTACTGTCTACATTTTCTAGTCGGTCATGCAAAATATTAAGGTGATTATGTAATAATTCTAGTCTTTCAGAAAAATTATTATCATACGACCGTGCAGGAATTTGTAAATTTTTAGGAATGTAAATTTTACGTACTTTTGTCGAACACTGATTCTTGTAGTGTCCGTACTTTTCACACTTGAAGCATTTGATGTGATCTTTGTTCCTCTGGCCTCCTGGTGCTGGTACGTCTTTTGTCGCCGATGACGAACGAGTCTTATGAGTAGGGCATTGATTTTTATAGTACCTCTCTCCCTGCACGTGAAGCATATAATATGAAATTTAAAAACAGACATTTTAAAAAATTATACCCGATTCACCCCTGGGCTCCCCCTCAACTCCTGACGTCGTTGCTCCATCGGCGGTTAGTTCGGTGAAGAGCGGTCTGGCTCTGATACCAATTGTAGGACCGGTGCCGTCGATAGAGGGGGGTGGTGAATATCGACCGTAAAATCTTCGCAGTAAACTTCGTAAAACTTTCGGTCGTTCTAGACTCAGAGCGTTAGTAGCACAGCGGAAAATAAAAAGAAAGAATAAAAGACAACACAGCGCATGCGGGATTTTTTACTTGGCTCCCAACCCCCCAGGGTCAGTACATCCAAGGCCTAAGCACGGGAATGCCCGTCCACTATTGGTCTCCTTTCCAGACTTTCCGGAGGCGGAGAAAGTCGTCTTACAGTGCAGTAATTACAATCATAATATATGAAAAATAAGTGCGGAATTGTAAAATTCAAACCAAACAAAAGTTGAAGACTCGACCGATCTGGACATCTGAAGTGCCGCGCACTTCCTCCTGGAGCCTCTCGGTTGTAGAGTCTCGTCGTTAGCGCTTTGTCGTCAGTCAGAACACTCAAATGGATCTTGGAAGTCATGTCTAAAGCTGAGGGGTCGAAGCCCCTTTTATAGGCTTCATTCGGACGCCTGTGTTGATGGGGGCGCCCTATAGGGCTTGGTCAAACCTTATCCCCGCGCCGAACTCGTCGCAGCTAATAAAACCTTTGACCTGGGCACCTACATGAACCCGGGTGCCTGTATCATCCTAGGCGCCTGAATGGAAGTCTGTTCTGTCTTCTTCGTCTGAGCTATTTTTTTGTTCTTTGACCTAGGCGCCCCCATCAATAGGGGCGCCTGGCTTGGCTAGGTTCCAGCTCCATTATGTTGTTTGCCTGCTTTGTCTTCTATTCTAGGTACCTGCAAGATGCAAAAATATAAGGCAAATACACACACATTCTTAACCTTAAGGACTTGGTTCTGGCTTCGGATTTCCACGAAACCCTAGGTCGAACCGATGCAAGTTCTCACCCTCGAGAGCGCGTCTTTCACCTACTCCATTCAAGAGGCGGTTGCCACCCAGTCCTTCGGGTAGACTTTTGCTTAGCCTCCGATACTCTCGGATCTCGAGACGTCCGAACCCTGACCCGTCTCTCCTTCTGTCCTTAGTCATCGCTCAGCTATGTTGCTCAGTCCCTCGGACCAAGACTTCGTGCCCAAACCCTAAGTCCAGGACTTCGATGCCCAACCCTCGGCCAGGTCTTCTTGCCCAATTCCTCGAACCAGGTCTTCGGTGCCCAACCCTCGGTCAGGACTTCGTGCCCAGTCCTCGACTAGGACTTCGTGTCTAACTTCCGGTCAGGTCTTCGGAGCCCAGCCCTTTGCTAGGACTTAGTGCCCAATTCTTCGAACCAGGACTTATTGCGTAGGTTTACTAGGACTTTCTTTCACTTTGGTACTCCTCCTTTGCTCACCCTTTCCCTTGTTCAATGTATCACTGACTTAAGTATATTGTCAAACATTAAAACACTTAGAGGAGGACATCACTGATGCAACTTGCACCAACAAATAGCTCAATCAAACCAGAAACCTGACTGCACGACGGGCTCATACCCTAGGGGAGCCGATGATCGTCAGTATGCAATCATACAAAGCCTACAACTCAGTATGCAACCTAGAGGGTAAAGTATGCCAACAACACCCTCCTCACTAACCAGGTTCTCAACCGCACAACGGTGGGAAAAGTATAGGTCTATCACAAGTATCCAGACCTAATAAATTCCACTCTAGGTATCCATGCAAGGTATATCTAGAAATCAATCCAACTGCAGATACAAAGTGACCTACCACCATATCTAAGCACATATGGACACATGGCAAATATCGAGACTGTATAGAACTAAATAGGAGTTATCTAAGCAACAGATATCTGATCATAATACACAAAGGCAAGTACAACGTATAAACTTACTGTTATCTATAACAAACTATGCATAATAGTATGACAATATTTAAAAAGATAAGTCAGGGGTACCCGTCTCAAAGTAGGAGTAGTATGTATCAAATAATAACCTCCCGTTAAGAAGTCGAAAAGCAATCAATGTCCTGTACCAAAAGATATAGTTTAGCTATCATACCAACTGATACTAACCAACTAAGTACTCAGTCGTATTAGGATTAACCCAACTATCTCAATTAGGTTTAATTTCACAACATAGCTCTTGGTAAGAGCATTACAAATCCCAATGGAATCCAACCGCTTAACCTAATCCCAACAATGTATCACAATACACCAAAACATAGGATCAAATGAAATAAAACTAGACAATCATTCCAACAGAAGCTACACACCTAAATCCAAATAGCATAGACACACTACCCATCTACGATTCAATGAGAGCATCAACCACACCAACTCCCATGCAAAGGTAACGCCAATTTATAGCCCACAACAACCTATTACACAACTCCAAGTGACTAAGCTAAGATTTAATCCAAAAACAACAACAAAACCCCAATTCAACACAGCAATTTCCACCACCAATCTGGGATCTGATCAATGTAGGCAGCAATTTGTAATTCGATCAAATTCGATTACAAAGCCACAAGGCAAACTAAAACACTAATTCATCAAGCTATCTAAACAGCTTACCCAATTCATCTACATAGTTTAAATTCATCCAAAACCACCCCTGGTTGAAACTCTTCCACCCAGTTTGAAATAAATCACCAATATCACACAACAGGATCATCAAACCTAAAACAGAATTACTACCCATGATTCATAGTTCTAAAACCATACCAATAGTGAACCCATAGAGAAATCAAATCATCCAATCAGTGTTAGGTTCACCCGAACCTGACTCCGACCTTCTCCTCGAGCGAGCTTCCTCCCCAACTTCTCATCCCTCAGACTTCGCACACACCCTTCTCGTCCACCGGTATACTCTTCCGTAGTCTTTGCGTCCTTCAGGCGCACCGAGCCCGTCAGCTCCCTTCCCGTGCCATCCTTCTCGTTTGCTACATCTTTCGCACGACTTCTTGTGATCCTAAGCTCCTACACACTTAGACACAAGGATCAAACCAACTAAGACCTAACTTGACTTGGTTGATTATATCAAAACTATCCTGGAGTGTTGGGGCAATCTATGGTCCGAAGTGACCATGTGTTTTGATGTTTGGGCAAAGGGTTTAAGTTAGGTTCACCCTTGTATTTGATATGTGTATGTGAGTGCGCAGGTTTGCAAGATACACATAGACTTGGTTGGACGGCTTCAGGTACGGTGAAGGGTGGCATGGAGGCAAGTCGTGAGCTTGTGTGCGCATCCGAGGGACCATGGACAAAGCAGGAACGATGAGCTGAGGGAAGCGGACTTCGACACGTACATGAAGGATGGCATGGAGGCAAGCCGCGGGCTTGTGTGTGTATCCGAGGGACGAGGGCCAAAGTCGAAGAGAGCTTGAAGGTGACGGATCGAGGTTGCTGAAGTAGAGACGATGAGCCGAAGGACGCAGACTTTGAGGCATGCGTGAAGGATGGCATGGAGGCAAGTCGAGGGTTTGCGTGCGCATCTGAGGGACGGGAGCCGAAGATGAAGAGGGTGTGAATGCAACAGATCGAGACTGCTATTTGAAGAGTCAACCAGGTCGTGAGGGTACAAGTGTTGAGTGATTGTACTCGAGAACTAAGCCGGGAGGGTTCGAGTGCGGAGCGAAATGTACTCGGGAAGGGTAACCCTAGGCTTAGGGAAGGACTAGTTGACTGCCCCAGGGGCAGTCGACTGGTGTGGCCGGAATTCGAAAGGTCAAGTGTGAGAATTCGAATTCAAGAAAGGCCAGTCGACTGCCCCAGGGGTAGTCGACTGGTAACGGTCACATTTTACCTTGAGCTTTATTTAAGGGAGCTCGTTTAGGGTTGTTCTTCCTTAGTGAAACCTGCTTGGATAGAGCTAGTTAGTAGCCTATCTTGCTTAGATCGTGTACAAAGGTTATGGCGAAGTTTCTCCACCCACAAGGAGCTACGAGAGCTAGCCGGAGGTGCTCCCGGGAGTGATCCACCAAAGGATCGAGGGATCCTCCACCTTACGGACAGTCGTTGAGTAGGAGCATCATCTCCAAACCACGTAAAGGTTGGCGTTAGCATTGTTTTTAGTTTGTTTATTTGTTATTCCGCTTGCGCTTGCTAACGTTATAGGTAGAGAATCAAAGAAAAGCTATTCACCCCCGCCCCCCCCCCCTCCAGCTTGACGGTCACGGTCCTAACATCTCTTAGCTAAACTCTCACTAGTGATATCGAGTATGGAGAAATCCAAGTATCCTAGGTCCATCAGTGAGTTTCCACCGAACCACATTGATGGACCTACAAAAGTCCTATTGCAACAAATTTTGAAAATATGAGTTGATAGTCTGCAAGGAATCAAATTTTGCTATGCATTGTGTATTTAGGTAGTATCCAGATGTTGTCCGATAATACAATGCATTTAAACTTGTTTCATGTTTAAACAAATGTAAGCCTATCTTGATTATACCTGAGTATTTTAATAAAATGAGAAGATTTTGTCACAACTTGTAGAATTATATAAAAGATTAGACTATAAATAATTAATTTAATAAATCATGATTAAGACTTATACAAAATATTTTTAAAATAGAAAAAAATTTGAGCCCACGTTGGGCCTGAATATCTTTGATTTCAGGCCCAACGTGGGCCTGAATAGCTCTGATTTTAGGCCCTCTACAAACCAAAATAGGAATATTTTTTCAAATTATAAATAAATATGTATAATATAAACATATAGAAATAAAAATTAGTGGTTATAGATGTTATATCTATGAAATCAAATAAATGATATTAAAATAAAATTATAAACTTGGAAAACAAATAATTAAGATAGATAATAAAATATATTTTTAAAATTAAAAAAATATGAGTCCAAATTGGGCATGAAATCAGAGGATATTAGACCCAATGTGGGCCTGAAATCAGAAAATATTAGGCCTAATGTGGGCTTGAAATCATAGGATTTCAGGTCTTGCTAACCAAACTAGGATTATTCTTTTCCAAATTATAAATAAACATGAAGATATAAATTAGTTTAGACGCCACATATATTTGATTTCAGACCCTCTACTAACCAAAATAGGGACTATTAGGAAAGAAATATAAAATACGACTATAATGAAAGAAATATAATATATAAATAAAATTTAAATGTAAAAAAGATATACAAATTATAAGTTTGGACACCACAAAAACTTATAATTCAAATATAAATAAATTTTAAATGTAAAAAAATAATTAAGATAGATAATAAAATATATTTTAAAATTAGAAAAAATATGAGTCTACATTGGGCCTAAAGTTCTCTGATTTCAGGCCTAAGGTGGGCCTGAAATCAGAGGATTTCAAGCCCTCTGCTAACCTATAATTGAAAAATAAAGATATGAATAAAGAAATGTAAAATATAAGTTTGGACACTACAAAAACCTATAATTCAAATATAAATAAATTTTAAATTTAAAAAATAATTAAGATAGATAATAAAATATATTTTTAAATTAGAAAAAATATGAGTCCCCATTGGTCCTCAAGTTCTTGATTTCAGGTCCTCTGCTAACCTATAATTGAAAAATAATGATATAAACAAAGAAATACAAAATATAAGTTTGGACACCACAAAAACCTATAATTTAAATTAAGATATAAAACAAACTAAACTATAAAGAAAGAAATATAAAATATGAATAAATACATATAGTTTATAGATTAAAATGTTTTTAAAGAGATAAATACATAATAAATAAAAATAAAATAAAATTAGAGTAAAAAAATTTATAAAGTAAATATTTTTATACATTTAATAAAGATAGGAAAATTATGATAAATCCCAAATAAAATATAGTATAAATTAGAAATACTTAATAAATATAATTCAAATAAAAAATAATGGATATAAGAAATAAGGCCCGTGTAGCGCCTGAAATTTGGGTATATCGGGCCCAGCATTGAGCGAGGTTTATTGCGTCCTCCGGAGCCTTGTGGATAGCAATCATCTTCTTTCTCCTGTTTTCTTCGCAATTGAAGGTGCTGTGTTTTCCTCCATTAGAGTCGTGTGGTTAACATCCTCGTCATCGGACCAGTAGGATTGTACGTACCCTAATATTTAGTTTTTGATTTCACTAATAACTTTTCACCTAGGGTTAGCGATAGTCTTTAGTAACTTACTGAATCTGAGCAAGCCCTTTATCTACGAAATCTAAGTAATAATTTTGTTTGTGTGTCATTGCTGTTTTATGGTTGCTAAGTTCGGGATGGCTCCAACAAAATCATCATCAAAGCAAGGCGCTCCAAAAAAATCAACTAAACAAAAAGGTGTTGGTCAAAGTTAAAAAAATATGGTTGACACTAGAAAAAAAATAAAATGCTTTGTGATTATACAAGTTTTGTCAACAGAGGACGAATTAAAAGAATGAACTAGAAAAGTAACCTTTGCTATTTCAGAAATTTTATTGATTCTGTTCAACCGACAGCAACAAATAGTTGATTCGAGATACACCCTTTTCTTGGGTCCTCGACCTCCCAAATAGTTCTTTTGTAAGACCCCAAGTCCATAATATGTTCAATAATTGGGATCAAGAAGAACATAGTTTTATCTTCCATGGGAAAAAACTCAAATTCACAAAGGTAGATATTTCACTGATTCTAGGGCTACCCGACACTGGAGAGATAGTTCAATTTGATTTAAACGTGGTCTCCAGCCCACTGTACAAGCAATATTTCGAAGAGTCTATTTGTTCTACCAAGCATTTGGAGAAACTCATAATGAAGTCAAGATCCAATGACAAGCTCTACTGTCAATTTTATCTAATGTATTTTTTTGCTACTGTTATATTTTGTGGTACTAGCAACGTAGTTAGAATTCCTGTGCTCTCACTGATTGACTGTGAAGATGATTTTGACAACCTAGCTAGTATAATTGGTGCAATGTCGTGTACAATTTCATGGCTCCTCAGTTGGAAGCCACTGGAAAGGATGTTACGTTGAGGCCAAGACCACATGTAGATGATTCAACACAAACTGCTAAGACCCCCTTGTTAAAGAGATTTCCAAATATTTTGGCTGTAAGTTAGAGTACATATAGATGCTCATATATTTTTTGCATCATATTATTGACTCAATAAAATCATTTTACAGGTATGGGTGAGTGAGCACATCAATATTGCCGCGCCAGATCATCTTGATAAATTACCAAGAATCCTTCGGTGAAGTTGGCCTAAATATCATGTTGACACTGTCAAAAAGATGATAGAGCGTCTGGGCCCACATAAAGTTATTTTTGATTTACTTCCGGCAGAGTCAGAGCTAGATTTGGTACCTCACTACTCTCTTCCAACTCAAGCACTTGAGGTACAGTTTGAGGAATTACAGCAGGCAGCAGAAGGAAGAATACATGCCTTAGAAATGGAAGGTTGCAGTCAATGTATTGAAAAGGGAGAACAAATTGAAACGTTACAACAACAATTATCTATTGCTCTTAAAGGTTTGGAGGATGTTAAAAATGAGATGGCAACGACCATAAGTGAGGAGTGTCTCCTAACATCAAAGGATATAATAATTGCTGAGAAGGATTCCTAGCTTAAAGAGAAAGATGTTATCTGCAAAAAATTATTATCTGCAAATGATAAAATCAAAGAAAATGCTAAGAAGAAAATTTGAACGCTCCAGCAACAATTGGAAAGCAAAGGCTCAGCTGATGTTGAGCCACTACCAACAAAAAGAAAGAGAACTGAGAGAAAACAAGCATACGAGGGCAAAGGCAAAGGTAAAGAGATTGTTGAGGATGAGGATGAGGATGAAGATGAAGAGTCTCTTGCCCCATCAATGTCACAAACCACAATGGAAACAACAATAACTGATCAACAAGCAGATAAAAGTAAAGCAATTCAAATGGTCAAAACCAAAATCTTGAAGAATGCCAGGGCATTTTTTAAGAAAAATAAAGATGCAGAGATTGTAGAAACATTATTAAAGCTTAGTAAATTAAAAGTGTGTTCGTTGCTATGGCGATTGCATAATAAAGTAAATTAATGATGATTATGGCCATTCAATAATAAAAATTAATAAATCCCTTGTTATTAAGTTTCTTATCTTTTGTTAATGTAGGTTTTCGGTGAATCCAGTATGGTCCAATGAGACCTTCTCATTAGATATGCAATTATTTTTTACTATATTTGATTGGAATGACTACACCAATGAGGATTGCATAAATACATACTGGACAATTTTAGTAAATGAAGCAAAAACCTCTAACTCACCATACCACCCCTCCATATTATGTAGGGTGGGGTTAGATGTAAGTAAATGAGCACCTTATTTTATTTTTTTTTCTAGGATTTAGTCGACTAACAGTTTTCCATTTTAAAAAACATAGGAACTGTTTGATGTGATGCACGCTGAAGCATTAAAACAAACAATTGCTACTGATACAGACAAGCAAATTAGATATATCATCTGTCCTATAAATAATGCAGATGATCATTGGCATCTTTTGGTGATAAACCTCGAGGAAGGTAATATTCTTCATTATAATTCTCTCGACGCCACAGAAAGCTACACTGTCAAATTTAAGAAAACTGTAAGTTTTATATTTTATATATAAAACATTACAAGTAGTTTTCAGTATGTATTTTTTATTAATATCATTTGTGTGTAGGTGGCGTTTTTCAAGAATATGAACTGGTCATATTACACGAGATGGAATAAAGGATTGCCGTCTATATCGGGGATAGACTATACTAAAATTGAAGTACAATGACCCACCCAATACAGATCATAAGATTATGTTTTATTTGGTTCAAAAAAATATAATCTGTTGGTGCAGGCAACACCTAAGTCAAACTTGGGTTTTGATAATGGCAAAGGGTTCATAAGTTAAGATGTTATTGTGATCTAACTTGTTCACAGAGTGTGCAGGAAGAAGTCCTAGGTACACTAGGCAAGAAGTCATGGCAAAGGGCTGGGCAAAGAAGTCCTGGTCAAGGACTGGGCAAGAAGACCTGACCGGAAGTTGGGCAAAGAAGTCCTGGTCGAGGACTGGGCACGAAGTCCTAGCAAGGGGCTGGGCACCGAAGACCTGACCGGAAGTTGGGCACGAAGACCTGGTCAGAGGGATCGGGCAAAAGTCCAACCGGACAAGTCGGTTGGCAAAAGGTAAACTCTCCTGAGAGGAGTAGGTGAGGACGTGTTCCCCGTCGAGGGAACAGTAGGCGTCGGTTCGACCTAGGGTTCCATTTGGGAGACCCGAAGTTAGAACCAAGATAGCTACGACTGTGATTAATACTTGTTATATTTTTGGGACTAACCTTAGTTGCAGGGTCGAAGGACTGGTCGTCTGCAAATAAAGGTACTTCACTGGGCCTAGGTGCCCGAATGGTGACAGGCGCTCGTAAGGATACGGGCGTCCAAGTGTGAAGGCAAAACCCAAAACATAACTGCAAAGCCACTGGACCAAGGCAGATTAGGCGCCCGTGAGGTCACAGGCGCCCCCATCAGCTCAGGTGCCCAAGTGGGGGAGAATAAGCGCTGACAGAGCCCGCGGATCGAAGGGCACGTGTCAGGCGCCCCCAACGTATTAGGTGCCCGTATGAGTACTATAAAAGGGGCTCGACCCCAAGACTTCAATAACACTTTTTCTCAACGCTCCAAAGCTTTTCGTTCAAGCGCTAAGCCCCGGCAAACTCCGACTTCGAGATCCCAGTGCCGATGACGACCCTCTGCTCCGAAATACGATCCGCATCGGGCGTCGGTTACGAAAAGTGTAGCAATTTCAATTTCCCGAAATACTCTTGTACTTAACTTGTAAATCATTTTGCACGATTATAGTATTGCCCAAAGTAAATGGTCAAGGACCGTGGGCCTTGAAGTAGGAGCCGACCGCGACTCCGAACCAAGTAAAAAATCTACTTGTGTTCTTGTGCACTTGATTTCTTTCCGCTGCGTATTTACTCTTTCTTAATCCGAAAAAGTTTTAATGATATTCACCCCCCCTTTATCGTTTTCTTCGATCCAACAAGTGGTATTAGAGCGGGTGGCTCAAATTTGGTGCAACCACCAATTTGAGAGTTTTTCAAATTTTATGAAAATTTTAATTTCTTTTTCTTTCGAATTTTTCTCGTTAATCGAGGTTGGTGCAACACCACTCGATCGCTTTTTCGCAATTATTTTATTCCCGCACTACTAATCCAAGACCAAGTCTTGGGACAGTATTTCTTTGTTTTTCTTATTATTTCAAAAATTATAAATGGCCATGCAAGAGGGTTTCAGCACAGCCAGACCACCACTCTTCAGTGGAGAAGACTTCTCCTACTGGAAGAGTCGGATGGAAGTCCACCTGAAAACTCAGGTGGATATGTGGATTATTATCCAATCTGGCCTGGAAATCCCCAAGAATGTTGAAGGAGTGGCACAGCATTACACAGAATGGGACGCCTCGCTGAATAAAAAGATCGAGGCTGATGCAAAGACAACCCAGACGCTGCAGTGCGGATTAACCAAAGAAGAACTGAACCGGGTGGGTCCCTTTAACAGTGCGAAAGAACTCTGGAGTAAGCTGATCGAGTTGCACGAAGGTACCTTCGACACCAGAATCAGCAAAAGGGACCTACTGCTGAACAAATTGTACACAATCAAAATGAACGAAAGCGATTCAGCAGCCCAACTCCACGCCAGAATCCAGGAGCTGATGAATGGCCTGCACACAATCGGTCACAAGGTAGAAAATCATGATCTTATCAGGCATACCCTAAACGCTTTCCCAAGAAATACTCTGTGGGCATCTATGGTAAATGCTTACAATGTTTCTAGGAATCTTTCTAAAATTAAATTAGACGAATTATTTTCAGAATTAGAACTACATGAGCAGACTAACTGCACTTTGCCCGAGAAAGGTATTGCTTTTCTTGCAGGTAAACCCCAAGGAAAGGTGGCCAAGAAAAAGCTTCAACCTGCACCCGAGTCTGACTCAGACTCAGACTTAGAAGACAGTGAAGCGGATCGACCCAAGCTGGTTCGGCTAGCCCGGGATTACTACAAGGAGCTGAAGCATCAGACCAACAGAAGAAAAGCCAGCCGAAAGAAGGAAGAACCAGCTGAGCCCTCAACGTCAAAAACCAAATCAAATGTGACCTGCTACGAATGCAACAAGAAGGGACACTACAAATCGGAGTGCCCTAATCTAAAAGAAGCTAAGAAGACTCAAAGGAAGAAGGCTCTTCAAGCCACGTGGGATGAAACTTCCGCTGCGTATTTACTCTTTCTTAATCCGAAAAAGTTTTAATAATATTCACCCCCCTCTATCGTTTTCTTCGATCCAACAAGTGGTATCAGAGTGGGTGGCTCAAATTTAGTGAAACCACCAATTTTAGAGTTTTTCGAATTTTACGAAAATTTTAATTTCTTTTTCTTTCGAATTTTTCTCGTTAATCGAGACTGGTGCAACACCACTCGATCGCTTTTTCTCAATTATTTTATTCCCCCACTACTAATCCAAGACCAAGTCTTGGGACAGAATTTCTTTATTTTTCTTATTATTTCAGAAATTATAAATGACCATGCAAGAGGGTTTCAGCACAGCCAAACCACCACTCTTCAGTGGAGAAGACTTCTCCTACTGGAAGAGTCGGATGGAAGTCCACCTGAAAACTCAGGTGGATATGTGGATTATTATCCAATCTGGCCTGGAAATCCCCAAGAATGTTGAAGGAGTGGCACAGCATTACACAGAATGGGACGCCTCGCTGAAGAAAAAGATCGAGGCTGATGCAAAGGCAACCCAGACACTGCAGTGCGGATTAACCAAAGAAGAACTAAACCGGGTGGGTCCCTTTAACAGTGCGAAAGAACTCTGGAGTAAGCTGATCGAGTTGCACGAAGGTACCTCCGACACCAGAATCAGCAAAAGGGACCTACTACTGAACAAATTGTACACAATCAAAATGAACGAAGGCGAGTCAGCAGCCCAGCTCCACGCCAGAATCCAGGAGCTGATGAATGGCCTGCACACAATCGGTCACAAGGTAGAAAATCATGATCTTATCAGGTATACCCTAAATGCTTTCCCAAGAAATACTCTGTGGGCATCTATGGTAGATGCTTACAAAGTTTCTAGGGATCTTTCTAAAATTAAATTAGACGAATTATTTTCATAATTAGAACTACATGAGCAGACTAACTGCACTTTGCCCGAGAAAGGTATTGCTTTTCTTGCAGGTAAACCCCAAGGAAAGGTGGCCAAGAAAAAGCTTCAACCTGCACCCGAGTCTGACTCAGACTCAGACTTAGAAGACAGTGAAGGGGATCGACCCAAGCTGGTTCGGCTAGCCCGGGATTACTACAAGGAGCTGAAGCATCAGACCAACAGAAGAAAAGCCAGCCGAAAGAAGGAAGAACCAGCTGAGCCCTCAACGTCAAAAACCAAATCAAATGTGACCTGCTACGAATGCAACAAGAAGGACACTACAAATCGGAGTGCCCTAATCTAAAAGAAGCTAAGAAGACTCAAAGGAAGAAGGCTCTTCAAGCCACGTGGGATGAAACTTCCGCTGCGTATTTACTCTTTCTTAATCCGAAAAAGTTTTAATGATATTCACCCCCCCCCTCTATCGTTTTCTTCGATCCAACAAGTGGTATCAGAGTGGGTGGCTCAAATTTGGTGCAACCACCAATTTTAGAGTTTTTCGAATTTTACGAAAATTTTAATTTCTTTTTCTTTCGAATTTTTCTCGTTAATCGAGGCTGGTGCAACACCACTCGATCGCTTTATCTCAATTATTTTATTCCCCCACTACTAATCCAAGACCAAGTCTTGGGACAGAATTTCTTTATTTTTCTTGTTATTTCAGAAATTATAAATGACCATGCAAGAGGGTTTCAGCACAGCCAGACCACCACTCTTCAGTGGAGAAGACTTCTCCTACTGGAAGAGTCGGATGGAAGTCCACCTGAAAACTCAGGTGGATATGTGGATTATTATCCAATCTGGCCTGGAAATCCCCAAGAATGTTGAAGGAGTGGCACAACATTACGCAGAATGGGACGCCTCGCTGAAGAAAAAGATCGAGGCTGATGCAAAGGCAACCCAGACGCTGCAGTGCGGATTAACCAAAGAAGAACTGAACCGGGTGGGTCCCTTTAACAGTGCGAAAGAACTCTGGAGTAAGCTGATCGAGTTGCACGAAGGTACCTCCGACACCAGAATCAGCAAAAGGGACCTACTACTGAACAAATTGTACACGATCAAAATGAACGAAGGCGAGTCAGCAGCCCAGCTCCACGCCAGAATCCAGGAGCTGATGAATGGCCTGCACACAATCGGTCACAAGGTAGAAAATCATGATCTTATCAGGTATACCCTAAACGCTTTCCCAAGAAATACTCTGTGGGCATCTATGGTAGATGCTTACAAAGTTTCTACGGATCTTTCTAAAATTAAATTAGACGAATTATTTTCATAATTAGAACTACATGAGCAGACTAACTGCCCTTTGCCCGAGAAAGGTATTGCTTTTCTTGCAGGTAAACCCCAAGGAAAGGTGGCCAAGAAAAAGCTTCCACCTGCACCCGAGTCTGACTCAGACTCAGACTTAGAAGACAGTGAAGGGGATCGACCCAAGCTGGTTCGGCTAGCCCGGGATTACTACAAGGAGCTGAAGCATCAGACCAACAGAAGAAAAGCCAGCCGAAAGAAGGAAGAACCAGCTGAGCCCTCAACGTCAAAAACCAAATCAAATGTGACCTGCTACGAATGCAACAAGAAGGGACACTACAAATCGGAGTGCCCTAATCTAAAAGAAGCTAAGAAGACTCAAAGGAAGAAGGCTCTTCAAGCCACGTGGGATGAAACTTCCGCTGCGTATTTACTCTTTCTTAATCCGAAAAAGTTTTAATGATATTCACCCCCCCCCTCTATCGTTTTCTTCGATCTAACAAGTGGTATCAGAGTGGGTGGCTCAAATTTAGTGCAACCACCAATTTTAGAGTTTTTCAAATTTTACGAAAATTTTAATTTCTTTTTCTTTCGAATTTTTCTCGTTAATCGAGGCTGGTGCAACACCACTCAATCGCTTTTTCTCGATTATTTTATTCCCCCACTACTAATCCAAGACCAAGTCTTGGGACAGAATTTCTTTATTTTTCTTGTTATTTCAGAAATTATAAATGACCATGCAAGAGGGTTTCAGCACAGCCAGACCACCACTCTTTAGTGGAGAAGACTTCTCCTACTGGAAGAGTCGGATGGAAGTCCACCTGAAAACTCAGGTGGATATGTGGATTATTATCCAATCTGGCCTGGAAATCCCCAAGAATGTTGAAGGAGTGGCACAACATTACACAGAATGGGACGCCTCGCTGAAGAAAAAGATCGAGGCTGATGTAAAGGCAACCCAGACGCTGCAGTGCGGATTAACCAAAGAAGAACTGAACCGGGTGGGTCCCTTTAATAGTGCGAAAGAACTCTGGAGTAAGCTGATCGAGTTGCACGAAGGTACCTCCGACACCAGAATCAGCAAAAGGGACCTACTACTGAACAAATTGTACACAATCAAAATGAACGAAGGCGAGTCAGCAGCCCAGCTCCACACCAGAATCCAGGAGCTGATGAATGGCCTGCACACAATCGGTCACAAGATAGAAAATCATGATCTTATCAGGTATACCCTAAACGCTTTCCCAAGAAATACTCTGTGGGCATCTATGGTAGATGCTTACAAAGTTTCTAGGGATCTTTCTAAAATTAAATTAGATAAATTATTTTCATAATTAGAACTACATGAGCAGACTAACTGCACTTTGCCCGAGAAAGGTATTGCTTTTCTTGCAGGTAAACCCCAAGGAAAGGTGGCCAAGAAAAAGCTTCAACCTGCACCCGAGTCTGACTCAGACTCAGACTTAGAAGACAGTGAAGGGGATCGACCCAAGCTGGTTCGGCTAGCCCGGGATTACTACAAGGAGCTGAAGCATCAGACCAACAGAAGAAAAGCCAGCCGAAAGAAGGAAGAACCAGCTGAGCCCTCAACGTCAAAAACCAAATCAAATGTGACCTGCTACGAATGCAACAAGAAGGGACACTACAAATCGGAGTGCCCTAATCTAAAAGAAGCTAAGAAGACTCAAAGGAAGAAGGCTCTTCAAGCCACGTGGGATGAAACTTCCTCCGAAGAAGAAGAAGAGGCCCCACAATCAAACCTTCTCGCCTTGACTGCTTCGGAAGACATCGACACCGGATCAGAATTGGAGTCGGACGACGGAAGGCTCACAATTTCGGAGAACGGAAAAATAACTATAAGTGGTTACTCGGAAGTAGAATTATCAAAGTTAATTGGTTACTTATCTCATAACTTGGCAAAAGCCAAAATCCTAGTCGAGTCCCTCCGACAGGAAGTAAAACTCCTGAAAGAGGAAGCTGACTCTAGATCTTTGACCGAGAAGGTTCAAGAAGGAACCTCTACTCAAGTTGAAAAGCTTGAGAAAGAGAACTCCTCCTTGAAAACTCAAGTCAAGGACCTTAGAGCGGCTTTAGAACGATTCACTTCGGGATCCAAGGGTCTTGACATGATCCTTGGAAAACAGAAGTTTGTTCTAAATCGATCCGGGTTAGGGTATCGAACCAAGTCGAGACAAAGGTCATACTATGCTGTATTGAACTAATCTAGACCCAATGTTCAGGCATGGGTACCTAAACTATGCCTGAACAACCAAGATGGACCAAACCAGTATTGGATCTCGAAGGACAAGATTCATATCTTGCCTAACCATTACCGCGGCTTTAGTCCAGGGGGAGCCAATTTAAAAATAATTTTTATAATTAGATAAATTTCTTTTATTCCTTAATTTTAATTGCATGCTTGATTGTTTATTTAATTCTACAAATTACCATGCTTAGACCTAGGACTGGTTAGACTAAGGACTAAAACGATTAACTGAAATTTGAACAACATAGTATTGGATGGAGGTGAGATGATAGTACGTTAGGGAAGCCATTTTGGCGGAACTAGCCAAAGCTACCGATCCAAAACCCAAACTAGTTAGACCAAAATCTTTCAAGGAGTAACTTGAAGATGGATTTTCAATAAAAGACTTTGTCAAGGAAAGGGTTGATGATCCAATAAAGCTACAGCCAAAAAAGGCCTAGTGCCTTGCCAAGACCTGAAAGCCGATTATTGAAAACCAAATTCACTTTACTATTGTCAGATTTGAATCTAACACAAATTTCAATTAATCTTAGATTCAACCACTTTTTAAAATTAAAATTCAATTAAACTATTTTCAAAATTAATTCAACCTTTTAAAATTAATTATTTTTTTCAAAATAAAATCTTTACTTCTATTAAAACCTGTCTCACAAAACCCATAAGGTTAACGTGATTGATAACTATAGATTGGGTGAGACAGACTAGGTTGTGAAAATCAAGTTAAGCTATTCTTAATTCTAATTGGATCCAAATCAATAAATGTTGGTGCAAGTTGCATCAATGATGTTCTTCTTTAAATGTTTTAATGTTTGACAATACACTTAAGTCAGTGATACAATGAACAAACAAAGGGGAGCAAAGAAGAAGTAAACTAAGCTGAAGAAAAGTCCTAGTTAATCTAGGCATCGAAACCCTAAGTCCCAGCGAAGTGCTGCTAGGTATCGAAACCCCAAGACCTAGCGAAGGGCTGCTAGGCATAGAAGACCTAGCGAAGGGCTGCTAGGCACCTAGCGAAGGGCTGCTAGGCACCTGGCGAAGGACTGCTAGGGAAAGAAGACCTGGCGAAGGACTGCTAGGCACCTGGCGAAGGATTGCTAGGGAATGAAGTCTTGGTCCGAGGGACTAAGCAACTTAGCTGAGCGATGACTTAGGACAGGAGTAGAGACGAGTCAGGGTTTGGGCGTCTCGAGGTCCGGAAGTATCGGAAGCTAAGCAGAAGTCCACCCGAAGGACTGGGTGACAACCGTCTCCTGAAAGGAGTAGGTGAAAGGCGCGTTCTCGGGGGTGGGAACTTGCGCCGGTTCGACCTAGGGTTTCATGCAAATCCGAAGTCAGAACCAAGTCCTTAAGCCTAATATTATATGTATATATGCTTTGTGTATCTTGCAGGTAACCAGAACCGGAGACAAAGCAAGCAAACCAGTTTACAGGCTTAAGGAGGGCGCCCCCATCATCCAGGGCGCCCCCAACAGCCAGGGTGCCCTGAGCTAAAGAGGAAATCAGCTGATTCGTTCAAACAGGCAGAACAGGTGTCATGCGGGTTGGTCTTTGTTCATGCCACATTGTAGAGTGACAACCGCCTTCGCGTCGGCTTCACTCTTCCTTGTTTGTTTGGCAGTCCACCTTCATGACTCAAGTTCTTTGCCTTCATCATCCTTAGGAGGAATGAATCCCTCCTTCACCGCGAACCACGTGTGGATATCCATCTTCAAGTAGTATTCTATCTTTGATCTCCAATATTGAAAGTCGGCGCCATCAAAGAATGGAGGTCGGGTGGTGGAGAATCCTTCTCTCAAAGCCATCTTGTTGAGAACTCTCGGTTGTTAAGCCGTAAACAGAGCACCTTGCTCTGATACCACTTGTTGGGAACGAGATGGCTAGAGAGGGGGGTGAATATAGCCAATCACTTCTTCTTTGAAGAGTTATCAAATTTCTGCACTTGAAGCTATTAATAGCACAGCGGAAGTATGAAAACAAAACTTGCAAAAACTTAAACCAAAACCTAACTAGCAAGATTAGCAAGATCGCTAACAAGGAGATTTTACAAGGTTCGGGGATAACTTGCCCCTACTCCTTGGCGTGCCCTTAAGGTGGGTGATCCCTTGATCGTCGGCAGATCAAGCCCCGGTAATCACCCGATATGAAGCAACCTCCTTCTCGGTGGAGAAACCTCTCCACAGTATGTTTCAAATAAGGATATAGTTTAAGCAGAAAGAAACAACAAGAAGGATCTTACTCAAACACTTAGCAAGGACAAAAACACAGCAAGCTTCCCTGAGCTCCACCCAGTGGCGATCTCACGCAAGAACCCTTCTCCGTGTCTTCCCACTGTCGGACTCCAAGCCTCTTGTCTTCTCCTTCAAGTGCTCAAGTATGATGATTGCTTTTCAATAGCTTGCTCAGAATGATTGAAGAACTCAAGAACAGCAAGCTTGATGTGGAACACAACGCAGGAACTCAAGAGCACAAGGATCAAAATCGTTACTGAACACCACAACTCTCGTTCCTTTTGTTTCTCCGCCAAGCGACAGATGATCTCATCTCCAGCAGCCTACAGCTGCCTCACTGCCAACGCGCCAGCTACACTGAACCCTAACTGAACTTCCTGAGCTCCCTCAGCCAAGCCTCAGTCAGCAGCTTCAGTCCTGCATCCAGCCGTTGCAACCTGTGTGGAGAAAGGGACAAACCTGCTCCAAGGAAAGCTCTCTTTGACTTCTCCTTGAGTGTTTAAATCCTCCCCTGTCACCTAAAACTCAATCAGAGTATTAGATCACCAAATCAAGCAGCATATCAAATATCAGAGAAAAGTGGCAGCGAATCAGTTGTGTTCAGACGCGATCAGAGCGTCTAACAGTGCAGTTTGAATTAAAGTGATCGGTCACCGGACCGATCAGAGAGCCTCCTGATCGGTCACCAGACCGATCAGGCTAGTTCCAGACCGATCAGGCTCCGTCCTGATCGATCCCCAACGCTCAATCAGAAATCGCGATTTCCTTGAGATTCTCCTGGACCGATCACCAGACCGATCCCAGGTCGTGGATTGTTCATCGGACCGATCCACCCTTATATTGAGCGATTTCTGAGTCTCGCAGGCTAAGCCTTCTGATCGGTCACCGGACCGATCAGGCAGCCTCCTGATCGGTCACCAGACCGATTAGACTGGCTCCAGACCGATCAGGATCCGTCCTGATCGATCATAGAGAGGAACCTGCGACACTTGATTGTTCTCCGGAACGATCTTCACAGTGATCCTGATCGGTCACCAGACCGATCAGGAGCAGTTCAGCAAGGGAACTCAACCTCACTGCTCGCTCTCTGATCGGTCACCAGATCGATCAGGAGCCAGTCAATGGGTAAAACGCATACTCCCTGATCGGTCACCAGATCGATCAGGAGCAACACAGTAGGTTCCCAACCTCACTGTGTGCTCCCTGATCGGTCGCCCGACCGATCAGTCATCGCTGGATCGATCACCAGACCGATCCACGAAGGAGCAGCGTGCCAGAATCCCTGATCGATCACCAGACCGATCCAGAGACTCAAACTCAGCCCTCCAAGCTAAGTTTCCATCCACCTTAGCCCTCCAAGCTAAGGATTTTCCATCTAACTCTCCAAGTTGGGAATTTGCACCTAACCCTCCAAGTTAGGACTTTTCACCTAGCCCTCCAAGCTAGGACTTTTCACCTAGCCCTCCAAGCTAGGACTTTTCACCCAACCCTTCCGAGTTAGAACATCATCCAACCTAGCCCTCCAAGCTAGGCACCTGACCCTCCAAGCCAGGACTTTTTCACCTAATTCTCCAGGATGGGAATTTGTACCTAACCCTCCAAGTTAGGACTTTTCACCTAGCCCTCCAAGCTAGGACTTTTCACCCAACCTTTCCGAATTAGGACTTTTCCAACACCTAGCCTCCCAGACTAGGACTTTCAACACCTAACCCTCCAGGTTAGGATTTTCAACACCTAACCCTCCAGGTTAGGATTTTCCATCACCTAGCCCTCCAGACTAGGATTTTCCATACCATGCCTGATCCCCGATCAGGACTTAATCATAATCAACAATGATCAACCTAAACTAAAATCGATGTCAACACCAAAACAACAATCAGGGTCAGACTGCATCAATAGTACTGACCCTGGGGGGTCGGAAACCAAGTAAAAAATCCGCTGTGTCACTATCTTGCTTTGTTTTTTCGTTCTAAATTATTTCCGCTGCTCTACTAATATTCTAAGTCCAGAACGAAAGTTTTACGGAGAATTCTGAAAGGTTTTTCATGATCGATATTCACCCCCCCCTCTATCGACGGCACCGGTCCTACAATAAATTCTTTATGTGTAGGAACATAAAGATTTGGACCAATGGATGTTGGATAGCGGGTGCTCCAGACACATGACTGGGGACAAATTGAAATTCACCAAACTCAAGTTCAAGAACCTAGGCTCAGTAGCATTTGGCAACAATGTTACACTCAAAGTCATTGGGTCAGGTAACATTGAACTCAAATCTGATTTTGTAATTAAAAAGGTACTCTTGGTTGAGAACTTTAAATTTAATTTGCTTAGTATAAGTCAATTATGTGATACTGGCTATGTAGTTACCTTTACCAACTCTGACTGCCTGATTAGAAATCTGCAAGACTCAGAAGTCATGCTTAAGGGCACTAGGAAAAATAATGTTTATACTATAAATCTACCTTTAGTACCTAAATGCCTTTTAACTCAATTAGAAGAATCCAACCTCTAGCATAGGAGATTAGGTCATACAAATGTTAGATTAATATCAAAAATCACCCAACTTGGTTTAATTAAAGGAATACCAAAAATTAAGAACCATGAAAACATGATATGTGACTCATGCAACCAAGGTAAACAAACCAAGTCTAATTACAAACAAATTCATTCAAACCTAACTCAAACCACAATTGAGCTCCTGTACCTTGACTTATTTGATTCACATGGAGCCAAGTCACTAAGCGGAAACCGGTACTACTTAGATATTATCGATGATTACTCTAGGTTTACTTGGGTAAGGTTCCTAAAAACTAAGGATGAAACCCTAAATCTATTCATTGACCTATGTAAGGTAATCGAGAATCAAAATGACACCAAAATCAAAAGACTTAGAAGTGATCACGGGGGAGAGTTTGAAAATCAAAGGTTTGAGGAATTTTGTAAGATAAACGGGTATATTCACGAATTTTCGTGTCCTAGAACCCCCCAGCAAAATGGGATAGTAGAAAGGAAAAATAGAATCCTACAGGAAGTCGCTAGGACTATGCTCAATGAATTCAATCTAGCTAATCAATTTGGGCAGAAGCAATTAGTACGGCTTGCTATATCCAAAATAGAGTCCTAATCAACAAACGACATAATAAAACTCTCTATGAATTATATTATCATAGACTTCCAAACCTACACTACCTAAGGGTCTTTGGGTGCAAAGTCCATATCCTAAACACCAAGGACTACCTAGGGAAATTCCAGTCTAAGTCAACCCCTAGAATATTTTTAGGATATTCAACAACAAGTAGGGCCTATAGGGTCTACAATAAACAAACTAACAAAATTGAAGAAACAACCAATATAATATTTGATGAAGAAACTAATTCAAAATCTGATAATCCAAACCTGAATCCATCAAATATTGATCAGAAAGATAATGAACAAATTATGGAACCATCAATTGAACCACTAGTTGAACCTCTAAATGAACTAACTATTGAACCAACTACTGAACCAATAATTGAACCAACCCAAGTAACTGAACCAAATACTGAACCGAACCGTCCAGCCGGACCTGAGGTTGAACCAAGTTCTAGAAGAACCAAGAAACTGAGACTCAGTCACCCAACTGATCAAATTGTGGGTGATCCAACCTTACTAGTCAAAACTAGGTCTTCCTATAGAAATCTTAGTCAGATCGTACTGATTTCAAAAATTGAACCTAAGACTATAGAGGAAGCCTTACCTGATCCTGATTGGATCATAGCAATGCAAGAGGAGTTAGCCCAATTTAAAAGGAACCAAGTCTAGGAACTAGTACCTAAATCTGAGGGCAAATCCATTATTGATACTAAGTGGGTATTTAGGAATAAGCTAAATGACCAAGGGGAAATAGTTAAAAATAAAGCCCGCTTAGTAGCTAAAGGATTCAGTCAAGTTGAAGGGTTAGACTATGACGAAATCTATGCCCTAGTAACCAGACTTGAGTCTATTAGAATGTTGCTAGCCTTTGCAGCCCATAAAGGATTTAAACTCTACTAAATGGATGTAAAGTCAGCCTTTCTGAATGGGTTTATTAGAGAAGAAGTCTATGTAGGACAACCCCCCAGTTTTGAGGACTTAGAAAAACCTGACCACGTTTACAAACTCAATAAGGCACTGTATGGACTAAAACAAGCACTTAGGGTATGGTATCAACGCCTATCAACCTACCTCATTTCTAAGGAATTTAACCAATGACAAATTGACTCAACTCTTTTTGTTAAGACCTTAGAAAGAGACATTTTCATTGCCCAAATCTATGTTGACGACATAATTTTTGGATCCACCAACTCAAATTTCTTAAAAGAATTTGTAAAAATAATGGAAAATGAATTCGAAATGAGCTTAGTTGGTGAGCTCAACTTCTTTTTAGGATTACAAATTAAGCAAACTAGATGGAAATTATGTTCATCAATCCAAATATGCTAAGGAGTTAGTAAAGAAATTTAAAATGGATAACTCCAAAAGCATAAGTACCCCTATGGCCACAAATGTAAAAATTGATAGTGACCCTGAAGGTAAACCTATAGACCTTAAACTATATCGAAGTATGATTGGAAGTCTACTTTACCTTATAGCTAGCAGACCTGATATCCTTTTCGCTGTAGGAATGTGTGCTAGATACCAAACCTGTGCTAAGGAAACGCACTTAGCAGCCCTAAAAAGAATACTTAGATACATTAAGGGCACCCTAAATGTAGGAATTTGGTATCCTAGGACCTCAACTTTTGACCTGTCAGGATACTCTGATTCTATCTATGCTAGATGCAAACTAGATAAAAAGAGTACAAGTGGAAGCTGCCAACTTTTAGGAAATAGTCTAGTCAGTTGGTGCAGTAGAAAGTAACACTGCGTAGCTCTATCTACAACGGAAGCTAAGTATGTTGCTTTAGGAGAATGTGTAGCACAACTCTTATGGATGATGCACACTCTTAAGGACTTCCAGCTTGATTACACCCAAACCCAAGTCTACATTGATAACATAAGTTCAATTAATCTAACTAAGAACCCAATCCAACACTCTAGAACTAAACATATAGAGGTTAAACATCACTTCGTAAGAGATCATGTAGCCAGGGGTGAAATAGTCCTTAAGCATGTAGACTCAAAGTCAAACTTAGCTGATATCTTCACCAAACCCTTAGCTGAGTCTGAGTTCAGCTCACTAAGAAGACAGTTAGGGTTATGCTTAGTAGAATAGGACTGCTATATTTATGTTTTTTAAACTGTTTTATTACTTATTTAAAAAATCATTTATTCTTTTTAAACTTAAAATGATTTTCGACTTAGTTTTTGTTAAAAACTTACCCCCTTCAAAACTAGGACTTTTTCGCAAATGGACTTAGCTTAGGCCCTAACCCTGAACTGCATGCACCTATAGATCTAGAAGCCAGCATCTCACAAGCACCTTAGGGTACTTTTGATTGATAACCTAGACTTGGTTGAGATGCTTAGGTCTATGCCTTGATTTAAGACGCTTTAAGTCAGTGCATCTGTAGTCATTGGGGCAATAAATACCAATTAAACAGTACTCAGGTTAAGTGTCAAGCTTAGAAAATCTAACTTGATCAGATCACTTAACTTGACTAACCCTAGCGAAAGCTACTGTTTATAGCAGTTAGTAAGTACCTAACTGGGTTAGACAGGACCCGAAAGAGAAAATTTAAATTGATTTGGTCCAGTTTATAGAATTGGTTCAATACAACACTTTACTTTCCTTATTCAATTTTTTTTGCTATATTTTTTTTGATATATGGCAAAGGGGGAGAGATTGGAAAGGAGAGAAAAGAAGGCTTTACAAATTTAATTTTTTTTTCAAATTAAATTTTTTTCATAAATCTTTATCTCCTTTTTCAAAAAGTAAAGTTAACTTTAAAATTGTCTTGAAAATTTTCTAAGTGTTAACTTCAAAATTGTTTTCGAAAATTTCTAAGTGTTAACTTTAAAATTGTCTTGAAAATTTTCTAAGTGTTAACTTCAAAATTGTTTTCGAAAATATTCTAGGTACTTAACTCAAAATTGTTTTCGAAAATATTCTAAGTACTTAACTCAAAATTATTTTCGAAAACATTCTAAGTACTTTACTCTAAAATTTTCTGGTGGAAAATTTTCTAAGTGTCAAAACTTCAAAATTCTCTTGAAAATTTTCTAAGTGCTAAAGCTAAATGTGTTGAAAAATTTTCTAAGTGCCCAACTCAAAAATATTTTTGAAAATTTTTCTAACTTAAAAATCCCTTTTTGGAAATTTTTTAAGTATTGTAAACCTGAAAAATCTTTTCAATTTTAGAAACAAAGACTTAAGAAAGGTTTTCAAAAAAAAACCATGAATTTTTGAAAAACTCAGGGGGAGATTTCTTCCAGGGGGAGGAAATTAAATCTGTTACTTTACCTATTTCTTTAACTTAACTTTTTGAACCGGGTTGCCATAAATCAAAAAGGAGGAGATTGTTGGTGCAGGCATCACCTAAGTCAAACCTGGGTTTTGATAATGGCAAAGGGTTCAGAAGTTAAGATGTTATTGTGATCTAACTTGTTCACTGAGTGTGCAGGAAGAAGTCCTAGGTACACTAGGCAAGAAGTCCTGGCAAAGGGCTAGGAAAAGAAGTCCTGGTCGAGGACTGGGCACGAAGTCCTGGCAAGAGGCTGGGCATCGAAGACCTGACCGGAAGTTGGGCACGAAGACCTGGTCAGAGGGATCGGGCAAAAGTCCAACCGGAGGAGCCGGTTGGCAAAAGGTAAACTCTCCTGAGAAGAGTAGGTGAGGGCGCGTTCCCCGTCGAGGGAACAGTAGGCGTCGGTTCGACCTAGGGTTCCATTTGGGAGACCCGAAGTCAGAACCAAGCCAGCTACGGCTGTGATTAATGCTTGTTATGTTTTTGGGACTAACCTTAGTTGCAGGGTCGAAAGACTGGTCATCTGCAAGTGAAGGTACTTCACTGGGCCTAGGCGCCCGAATGGGCTCAGGCGCCCGTAAGGATACGGGCACCCAAGAGTGAAGGTAAAACCCAAAACATAGTTGCAAAGCCACTGGACCAAGGCGGATCAGGCACCCGTGAGGTCACGGGCGCCTCCATCAGCTCAGGCGCCCAAGTGGGGGAGGACAAACGCTGACCGAGCCCACGGATAAGGATTCGCGGATCGAAGGGCACGTGTCAAACGCCCCCAACGTATCAGGCGCCCGTATGAGCACTATAAAAGGGGCTCGACCCCAAGGCTTCAATAACACTTTTTCTCAACGCTCCAAAGCTTTTTGTTCAAGTGCTACGCCCTGGCAAACTCCAACTTCGAGATCCCAGCACCGACGACGACCCTCTGCTCCGAAATACGATCCACATCGGGCGTCGGTTACGAAAAGTGTAACAATTTCAATTTTTCGAAATACTCTTGTACTTAACTTGTAAATCTTTTTGTGCGATTATAGTATTGCCCAAAGTAAACGGTCAAGGACCGTGGGCCTTGGAGTAGGAGCCGACCGTGACTCCGAACCAAGTAAAAAATCTACTTGTGTTCTTGTGCACTTGATTTCTTTCCGCTGCGTATTTACTCTTTCTTAATCCGAAAAAGTTTTAACGATATTCACCCCCCCCCTCTATCGTTTTCTTCGATCCAACATAATCTTTGATGGTTATGTAATATTCTAACCACAATTTAAATATGGGGTTTTTTAGGGTGGATTGTGCTTTTTTTATGATGCGCAATGCTGAATGTTTATTGTTTCAGAGATCTACTGATTTTACCCAAAGCGAAAGAAAACTTTATCGATTTAAGGTTGGATATAAAATTATGACAGACAAGTTCTGGAAGGGTAATCTATAATTATTTTTTGTTGATACAATACATTTGTAATTGTTATGACAAACATTATATATTTGTAGTTATAATGTATGTAATCAGTAATCAGTAATTGTTTTGTATACAATCCGTTTGAAATTAATGGAACCTTGCTTTCGATCCATGTTGCTGTGTAATCTATAATCTATAATTGTTGTCTATACAATTAGTAAGATGGAACCTTGCTTTTGATCTAAGGAAAGAATTTTATGATTTTGGTTAGCAGAGGGCCTGAAATAAGAGGATTTCAGGCCCAATGTCGATTCCTTGCAGACTATAAAAATTTGAATTTGTTGCAATAGGAGATGGTATTTGTGATGTCCAAAGATAGTTCTAATGAATATAAATGAAGTTCACATATATAATTAAATTTTAATATTTTTTATTTTTATTTTGGTTATCAGAGGGCCTAAAATCAGAGTTATTCAACACACATTGGGCCTCAAAACATATGATTTCAGGCCCACGTTGGGCCTGAAATCAGAGATATTCAAGCCCAAGTTGGGCTTGAAATCAGATGACTTCAGGCCCAACGTGGACTCAAATTTTTTTCCTGAGTTAAAAATATTTTAAGTCTTAATCATGATTTATTAAATTAATTATTTATAGGCTAATATTTTATATAATTCTACAAGTTGTGACAAAATCCTCTCATTTTATTGATGTACTCAGGTATGATCAAGACAGGCTTACATTTGTTTAAATTTGAAACAAGTTTAAATGTATCGTATTATCGGGCAACATCTGGATACTACCTAAATACATAATGCATAGCAAAATTTGATTCCTTGCAAATCATCAACTCATATTTTCAGAATTTGTTGCAATAGGACTTTTGTAGGTTCATTAGTGGGTTTCGGTGAAAACCCACTGATGGACCTAGGATACTTGAATTTCTCCATACTCGATATCACTAGTTAGAGTTTAGCTAGGACATGATATTTATGATGTCTAAGCTTAGTCCTAATGAATATCAGTTATGTTCTCATAATGTATCAGTTGGCACAGAACGATGCAGCAACAATGCAGAATCAAAGCTTGTTTTAGTAAATCATCCTTATCACTTTAATTGTTCTCATATATGGTGTCTAACCTTATTTATATCTTCATGTTTTTACTTAATATTTATCTATATGTTTAACCTTATTTATATCTGTTAGTAATATGAGAGAAGTGTCCTAAGGCAATCGCCTTATGATTGTAATCATTTACTTTAATAAATGAATATTCACTATTTGAGTATACATGTTCATGTATTTGATTGAGATCTTGAACTCATTTACTGAATGTCCGCAATACAATTCACAGCATGAGAGAATTTGTGATGAATTCACAACTAGTGATTATCTCTACATGTGCAATTGTGAAGTATTGAAATTGTCCCTAGTCGATGAATTGATAAATACGGACACTATCAATTCTGTTGAGACTAGCATGGGTTATTCTCTAATCAGCTGATTCTCACTGGCTGGTGACATTGGGATGTCCGGAGATAAACATGGATGCTAGTTAAGGGAACTAGTTCATTGGAGTGACTGGCTATAAAACTTCATATGGTAATCTACATATAGATATGTCAATGAAGTTCTTACTGCAGCTTAAGTGTGATGTTCCTTTGACTTGCGGTGTTCAAGTCATCTTGGTCATAGAGACTTATACTTTGACATCTTAAGCAAGCATCTCTAAGGAGGTGTGGACCCAGGATGGTTGGGTATAAGCCGAAGTGCCCGAAGATGTTTGAACAGCCTACAAAGGATTCACCACTCCTTGCGAGGAGATGTATACCCAAGTCCTATCGTCGGATTGTTACTCGAAGCCTCTGGCCAGAGCATCACATGTTCAGAGTATGAATCTCTCAGATACATGAGAGTAATTAGAATCCGTTGGACGAGAAAGACATTGCTTGGGCTAGGTGTGACGTAGTCAGCCTAGTGGGGACTGACACACATAGACCGTGTCCTGAACCAAGTGGGTATAAGATGGTGAAGGGAATGAGGCACGACTCATTATAGCTGCTGAAGGGTTTCAAAATTCTTTCTGAGGTCAACCGTTGATCTTTCGATTAATTGGGGATCATGATGTACTACTAGGTGCCACTCTGATCGTTCTATAATTGGTTAATTATAGACGGCCAACATAAATCGAAAGCCTATTTAGTCACACGCACAGTGAGTAATCCGAGGGATTTAAAACGAGTTGAAAATTAGATTTTCCGATAAAGAGAAATAAGTCGAATCTGAATTTATCAGAGGCGCATCGGAAGCTTAAAATGGCTAAGTCTTTTGAAGGCTTATTGGGTGAATTAAATGAGTTTAATTCGCGAGGAGGCGGCTCGGTTTGGCCGGCCAAAGAGGGTCCCCGCCCTCTTTGGTTTGGCCGGCCATAACAAAGGAGAGAAACCAATTTATTTGGTTTAAATTATAAAATAAATCAAGCTTGATTTGTTTTATAAAATTATGGATAAAGAAATTTATATAAAAAAATTTATATAAATAAATTTATTTTCATGGAGATTAAAATAAACTTTAAATGGTTTATTTTATTTTATAAAATCAATTGTGAATTGATTTTTCCATGATAAGAAAAATTTATATAGTAAATTTCTTGTAAAAATTTATTCCATAATAAATTGGGAGATGTGTTTGTTTTATTATAAATTTAGTTATAATAAAACTTGGCATAACAGAATAATTCATAAGAAAATTTATAAGATAAATTTCTTATGTAAATTTATTTCGTTAAAAGGGAGACTTGGCAATGGAGAGGCTACTATATAAAGGAACCAAAGGCAAGCCTTGAATTCTAATGGATTAATCAAGAGATTAAGAGGCTCTCTCTCTCTCATTCTCTCCCTCTCTCTCTCTAGGGCCGGCGCCCCTTCTCTCTCTAGAGTCGGCACCCCTTTCTCCCTCTAGGGCCGGCGCCACCTCCCTTGCCGTGAGCCACCACCAAGACGAAGCGGGTCGCGACTCCTTCCTCCCTTCACGGAATCTTGATTCCGTTATTTGGTGGTTAGTTTCTATCTCTCTCTCTTGATATTCTAGTTGTGCCTTTAGAGAATCTAGTAGTTCTCGTCGGCACAAAAGTCGTGGCTTTGCGAAGTCATCCCGAACAGAACTCGGCGTGGACACGAATAGAGGCGGAGCTTCCAAGGGACGCTACGGTTGAATCTCGTCCCTTACTTCGAGTTACGCGAGGTTGAGTAAATTAGTTTACTTTCTGCAAAATTTTAATTTATGATCATGTCCACACACCATAAGGTTGCATGATAGATACGTGGTTAAAAATAATTTGAGAAATTATTTATGCTAATTCTTCCGCTGCACGTAAATATTTTCAAATTTACGAACCTGTATCCTTGTCAACATGCACCCGGTCCCAACAATATCTTCATGTTCTCCTATGATTTTAGGCCCACATTGGGCCTGATATTTTCTAATTTCAGGCTCACATTGGGCCTGATATCCTTTGATTTCAGGTCCAACGTGGGCCTGAAATCAAAATATTTCAGGCCCAACTTGGTCTCATATTTTTTTCAATTTCAAAAATATATTTTATTATCTATCTTAATTATTTGTTTTCCACTTTTATAATTTTATTTTAACATCATTTATTTTGATTTCATAGATATAACATCTATAACCACTAATTTTTATTTTTATATGTTTATATTATACATATTTATTTATAATTTAGAAAAGAAAAATCCTAGTTTGGTTTGCAGAGGACTTGAAATCCTATGATTTCAAACCCACATTGGGCCTGATATCCTCTGATATCAGGCCCAATGTGGGCCTAAAATCAAAACATTTCAAGTCCAACGTGGGCCTAAAATCAAAGGACTTCAGGCCCAACGTGGACTCATATTTTTTCAATTTTAAAAATATATTTTATAATCTATCATGCATACAGTTTTTTTCCACATCCTTAACCACTAATTTTTATTTCTATATGTTTATATTATAAATATTTATTTATAATTTGAAAAATAATATTCCTATTTTGGTTTATAGAGGGTCTGAAATTAGAGCTATTCAGACCCATGTTGGGTCTGAAATCCTCTTATTTCAAGCCCACGTTGAGCCTAAAATCAAAGATATTCAGGCCCAACGTGGAGTCAATTTTTTTTCTATTTTAAAATTATTTTTTATAAGTCTTAATCATGATTTATTAAATTAATTATTATAGGCTAATCTTTTATATAATTTTACAAGTTGTGACAAAATCCTCTTATTATATTGAAATACTCATGTATGATCAAGACAGACTTATATTTGTTTAAACTTGAAACAAGTTTAAATGTATCGTATTATCGGACAACACCTGGATACTATCTAAATATACAATGCATAGCAAAATTCGATTCCTTGCAGATCATCAGCTCATATTTTCAGAATTTGTTGTAATAGGACTTTTGTAGGTCCATCAGTGGGTTTCGGTGGAAACCTACTGATGAACCTAGGATACTTGGATTTCTCCATACTCGATGTCACTAATTAGAGTTTAGCTAGGAGATGATATTTGTGGTATCCAAACTTAGTCCTAATAAATATCAATTATGTTCTCATACCGTATTAGTTGGCACAGAATGATGCAGCAATAATGCAGAATCAGAGCTTGTTTTAGTAAATCATCCTTATCTCTTTAATTATTATCATATGAGGTGTCTAACCTTATTTATATCTTCATGTTTTTACTTAATCATTATATATATGTTTAACATTATTTATATCTTCATGCTTTTACATAATCTTTATCTATATGTTTAACCTTATTTATATCTTCATGTTCTCCTATGATTTCAGGCCAACGTTGAGCCTGATTTTTTCTGATTTCAGACCCACATTGGGCCTGATATCCTCTGATTTCAGACCCACATTGGGCCTGATATCCTCTGATTTTAGTCCCAACGTGGGCCTGAAATAAAACTTTTCAGGCCCAACTTGGACTTATATTTTTTTTAATTTTAAAAATATATTTTATTATCTATCTTAATTATTTGTTTTTCACTTTTATAATTTTATTTTAATATCATTTATTTTGATTTCATAGATATAACATCTATAACCACTAATTTTTATTTCTATATGTTTATATTATACATATTTATTTATAAATTAGAAAAGAATATTACTATTTTAGTTTGCAGAGGGCCTGAAATCATAGCTATTCAGGTTCACGTTGAGCCTGAAATCCTCTTATTTCAGGCCCACGTTGGGCCTAAAATCAGAGATATTCAGACCCAATGTGGACTAAATTTTTTTTCTATTTAAAAAATATTTTTTATAAGTTTTAATCCTGATTTATTAAATTAATTATTTATAGCCTAATCTTTTATATAATTCTACAAGTTGTGACAAAATTCTCATTTTATTGAAATACTTAGGTAACATCAAAACAGAGTTACATTTGTTTAAACTTGAAACATGTTTAAATGTATCGTATTATCGGACAACATCTAGATACTATCAAAATACACAATGCTTAGCAAAATTCGACTCCTTGCAGACCATCAACTCATATTTTCAGAATTTCTTGCAATAGGACTTTTGTAGGTCCATCAGTGGGTTTCGGTGGAAACCCACTGATGGACCTAGGATATTTGGACTTCTCAATACTCAATATCACTAGTTAGAGTTGAGCTAGGAGATGATATTTGTGGTGTACATCCAAACTTAGTCCTAATGAATATCAATTATGTTCTCATACCGTATAAGTTGGCACAGAACAATGCAACAACTGGAGTTGAATAAACAACAGACAATTGTTTTTCTTAACATACAATTGTATAGATGTGACAAAACTATGCACAATTATTTTTTTTATAACACCATAGGATGTTTTTTACAACAATACAATGGATAATTAATCCAATGTTTTACAACACATGTCCCTCAGAATTGAAAGTGTTACATCAAATCTCATTTTTCTTATGTCTCCTTGTTTAAAGTCCATCTTCTCATCGTATAGGAGACATCAAACGTATTTCATCACAAAAAAGACACAGTCGACACTTAAAATAACATCAACATTTTTTATTTCCATATGTTTATAAATTACTTTTCAATTGAAACTCATCCTCATTTACTTACCTAGCTTCTTGTTGGGGACAATTTGCTCTGACAGAGCCCCATTGGTCTAAGAGATGATAACTTTCTAGATATAGATGAATAGCCCTAAGTTGCTCGCGACTATATTGTTTTAGATCTTTTACTTGTAAGTAAGATCATAAATTTAAAATTCACTATCAATGAGATTTTATACTAAATAATTAACATAGAAATGAATAATGGTTGCTCACCGCTGAGTATGGACTTGTTTGATTGTAGCACTATCATATCTTTGAATGGTAGTAGATATTGCTTTGTTATCATTGATGATTTTACTAGATATACATGGATATATTTTCTAAAATATAAGGACCAAACCTTAGATGTTTTCATTTCTTTTTGTAGAAGAGTTGAAAATGAAAAATCATCAACAATTAAGACAATAAAAAGTGATCATGGAGGTGAATTTCAAAACCAACGATTTTTAGAATTTTGTCAAGATAAAGGGTATAGACATGAGTTCTCCACTCCTAGAATACCACAACAAAATGATGTTGTAGAGAGGAAGAACCGTGTTCTACAAGAGGCTGCACGAAGCATGCTCAATGAGTACTCATTACCGAGTTACTTATGGGCCAAAGCTGTAAACACAGCTTGCTATGTGCAAAATCGAGTCCTCATTCATAGATTTCTAGGAAAGACTCCCCATGAACTTTGGTTTGGAAAACCACCTACAGTTAAACATCTTAGGGTATTTGGTTGTAAGGTGTTTATTCTAAACACCAAGGACCACCTTGGAAAGTTCACGGCAAAGGCTGATGAAGGGATACTGGTCGGGTACTCCCTAGTTAGCAAAGCCTACCGAGTCTACAATAAGAAATCTAGATTGGTTGAAGAATCTTCTGATGTTGTTTTTGAAGAAATTTCAAAAGTCAATGATCAACCAGAAGATGTCGAAGGAGTTCAATTTGAACTTAGGAAGCTAGGTTTGAATGAAACTCCAAGTGTTGATGGTGATGAATCTGATGATGGTGAGCCTAGACAACACATAGATCAGCTAGATCCTGAGGCTGAGCTTGTGTCTAGTGAAACCATTCAAGAAGCACCACCAACACCTAGACAAACTCGATTAGCCTCTAGTCATCCCCAAGACCAAATTGTCGGAGATATCCACCATGGGGATAGGACTAGATCATTCTTCCAGAATGAGGCTAATGAAGTTGCTTTAATTTCCGAAATTGAACCTAGAAAAATTGATGAAGCATTAAATGATCTCGATTGGATCATTGCTATACAAGATGAACTAGGTCAATTCGAAAGAAGTCAAGTTTGGGACTTAGTCCCTAGACCTAAGAAGACCACCATTATTGGAACCAAATGGGTCTTCAAAAATAAATTGAACCATAAGGGAGAAATCATAAGAAACAAGGCACACTTAGTAGCTAAGGGCTATAGTCAAGTTGAAGGCCTTGATTATGATGAGACCTATGCTCCCGTGGCACAATTAGAGTCCATCCGATTGATGCTTGCATTTGCAGCACATCGTGGTTTCAAGCTATATCAAATGGATGTCAAATTAACCTTTCTAAATGGTTTGATTAGAGAAGAGGTCTATGTCGAACAACCTCCGGGTTTGAGAGTACCGAATTCCCAAACCACGTATTCAAGCTCAAGAAGGCACTTTATGGCCTTAAACAAGCACCCCGAGCTTGGTATGAGCGGTTGTCGACATTTTTAATTGAAAAAGGCTTTGTTAGAGGCCAAATAGACCCTACACTATTTCTACGTAGAGATGGTGACAATATATTTGTAGCCCAAGTATATGTCGATGACATTATTTGTGGCTTAAACAACAAGGGGTATTTAAATGAGTTCATTGGACACATGGAGAGTGAATTTGAAATGAGTCTAGTGGGAGAGTTGACTTTCTTTCTTGGACTTGAAATCAAACAAACCCGAGATGGGATCCATGTGCACCAATCGAAATACACACAAGAGATGCTTCGAAAATTCAATATGAGTGATTCAAAAGAGGTAACCACTCTCATGGCTACAAACACAAGATTAGACAATGATGAGAGTGGTAAACCTGTTGATTTGACTCAATATCGGAGCATGATAGGTAGTCTGCTATACCTCACAGCTAGTCGACCTGATATACTTTTTATTGTGGGTATGTGCGCTAGGTATCAAGTTTGTGCCAAGGAATCTCACTTAATTGTTGTTAAATAAATTTTGAGATACCTTAAGGGCACAATTGGAGTTGGTCTTTGGTACTCCCGTACCGAATCATTTGACCTAATTGGCTATACTGATTCCGACTACGCTGGATGTAAGTTGGATCGGAAAAGCACAAGTGGGGGCTGCCAATTTTTAGGATCATCTTTAGTTAGTTGGTCAAGTCGGAAGCAACATTGTGTGACTCTCTCCATGACCGAGGCAGAATATATTGCTATAGGAGAGAATGTCTCGCAATTGTTGTGGATGATTCATACATTAGAGGACTATGGATTGAGTTACAAGGGTGTGCAAGTGTTGTGTGACAACATTAGCACAATTAACCTAACCAAGAATCCAGTCCATCATTCTAGGACTAAACATATTGAAGTGCGTCACCACTTCATTAGGGATCATGTTGCTAGAGGAGATATTGTACTCTCACATGTAGAGTCCAAATCAAATCTAGCGGACATTTTTACTAAACCACTCCCCGAAAATGAGTTTAGCTTCTTAAGAAGGGAGTTGGGAATGTGTCACACCTCATAGGATTTAAAAAGCATTCAAAACCCTTCATGATTATTTCTAATTGTTGGGAAATAATTGGGTAACCTTGGGGACATCTCACACAAACTATAAGGTTTACCAAAATGTTTTTGTTTGCTAGTAATGGGGTGAGATGCTAGGATCAACTAAATTTCTCGAAATGTCATTGCATCCCTTGAGAAATTTGGTTGACGAGATAAAAATCACTTCGGTGACCAAGTATGGGGAAAACCAATGATAACATATGTGTACTTGGCTCCATGATCATACTTGGACATTCCAATCAAGGAAACTTGATTGGAGACATGAATTTGATACAAACTTGTTTGAAATTGAGTGGATGTTTGTTGATTGAGTTTGACCCCACTTGAGTGGAGCAAAGTGATTGTTAAACCCATAAGGACCTTTGATCTTGGTTCAGGGATCAATTTTAGTCAAGGGATCACTTCCAAGATCGATAACTTTCATCAGATCTTGTCAAGAATCAAGTGGAAGTCTGAAACTGAAAGTTTCAGATCGTATTAGGGAAATTCAGGAAGCCTGATCAGTCACCGGACCGATCAGGAGTATGTCTGATCGGTCCAACGGATCGATCCATCTCCTTTGCGAAAAATAGTCAAAACCCACTGTGTTGGTCTGGATCGGTCCCCGAACCTATCTGGCGCCCTCCGTTGTGATCAGTCCACAGACCGATCATAGGGGTGACCGAACACTTGGCGAAAAATTGACCAAACATCCTGTGTTGGCCTGGATCGGTCCCCGGACCAATCCAGCACCCTGTGGTGATCGGTCCACAGACCGATCAGGGGGCTCACCGAAAAATCTCCAAACCTACTGTTCGCTTCCTGATCGATCAGCCGATCGATCAGGAGCTTGTCTGATCGGTCACCTGACTGATCAGGACCAGGCCAATCCGATCAGGCCGGAGCCTAATCAGTCTGGCCGCTCCCAGATCGAACGGTGATCCGTTCGATCACATTAAATTTCGGTTGGTGGACTGATCCACCAACCTAATAACTTCGTGTAAACCCTACCTTCTCAAGCCCTTGCGCCGAATATCTCTTCTTGTGCATTCTCTTCCTGTGCGTGAGAGCTTCTTCCCATGATCTTCCTGCGCATGGCTTCTTGCGATCGTCTCCCTGCTGCGCGTGTGACTGGTTTTTCTCTTCTGTACTGCTAGGAGTGTCTCGTTTGCTGCTGTGTTCTCTCTTGCGAAGCACCATTTCTGAGTGATGTTCTCTGCGCAAGTTTCAGAGAGTGTTTTCTCAGATCAAATCAACATAATGGCACCTAAGTAAGTGTTTTTGTTAGTTTTCATTACAGATCAGTTCATAGATTATGTATTTGGGTAACCATGGTCTTTCTTTTGGTGTTCTTCTATTGTGCCGTGACCCTATGATTTTGCCGTGACCCTTCTTTGTCATGACCTTTCAATTTTACTGATTAAAGCTCATCTCATTTGATCAATGTCTTATGGTCACTTGATTATTCTTCCCGTAATCAAATCTTGGTTAAACCTATGTTCATGTGATCAATTCAACCTTGTTCATTTGATTTAAACTATTTTCATGATCAATTCTTCAAACCTTTAGAAAGTCATCTAAGGGAAAAGAACCCGTGGAGGGAAGCTCAAAGGGCAAAGGCTCTTTATCATCTGCACCCCCTTCAAGATCTCCACCACCTCCACACACTAGATTTCAAAATATTAATTGTGCACTAGACTTTCAATGGCACACTTTCAAACTCATGTCATGTCGAATTGTGGACCAAACCTTCATTTACGAATATTGTTCGACGGTACGGCAAATCATTGAACATTATGAACTTCAATCCATTCTTTTCCTTAAGAGGTCAATCAACTTTGATTTGGTCTCTGAATTTTATAATAATATGGTCGGTGGAGAGGGCACGGGGTGGAGGACTCGTGTCGCCAGTGTCGACCTTGACTTTAGTCTATCTGCTTTCACTGCCTTTCTTGGTTGTCGCCGATCAGCTAATGACTTTTCACTCTACCCTTATCTTCCGAATCCCCTACCGGTTCCCTTTGATGGAGTCACCCCTGACTCTATCCATGAGTACTTTTTCGATCATCCCAGATCGAGGGATCTCTGTGAGGTTACCAGTGACTTCCCTACTTTTGCTGCTCTCCGCCTTTCCCCCATAGATTATGTCTTGTTTAAAATTATCACTAACTGTCTCATCCCTACTACTTCAAAACACTTAGATGAAAATCACTCATTCAACTGCTTGATGCTCTACGGGATGCATCAGCAGTTAGACTTTGACCCGGTGACTTCCATCTATTTCTCCATCATTATCTACAGTCAAATGTACGGTCAGACAGTTTACATGTCGTTTGGCCATATCATCACTGTCTGGCTGCAGTCGGTTGGTATTGACGTTTCACAGGGCAGCATTGTACCCATGGTTCGACAGGACTGCCGACTTGATCGTCATATGTTGGCCCAGTCTGGCATTGTTGTCGGACCGCAGGGGCTGAGATGGAAGGATCGGAGACATGTGGGGGAGTTACCGGGAGCAGCCCATGATCGGGAGCAGCCCATGATCAGGAGCAGCCCGCTGTTGCTGAGGATTACGATGAGTGGGCTCCTGACCTACGCTGGTAGGTTGCGGAGCTAGAGCGGACGATGCAGCGCGAGCTACATATTTCCGAGCTCTGGCGACAGGAGGTCAGCTCAGAGTTTCGGTCCTTCGATCGCCGACTAGACGCTCTAGCATCCGATGTTTCTGGGATCTGCTCACTGCAGGAAACGTGGTATGAGGAGTGGTACCATCATGCGTTTCCTGGAGCTGCGACCTTTAACAGCACTCCACTAGGGGATGTTATATGTATTGATGATTCATCAGACGATGACCCCGCTGAGGGTTGATGCTATTTGACTGTGTGGATTGTATGACTCTATGGTTGTATGCCTCTGATTTATATGCTTATTGTTAGTTGGTATGATTGTTCGTAAAATTGCTATCGTTATGTATGCCTCATTATGCGTTGCTATGATTATGCTTATGATGTCATGTTTATATGATACATATGATTGTTTTGTCATGCCTTATCCTTGTCATATGTTTTCATATACCCTCACAATTATTCGAATCTCATGCTGTTTTGGGAAACCCTAGGGTTGAGGGGGAGTATGGTTAAACTTAACAACCCGTCTACACCTTTTTCGGTGTTTGACAATGGGGGAGAGTGAGGTTGGTTAACTTTAGGGCGATTATGAGTTTAATGGTTGTAGTGGGAGGATCCTGATTCTCCTACAATTCTGATTTGAGAAAATTGATTTCGAATCCCTAAACTTAAAATTGGATTGTCAAATAACAAAAAGGGAGAGATTGTTGATGCAGTCTGACCCTGATTGTTGTTTTGGTGTTGACACTGATTTTAGTTTAGGTTGATGATTATGATTGGGATAAAGTCCTGGTCGTGGACTAGGCATACCTAGTGGGACTAGGTTTGGAAAAATCCTAGCTTGGAGGGCTAGGTGTGGAAAAGTCCTAACCTGGAGGGTTAGGTGTGGAAAAATCCTAGCTTGGAGGGCTAGGTGTGGAAAAGTCCTAACCTGGAGGGTTAGGTGTGAAAAGTCCTAGCTTGGAGGGCTAGGTGTTGAAAAGTCCTAACCTGGAGGGTTAGGTGTGAAAAAGTTCTGGATTGGAGGGTCAGGTCCTAGCCTGGAGGGTTAGGTTGATGAAATCCCGGCTTGGAGGGCCAGGTCCTAGCTTGGAGGGCTAGGTTGATGAAATCCTGGCTTGGAGGGTCAGGTCCTAGCTTGGAAGGCTAGGTTGGATGAAATCCTAGCTTGGAGGGCTAGGTTGGAGTCCCTGGATCGGTCTGGTGACCGATCAGGGAAGTTGGCACGGTGCTCCTTCGTGGATCGGTCTGGTGACCGATCCAGCGATGATTGATCGGTCTGGTGACCGATCAGGGAGCATGCAGTTCACTCATTGCTCTGCTCCTGATCGGTCTGGTGACCGATCAGGGAGCATACGATGAGTTGAGTTCCCCTGCAGCTCTGCTCCTGATCGGTCCGGTGACCGATCAGGGGGCATTCAGTAGGTTTTTGGGAACCTTACTGATCTTCTCCTAATCGGTCTGGTGACCGATCTGGAACACTGTTCAGACCGTTCTGGAGAACGATCAAGTGTCGCGGACTCCGTCTTACAACCGATCAGGCTGGAGCCTGATCGGTTAGAGAGGAGCTTGATCGGTCTGGTGACCGATCAGGCCAGTATGACCGTGACAGCTGGGAGTCCCAGCAAAGCAGTGGATCGGTCCGGTGACCGACCCACGAGCCCTGGATCGGTCCGGTGACCGATCACTTTAATTCAAAATGTACTGTCAGACGCTCTGATCACGTCTAAACACATCTGATTTCTCTGCGCTTAATATCTGATCCTTGATTCTCTGTGTGATATGCTGTGCTAATGATCTGATCAAGATTGCAGGTGACAGGGATGGATTCAAACACTCAAGGAGAGTCAATGAAGGCCTTTCCTTGGAGCAGGTTTGTCCGTTTTCCATCTCAGGTTGCAATGGACGCTGGCGCTGGCTGGAGATGCTGACTGGGACTGGTCTGAGGGAAGCTCAGGGAGTCCAGGAGAGCTCAGTGGTAGTTGGCTATTGTAGGAGAGCAACTGGAGGCTGCAGTGAGGTGGTGACCTGGCGATCAGTAAGCTGGGACTTAAGTGCTTGGTGGCGAAGGAGTCTTAGCAACTCAACAACAGCAACTCAACGAAAACTACTCTGCAACAACTTGTGCTTGCAACAACTCTGTTCCATCATCTCTTGAGCAAGCGATTGTGATCTTTGAAGCAACCATCTGTTACTTGAGCACTTGGAGGAAGAAACAAGAGGCTTGGCGAGTCCATCAGCGAGAAGACACGAAGAAGGGAGTTCTTGCGTGAGATCTGCGCTGGGTAGAGCTCGGGAGAAGTTCTGTTTGTATTCTTGTGGTTCCAAGTGCTAAGTAAGATCCTTCTTGTGTTTCATTATGCTTAAAACTTTATCTCTGTTGAAACACTGTGGAGAGGTTACTCCACCGAGAAGGAGGTTGCTTATTATCCGGATTTTTCGGGGCTTGATCTGCCGACGATCAAGGGATCGCCCACCTTAAAGGCACGCCAAGGAGTAGGGGCAAGTTATCCCCGAACCTTGTAAATCCTCTTGTTAGCGTTCTTGTGTTTGCTCTTAGCTTAGAGTTTATGTTTCTGCATTCTCTGTTTTCTTTAGCTTCCTCTGTGCTACTAACATTTAAGTTGCAGAAAATCGATAAGTGCTAAAGTTCGGTGTCTGGCTATATTCACCCCCCTCCTCTCTAGCCATCCAAGTTCCAACACACCCGACCTCGGTCCACTATACCCAGTACAATGCAATATCTCGTTTGGTGAACGCAACCAGTACACCTGAAACATTTAAAATATTTAGTTATCTTCAAGAATATAAGCCTGATATGATTTCATATCAAGCCCAATATGGGCCCGAAATAAAATCATTTCAGGCCTACTGAGGGCCTGAAATGAAATATTTCAGGCCCAACAGTAGGCCTGAAATAATTTCATTTCGGCCTACCGAGAGCCTAAAGTGGAATCATTTCAAGCCCTCGGTAGGCCTGAAATAAAATCATTTCAGGCCTAACCTAAGCCTGAAATGATTTCACTTCTAACCCTCGGTTGGGTCTAAAATGATTTCATTTCAGGCCTACCGAGGACCTGAAGTTAAATCATTTCAGGCCCTCGGTAGGCTTGAAATGAAATCACTGAAATGAGTCTGAAATTAAATCATTTCAGACCCTCTTTATCCCTATTTTATCTTACTATACTTAGTGTTAAAATTCATAACTAAAAGTGTTACCTGAGAATCTAAAAACTTGCAAAGTTGAATCCTAACTTTCAAATATATTCACCAAAATTCCATGGATATGCTGCAATTCTTGTATGTCCAAGAAAACACTGAAGGAAGACTCTTTGATCTTTGCAATGTGTCGACTATGCAAAATTTGAAATGCTTCAATTAAATTGTTAAAGTGACCTAAAACACTGCACCAATATAATTTTTGTTCAAAGTCATTTGAAGCCTACAGGTTAAAAACATTACAAATTTATTAAGAACCAAATCCAAACAGTTTCATATTTGCAAAAAAAAATTTTATAAACATGCGCAAAAACAGTGTTGTTTTGACCTAATCAGCTCGCTAACATACATTAGTGGATAATGCTAAGGAAGAAGAGGCTGAAACACCCACAGACCTTTTTTCCGCCATTATGAAAATAAAGCAATACAGAAACCCTAACTGGAGAGTGTCGATCAGTGTAGACTTCCATGCAAACCTTAAAGTCGCTTGAGGGACACACGAACAAACTTCCCTAGGATTTTGGTTGGGGGGAGGGATTGGGGGATAAGTTCGCGACTATAATATATATAGCTAGGGCGTCCACAATATTCTCCAACTTCGGCAATGACAATTAGGTTGCTGCACTGAGAGAGAATGGAGAAAAAGTCGACTCCCTAGAGCATCTGAACCACAATATCTTATTTTAAATTGAAAATTCTGAAAAAGTGGTTCGGATATCTCGGAAAGTTAACCAAGAAAGAGAATTGTTGGCAGGAGAGATATAAGAGGAAAACACATTTTTTGATGCGCCCTTTAGTAAAAACCAAATCTCAGGACGCTTTTTTGGTAATTGCGGATTCTCACGTACGCCGTTTGATAAAATACCGTTTATATTATTTTCCAAGGAAAAATTGATAGGATGGAGAGTCATTTTGATTTTTAAAAAAAAATCACAAAGACATGCCCTTTTAATGGTTCCAATAAAAAAAACCACTCTCTTCTTTTTGCCCCAAGGTTATTTATTGACTATTGAGTTCGATTTTAATTAAATTTACTTATCAATTTAAAGATGATTGAAACTCAAGTTGAAATTTTCAAATAATTTTAGACAGTATAAAATTAATTTTTTTTTCAAAAGATTAAACTTCATATGATATAAATATAGTTGATGATTCTATATATAATACAACACATTCAACCTTATTTAACAGAAATTTAATGAACTCAAAGAAAGGCATTCAACTGATAAACAAAGGCAAATTTTAAGCTTTATTCATCTAACAGAGGCATATAAAAGCATTAAACTGGTAAATAAATAACAAAGGATGTTAAAATATTTCTCTAAAAGAAGCATTATTTAATCAGACAGAATCTATCACAAAATGCTAGTAAAACATCATAACCATGACGTGAAGGATCTAAAATAAATTGGATAATCAAGTACAAAATTATGTTTATTTCAGAATCTATTAAGTGCACCATGAAACATCAACTGAAAGAAAGAAAGAAAAAAAAAAGAGACAGCGGACTAACTAAACAAGTGCAGCAAATTTTGTAGGCCAAGATTCCTACAACTTCATTTCCTGCACCAAATGAGATTCTCTCTCAGGTACAATTGTTACTCTTCGGCTACGTTAACTAGCTCGTATTCGATCAAAGACAGATTGTTATCCTCTTTCACGGTGAAATGAGCAGGATTGGTCACCTCAATGCGCCCCCATTTGTCGACGGCCAATCTCATTGAGCCCTTAAACATATCGATCTTGGCATTCCGGAGAATGACGGTGTTGTCTGGTTTCATCAAATCAACTGCAGCAGAAGGGGAAAATATTAAATTCTTAAAGCAATTCTCTTCACATATAGAAATACATCACGAATCACATATTTGATTCAGAGTTGTCTGCAGTAACTTAAAGAAAATCTTCACTGAGACTTGGAAACAAGTGATCAGTAAAATGTGTCCTAGCACCGAAGAACATTTTAATGGCCAGTGAAGGATTTGATATGTTAAGCAACATCGAGTAAAATTAAACTGGCCACGAGAAGTAAATGAATATGCTGGAAACCGAGTGAAGATTTTTTACTTGGGAGACCCCAAATAATTCAGGTGGGTCATTCAACAGGCAAAATATGTCTCAAAATTCTTTAGGGCGGCAAAAACTAGCAAGCCCGCACACTGAATAATAGTGGCGAATATAACTTCTAGATCTGCTGCCCAGTATGCAACCATGTAACATGTATGTTAAAAGGAAGCTACTCAGCATGCATACAAATGACGTAGAAAGACATAAACTTACAAATTGATGGAGTGCCAACAAAAATAAAATTAGGTTTTCAATACATTCTCCAAACAAAAGAAATTGTGGGAGAAAACTAAAATATTGATCATTTTACTCCAGCAAGAGGTGTGAAGAGAAAGCAAAAACAGTACCATCTCTGAACAGATAAATATACTGAATGCACACAAAACAAATTCAAGATGAGAGAAATTTTATCCCTAAATGGATCTAATCCCTTGTTTGAACAATATGCAAGACTATATCACTAGTTTCTGAGAAACAGTATTCTATTTATTCAATATATGATGACACAATTATACACTATTTTGTAAGAGTCATGAAGCAGCGATGATGAAAAGAAACATACTAAAAGAATGTTTATCTCAAAGGAAATTAAAAAGTTGACATAATAATAAATGACTATGTATCAGAAAAAGAATCAGAGTGAATCAAGAAATAATCCAAGTGAATTTAATGAGTGTAGGAGATAATTACTTTCCCTCAATATCTACCTAGTCCACTACAATTCCTTATAGGTCTACACTGAATTTTCCTGATCCATAGTCATATATTACTATCATAGCATTAGGTATACAAATTAGCTTTCAAGAGTGGCATACATGTACCATTCATTTGGTGGACTTTTTACTCAGATAAAAACAATAAATGTTTAACTAAGGGATGCTAAGCAACCCTGTATTGACAGGATAATGGAATCTTCTGTGGACTGTTACTTGTATTTCCATGCGGCCAAAGAAAACGCTAAGATGTGTCAAGTCACCAGGAGATGTCAATCGAACTGCAATGTTATGCATGTATATCCTACACAATCTTTCACCGAGAGTATTAAACATTTTCAATAGTTTGATAAAGGATAAATGTGGTTGATAACAAAATATAAGATCTAAGCGTCCCCTTTCAATGAGTTATTGGCATTTTTAGCTAACCCAAATAACTGGTATCTATCTCTTTCCATTAGCTTTGTTCAAGTTGCTATTTATTGAGTGACTCAACAAAGGCATGGAACGAGAAAAAAAAATGAAAACCTACAATCAGATGATGGAAAGCAAGTAATCAACCCCCTTTCCTCCATTTTCATCAGATTTATTCAGTATATCCAAAAAGACTATATGGGCTGTGTTTTCTCATCATCAATTTTACACACGTTACATGCTCAAATAAGACCCGAGTTCAAGTTTACATATGCGTAAGATGGAACCTTTTTCAATTTCAAGACTGGAACTATTAGTAAACCAATCAATTACACTACTTGATATAGTGGAATTCACGAGAGCATGGCCAAGTTTTGCATCTCAATCAGGCTTCTTCCAAGAATAGTCAAATGAAGAATTTCCTTTTAGAAAAAGAACAAGGTCGAACTTCATCAAAATCGACATATATCGCACGGTCATCGCGGAAAGCGATAGGGTTTTGGCAATACACGAATCAAATCGGGGAGACCGGAAAGCGAAAAGAGCGCACCTTGTTCATTGCGAGCCGTGAAGACGATGGTCCCGGTCTCGTCACCGATGAGGCACTCGGCGATCCTGGTGGGACGCAGTTGACCGGCGGCGGCGGCGCGGCCCTTGTGGACAACGGTGTCGGATTTCAACACCTTGACCGTGAGGGTATGGCCGCCCGTCCCGGGCTTCAGCTGATCCACCTTCGTGAACACCGGCTTCCTCTTCGCGCCTCCCGCTCCCCCTTGCTGCTGCGTCGCCATGGCCCCCAAAAACCTAACCCTAGACCACTACCAAATCCCTTACGATTCGTTCGTCCCGATCAATCATCGATTCGTCAAACGCCATCGCCATATCATTCCACATGGCTCTTAAATGGACCCGTATAACCCAAAGCCCACCACGGGCCACCAGTAAGCCCAATACCATCTTTATTTTATTTGGAATAATAATTAGGTGAGTGAAAATGAGAGAGTAAAAATCATAGTGAATGATATGACACCTTACATGCACGATCTCCAACGGATTCACCATGCCTCTCAAGGTATAATTTAATTCAAGATGACGGCCGAAGACCGTCGATGATGTCCAAGCGATAATGGAATGTGTGCATGTAAAGTGTCACGTCATGCTACATCATTCACTATAATTTTTACTCTTCCATTTTCACTCTCCCTATCATTGCTCTTTTATTTGTTAGCACCTTAATTGTAGGATTAAATTTTCATTCTATTATATTTTTATTAGACTATTTTTTTTATTTTATTCTATTTGATTTCACCTTTCTTAATTGGAAATAATTGTCCAATTATAAATTAGGATATATTTAAAGTAATAATAGTATAATTCTTTCAGAAAGGAAGAAAAATCATATGAAGATTTGAAGAGATTTGCTGCCCGTAGCCTAGCTGTGTATATTTGAACAGATAATAATTGATTTGAAAATTAATAATAATAATAATTAACAACAGAACTAGGTCTTAAGATCCAAAACAATGTGTGAATGATGATTCAGTTTGAAATAAAGAAATATTTTAGAAAATGTTGAACAGACGAGCGAGGACCCTCATGTCGAGTGATCTCATCTTTAGGGCAACAATCTGGCACACTTTGGATCCTTCATGGCAAGGTTTTCTTTCAGCTAGTTGGGTGGGTTTCTCCATTTCTTCAGAGCTCTGCTCCAATCTTTATCAGGAAAAGATAGATTAGTTGCGGCGAGGAACAAAATCTATAGATGAAGCATCGACCTACACAGAATTCGATGCAAGTTTACGGAAAAACAAAACTTTGGAAGTCATGAAATCAAAGCTGATATGAAATAGGTTAACATTTACCTTAAAAATCTTTCTTCCCGACTCTAAATTTTGCTATAAAAAACCCAATTGTATCGAGCGACGATGATGGATCGAACCTCTGAACAAGCTCAGCTTCATTTTCTGTTAGCCAATCCCTGCAAGAATAAACATATTCAACACACACACTGCAAGCGAGGGAAGGTCAAAAACAGATGGCCAATGTATCAGAATTTAACCCGAGCACCATATAGAAATCTTTGATCATTTTATAGGATCATCTATCAAACAATATCTCAAAATAGAAATCTTCACAGAGAGAATTTAAGTAATCAAAAGCTGAAAAATACAGAGATAACAACAATTTTATAGAGTCAATATCAACTAAATTACTCAAAAAACATTATAATCCCAACATCCACTTACCAAACTAAAAGATATTAAAATTTTCATCTAAAATAGAATGATTACCAAAATCAATTTGTTAAATCAATGTTTTTTCCTTGTTTGCATTATGATGCCTACAAAATTTTACAGAACAAGAGACAGAGACATACTTCTGCCTCAGTAGTAAGGATGATGGTGCAAGCAAAAAAACCATAATAAGGTCACTTAATTGTATATCAACAGCATTGAATGTACTAAGAATCCCTGGGTCACAAATTTAGCGAACATCTATAGTCATAGAAGCAGCATCCAAGTAATTTAATCTATTTATCAATTGAATTAAAAAAAATGCAGTGGTGCCCAAGAGTGAGTACAGCTATGTAACAAAAAAAATTAATTTGAACATTAGTGAAACCGTGGACATGCAGCCATGGAAGAGAGCAGAAAGGAACTTACTCTGCATATTTTCTCCCCAATGGTTTGTAACTGCCAACTATACCGTTTCCTCCAATTCTTGGGTGCTGCAAATCAATAAACCAAAATGCAATGCATGACTTCACTGACACGAACACAGAATTGTCAAAAAGATACTTCAGCATGCTAAAAGGAGTAGGCTACGAAATTAAGCTTACCTGTGATACCAGAGCTAGACACTTGTACTTATCTAGAGCATACCGTACCAAAGCCTCATTCTCCCCTGGGTTTAATGTACACCTAGAAAGCAAGTTAAAGTAATCGACAGAATAAGAATTTTTGTATTGCATCAAGATCAATAGCAGCACCTATATATATATATATATATATATATAATGTTCTGCCAAATTTTAGGCTTATCATTGGAAATAGATAATAACTTTTAACTATACAAAAATGGCAAAGAAATAAACAATAAAAAATAATTTCAAGCATATAATCTTGCACATACAAAATTTATGTTTCTAGATTAAAGGAGCATGTGAGGGTACCTGGCTTAAAAGCAATAAAAAAACAATGCCACAGCATGTCAGAGAGGCCAATACTATTCAACTGTCAATAGTAATATTGTAGCACATGCTTAGCATTGCCTTATGATGCCTATATTCTTTACCACATAATCAAAGGCATGCTCACCACACACTACAACAAAATAACTAAATAAAGATATTGAAATGTTAACGTGACACTGAGAGATGCTCCTTGCATGAATGAAGCATTGATTGATTCCAACAGAAAATATTGGAAATGGCAAATAAGGTCCAAGTTAACCAAGAAAGTTATTTGCACTCTTGCAGTACATGATAAGTTGCTCATCTCTAAACTGGGATGTAATGCTTTTTCGTGTAGCTAGCAGAAGAGCCAAAACAAATTATGAAGGTTCTTCAGCAGAATCAAATACCAATTATGTAGTTCTTCAACTGACTACATGCTTACAACCAATAAAAGGTTATAAAGTTGCTGTAAGTTGCAACGGCCATATATGCTAAGCTGTAGACAACGAATCTTGTTGTCAACATATTTTTTCCAAATATTTCAGAAACACTGAATCACTGAATTTGAATTTAGATTTCTGTATGTTTTCCAAACAAAGTTATGGGAAGGGAGTATGACTTTCCTAACATAGTTTGGCAATTAGCAAAGTTTCAAGGCCAAATGACACCAGCTATTATATAGAGATTATATGATATCCACTTGGTAACCAAAATATGAACTTAAATTTCCATTCCGCTACTGTAGATCCTTGGCATATTGTGCATACAGAATATCAATCATGACATAGTTTAACATTATAAAAAATGCTTAGTCACTCCTGGACGAACAAGTTATTCTTTGGCTAATGAAACTAGTATTGCAATAAATTTTTTTGACAAACTACAGAATATACTGAGAAAAAGTACCCACGTAGAGTAAACAATCACTCCTCCTGGACGAACAAGTCGAATAGCTTGGTCAAACATTCTCCTTTGATACTTTCCATGCTTTATCAGAGATTCCATTGTTTCCTGCTAAATGCATTAGCTTAGAATTTGCTCTAAAAAACTTAAGGTCACTATCTACAATAATAATAAGACACGACTAGTCATCACATAAATTGTTTGTACGCGTGTATAGGAAAAAAGTTGATGAATGCAAACTTAATTAAATTTGCCATACATTTGTATTTTATAACTTTAATCAATGCAATCATCAATGATTTAATCATGCATACTTAGAGATAGTTGTAATTAATTTTTAAACAATACAATCTAGAATCAAACTTAATTTTATATTTAAAAATTTAAAGGCTTTAGTTTTTTTAGTGGACTCTTTGATGCCATATATTCATTTAAGAAACAACCAAAAAATATACAGAGTAATAATTCAAATACTTAATTTGTAAAATAAAAAGACACACTTAAAGTATTTTTAAAATATGAACCGCATGTTGTGTCCCAAGCCTAAATATAAGGAGGAGGGTTGCGTTAGGTTGTCAGCCAGCGTAAAACTATGGTAAATACTCAATGAATGGATCTAATAAACTATTATGCTAATACTAGGTTATTCCCCGGAAGGAACGCATTGCAGGGTCTGATTATAAGGTCTCAGCAAGAACTGCTATATCCCCAAAACTCGCATGCAGTGTTAATTATGCAAGAGTTTACGTTGCAGGGTCCAACTGTAACGTATCGACAAGGCCGCTACATCTCCATGAGAACTTGAGCGTAGTGTTAAATAAGCAAGAGTTCTCACACAATAGATGGGATAAGAACAAACAATATAGAAAAAATAATAATATAAGATTTGGAACATGAAATATAGAAACCCTCATTGGTAAAGTAATGGAGGTAATAGATATGATGACTAGCAAAAGAATTAGTATTTTGTGTGTACAAGACAAAATGGGTAGATGAAAAGGCAAAAAAATAGAAAACTCAGGTTTTAAGTTATGGTATACAGGAAAAATTAAAACAAGAAATGGAATGGATATTTTTATAGATAGTTTTTTAAAAGATGAAATTGTTGCAGTAGTTAGAAATGGGGATAGAATTATTGCTCTCAAGATAGTAGTGGCGAAAGAAACTGTGAATGTAATTAATAGATGCACCTTAAGTAGGATTAGATAAAGAAACTAAATCAAAATTTTGGAACGATTAAGATGAGGTATTACAAAATATTCCCCCAAATGAAATGATTTTAATAGGAACCAATCTAAATGGATATGTCGTGAAAAATGAGGAATATGAGAGGGTACATGGGAGTTATGGGTTTGGAGCAAGAAATGAAAATGAAAAACTATATTAGATTTTGCGATAGCATATGACCTTATACTAGTCAATACGTTTTTTAAGAAAAAGAACACTTTGTCACATTAAAAAGTGAGAATAATAAATCACAAATTGACTTTTTTATGGTCAGAAAGAGGGATAGAAAAATTTATAAAGATTGTAAAATCATCCCTGGAGAAAGCTTAACTACCTAACTTAGGTTAGTAGTGTTGGATATATGCCTAAATCATAGTATTAATAGAAGAAAAATATACACGACTCCTAGAATTAAGTAGTGGAAGTTAAGGGACGGGAAACAAAATATATTTAAGGAGAAGGTAGGAGTACAAGAATTAGGTGAAATATACAGTGACTTTAATACGACATGAGATAAGATGGTATCAAAGTTGAAAATAGTAGCCAAAAATGTACTTGGTAAATCAAAAGGGCATGCACTACCAAGTAAGAAACCGTGATGGTGGAATGAGAAAGTACAGGAGAAAGTGAAGGAAAAACGAATAGTCTATAAGGAATTATATATTTGTAAGAACGAGAAAAACTTTAAAAAAAATATACAATAACCAAAAAAGAAGCTAAGAAAATAGTGAATGAAGGAAAAAAATGAAACTTTTGCACGATTATATCGAAACTTAGATACAAAAGAAGGGGAAAGAGATATTTATCGAATAGCTAAAGTGATAGAGAGGAAAACAAGATATCTTAGCCAAATAAGATGTATTAAAGATGAATGCAATAGGGAACTAATAAATGATGAAGAAATAAAAGAGCGGTGAAAGATATATTTTCATCAACTTTTTAATAAAGGTTTAGGTAACCAACTTAACTTAGGCAATTTAAGTAAGTCAAATTAGTATAGAAATTTAAATTTTTATCGTAAAATTCAAACTTCAGAAGTAAAACAAGCTTTGAAAGGGATGCAAAATGGAAAAGCCTGAACCAGATGATATCCCAATAGAGGTATGGAAGTGCTTAGGGTAATAAGGTGTTGAATGACTTACAAAATTATTTAATCTGATATTGACTATACAAACTCCCATGCTTATGCTTAAAACTTAACCCAGAGTTTAGATGAGACTCATGTAACATGAGACTCAATATTGGCTATACCAGCATGCAGGCAACTATGTCCAACAGCTTGATTTGATACCAATTGTCACAACACGTTTAGATGAAAATATATAGCTAACTTGTTAGGCCCAACCATAAGCTCAAAATGTTTAACCTCAAGTTAATAGTACCTTGCTCATCTAAACTTTAAATCTTCTTTATTAGCTCACAATCAAGACTAAATTTCGGTGCCACAACAATGATATTCCATATGAAGAGAGTAAATCGCATTTATCTACTTGGAGTTGTCCATCTTAACTCTAAAATTTCCACTTTATACCCTCTCTTAATCGTAGTTCTTGAGAATTTGCAGGTGTGACAAAATGAGCCTTTTGCTTGATTAAACAAAAATGTTTTACTTGTTGTCCTACTTAACATAACCTTTATGAGAACAATTCATGCCATTTAAATTTTCCACATGGGTCTAGAGTGAAGATTTTGAATTTAGAAGCTCATGGAATGGCCTCAAGTACACCAAGGAATGAAATTTATCAGAGTGCAAGAAGCATTTCGCTAAGGAGTTTATAGTGAATATTACCTCCCCAACAAACAAACGAGGTCTCAAACCAAGAGCAGAACATGGAGCATCAAGAAGAACACGATCAAAACTGTTGGGCATAAAACCTTTTGATTTTTCAGCCCTGCCACCAGTGCATTGATTTCTTCCAGGTCCATTTTTCATTCGAGAGTGATTAATCCTTTGGGTGTGATTTTCCCCATCTGCCTCTCCATTACTGACTAAAGAATAGAATTGACTAGGTTAAGCTCACATTCACAGAAAGTGAAAGCTTGAAAGTTATATGAACATGATCATGACACTACAAGTTCTGCAACAACCATATTATAACATTTTGTTAGAATGCATATATTATTGCAACTCAATCCATGATAACCAAATATCAAATTGAATCCCTTATCTTTTCCAGCTAAATCTGTTATATTAATTTGCCTCTCCGACCATTTCACAAAATACTACTGGTTAATTTACAAAGATGTCACTGGGCATACAGAAAAAAGCTTTGTTGATTTTTCCTCATTTTATACTTGTACTTCGCTATGTTTTTACACATAGCACTCTCTGTTATACAGCGATTCAAATCACTAAGACAAACTTAATTGCATATAAATACAAATCAACAAACAATAGACCACCCATGGATTGGCCAGAGTACTTTAGTAGTTTTTGGTGTGCAGACCCTTGATTCCATTACCATGAATATTCACTGAGTTCTATAAAAAAATTTAAATCTAACTGCAATAAAACACCCATGGATTAGAAGCAACTTGACTACACATTAATAGCATTACGAAATCATTTAAGGAAATCTATTAATATCTATAAAACACAGTTTTTGCTACAGTACGTATGTAGCCGTGGCATTCACAGGGAGCTTACGATTCCTACCTAAACCAAATAGGTTTCCTTCGCTGATTTTTTTAATCAGTTTTTTTATTTCTAAAAAAAACCAATTAGTACGCATGCCGTTCGTTGATTTTTTTAATCAGTTTTTTTATTTCTAAAAAAAACCAATTACTACGCATGCCGACGCTGATTTTTTTAATTAGTTTTTTTATTTCTCTTTTTTCCCTCTATTGGCCTCCCTCCCCTAACCCTAAACAATCCCTTTCTCTGCTCTGCCGCCGCCACCTTTGCCGTCGTCTCCTTTGATTCTGCCACTGTCTCCTTCGATCCGGTCGTCTACGTTGTTGCCCTCTCCTGTGCCACCATCTCCTTTAATTTTGCAGAGATCTCCTTCGATCCGGTCGTCTACGGTTCCGCCCTCTCCTGTGGCGCCCTCTCCTTCGATTCTGCAGAGGTTTCCTTCGATCCTGTCGTCTACAGTGTCGCCCTCTCCTTTGTCGTCGTCTCCTTTGATCCTTCAATGGAGCCGTCTTTTTATCCTCGCCTCAACCCCGGTCAGGATGCCTACATGTACAGGTAGGCTTCCTTATTGTTGTTGTTTTTTACACAATAAAAGAAGACAAATTGAAAGGGTTGCTACATGTACATTATAGTTTCATAGCATCATTTTTTTTTCCATATTGATGATACGCACAAATCTGAAATGTTCATTTGACATTTCTTTTAATTTTGGTACAACATTAATCCAGTATAATTGCTTTTAATACTTTAAACAGAAAATTCAAATCAATCAAGTATAATTTCCTTCCATACAGTTTATTTGTGAATAAGTTTATTTTAATATGTATTTTAAGTTCCAAAGCATCCCATCACTAGAGTATGATGAATAGGTTTTTTTTTTATTTGCTTTTAAGTTCCAATGCATCTGATAACTATTTTCTTAATGAACAGGTATATTTATATTCATCTTTTAAGTTCCAATGCATATCATCACTTGCAGCCACCATCTTTAAAAGTATATATATGTATATTTTTTTCCTTTTAAGTTCCAATGCATCTAATTATTATTTTATTTGTTATAGCTTTTATTTTTATTTATCTTTTAAGTTCCAATGTATCCAATGCCTGTTTTCTCAGTTAATAAAGGTTAATTTCTGGTTGTACATTAGTTAATGTCTGTTACTGGTGTGTTATTTATCTTATTTATCTTTGGTATACGAGTTGACTGAATGTCATAATGTGCCTTAGTTTGAAATTTGAATTTCAAAGGGATAGTTACTGTCTATATATAGTCATTCCTGTTAACACATCTTCACCTATAGTCTATACCAACTATCCTCTTCACTGTTCGTGGCTAACAGTTTATTTTTTGATCTTCTGCTTTATGACTTTAACCATGGCAAATCGGTACTATTTCTTTTCCTATCTATATGTCTTATCAATTCTGTGCAATTCGTTGTACCTGTTTCCTATTACTAAACCGATGACATTATTTTTTTTTTAGCTATGATTTGGTTAAAGATATTAATGTTGGTCCTAAGCATAAAGAGTGGAAGATCAAGGCTAGAGTCATTAGACTTTGGAGAGTTACCTCTTTCATAACACCTGGCCAAAAACCTCCTATTGAAATGGTGTTGCTAAATGAACATGTTTAATATTTTCTTTCTAATTGTCTTTCATTATTATATTACTTTGGCCATTTTTATGTAACGATTAATTTTTTTTTACTAATGTTTAGAGACATCGTGTACAATGTACTATTAAAAGCTGTCATGTGCCTTTCTTTGAAAATTTCATCATCGAAGGAAATGTATATGTGATGTCAAACTTAGCTATTGCTCTGAACTCAACGAAGTATAAACCAACTAATCATAAGCTTAGGATTTTCTTCAAAAGAGAAACAAGTGTATCTCTTATTGAGGATTCTGAAATCCCAAACAATGGCTTCTCTTTTATTCCTTATACTCAAATTCTGAACGAGAAAAGGGAAGATAACTATTTAGTAGGTATGGTGTATTTACTCTATAAATTTTATGCAACTTTTATTCATACTTTTTTACCATTTCACCACTAATATGTTGTAATAAATATCTTTTACAGATGTCATTGGTCTATTAACAGGTAAAGGTGACATGATTGAGTTCTCAAGGGATGGAAAACCATTAAATTATTTAGTCATTGAGCTTGATGATCTGCAGTAATACCCTATCTTGATACTTGAACTATAATTTGATAAAGTAATAATAACATCTTCTCTGACATATTTTATTTTTTTGCTCCCAGACGTGGGGATAAGTTGCGTTGTACATTGTGGCAAGATTTTGCTGATCAGTTGATAAAGTATTTGAATGAGAATTCTTCTCCTCATGACATAATTGTATTGCAACTTGGAAAACTGAAGATGTTTAAGGGTTAGTATCATATCAAATGCTCTCAATTTCCATAATCATTATTGCTGTTATATTTCTTTATTCTAACTGCAACTTCTATTAAATGCTTACATAACATAGGTGTAATGAGAGTCTCAAATGCAAATTTTACCTCAAAGCTCTTTATCAATGAAGACTTCGCTGAAGTGAAGGACTTTGCTGCAAGGTATTAAGTTTACACTTATGCTGCATATGCAATATTAACTTTTATACTTTACACTAATTTTTATTTATTGTTATTATCAGTTTGGAAGCCGGTCATTCTTCTTCCAGTCAGCAATTGACACCTTTGATTGGTGAACAACCCTACTCTTTGGAGGAAGATTTCCTATTTCAATGTGTTTACAAACCAATTAGTGATTTGAAAGATCTTACTGAGGTTTATTTCATTATTTCATCCCTTTTTACTTTTAATTATATCAACTAATCATGTCTGCAGCAAAATGAGGATTTTTTTAAAACCTTTCGCCTTTTGTTCTTCTAGACTACAGTTTTTGTTACCATTGGGACAGTGAAGGATATTGAAAGTGAATTTAGTTGGTGGTATCGTGCCTGTAAAACATGTTATTTTGGGTTGAGGCAGATGGGTTGTAAGCTTTATTGTGTAAAATGTGATAGAGACTCCACCAATTTTACTCCAAGGTTACTCTGTTAATTTTTTACATGAGTTTTTTTCCTAAATTATATACTATAATTCATTACTTTTAGTTTTATGTTGATGCTTTCCATTTTTTTACAACAATGTGGTTTATAATTATTTTAGGTGCAGTATCCATTTGAGATTTGTGGATGATACTGATTCTGCATCATTTATACTGTTTGATAGAGAAGCCTGTAAGCTCTTGAATAAATCATGTTTGATCTGAGACTCTCTTTCATATCAAAGGTATAACTAATACACTTTCTGATGTTTCTGAAAGCTATTGTATATATACTTATATACTACTGTTCAATTTATATTTAGGGTGGAGATAAGAATTCATACCCTGATGAGATAAATCAACTGAAGGATAAGAGGTTCCTTTTCAAAGTACAAGTTAAGATACAGGATTTTAATTCTATCGATCCCTACGTCATTCAGGTGGTAAAGTTGGGTTATGATGAATCATTAATTGCTGCTTTTCAAAAGAAATATACCAATATTTCTGTAAGTTCTCCATTTTTTATCAATAGTTTCTTTAAAGTGTGTTCTCTTTTGATGTTTAAATTATTTGATTTTCCTATTCTCGACAGCCCTCTTATATCAATGAATCTTCTGAACTATTGAGTCAGATTACTGAACCAATTGAAATGTTAAAGGTATCCAATTCTATTTGCTAATTCTATTTATTGTTATACTAACTGATCTATTGCTATTCAATTTACTAAAATATGAGCAATTGATTGTAATCAGGAAAACATATCACAGTCGTACGACAATACTTCCGAACTTAGTACTCCGACTTCTGTGAAACCAACCAAAGTTCATATGTTAGAAGGATGTAGTGGAAACGAAATTGAAAGCCTTCGAGATGATTCCCCTGCATCATCAAGTAAGATGAGGAAGATAATCAAAGAGGAGTAAAGATTTGTTATGCTACTTTTTAAAGATCTATGTTAGGTTGAGATGGCAATAATTTTGCATGTCAGTGTTGATGGATCAATATATGACTATCTACCTTTTAATTTTAATCTTACGAATGGTATTCCAATTTGATATCTACACTGATAGAATGGGATTCTTTGGCGCTTCGAAAGTCATGAGCATTAAATGTATCATAACTATAAACCTAAACCTCATTTCACTTTTACCTCATTGGTAATAATTATTGGTGACAATTATATTAGAATCATGGAGCTAGGCCTTCTTCAAATAATCAATTGCCAGGTTAATATGTAAACATGATAATTTAGATATACGATTTAAATAGGTTCACAATCTAAATCTGGCAACATTTTATATATAGTAAAGGGAGATAATAACTTCATTGCATTCAATGTCTTTCACTCATAAAAAATAAAATCTACCTTGCCAAAAATATAATTTAATGATATATTGCGTTAAATAAAATATAATGTTGAGGTAAACATTTAATTTAATATGAAAAACTTATTAATGAATATAATTTAATAACAATATCAAATCTTTTCGAAATCATATCATTTAATGTCAAACTAAATAGGACATGATATAATCGAATTTAAACCTCTTTAATAATAAACATAAACAATAACAAAATACTAAAACACCAACAAGCTTTCTAGCTACTGGCTATTTGGATGAAATCATGTTATGTTTCGGAAATTTAACCATGTTTCAATATATCTTTAATCATTACAAACTATAAAAAACTACATTGATACCTTCAATGTATTCCCATGATTTTATTTTCTCGATTAATATTCTCTTAATATCTCACTTGCATTTATCTTCCTACTTTTCTCAGTTATAACTGCTGCCAGGGGGCTAATTTTTTAGTTTTGTATTTCCAACAGGTAAAACGGATTACCTACATACATGGGACCAAAAGCTTGCTAGATTTAGGAGGAGGTTGATACTAGATAGAAAAAGAAAAAGGCTCACAAAAACTAAAAACTTCAAATGTTATTCTCTAGGTATTTTCATATCATAATACTTTTATCATAGAATAGTTCTTTTTTTAAAAAAAATCAATTATTATCCATAGACCAATAAATTTGACTCCATTACCTATTATTTCAGTTCAAGTTGCTACTTCCATGACTTATGAAACTTCACAAAGAAATGGTATTGACCGACACACACAGTCTTCAACACATAACACTACGATCAAGCAATCATGTTTCAAAAAGGGAGAACGAACTTTCAAACACCCACGACTTTCAACATAACAACTACGGCACACAGCAATAATGGTAAGTACTTCACACAACAATTCTCAAGTTTAGCGTTCTAATAAAATTATACAAGATTTATTTTAACTTAATGTCATTGAACTTACTCCAATTATTGCTTAACATAGGCTTTTGTATGAATAGTCTGCATTTATGTTCTTTTCTACGAAATTCAATTCGTCATAATTCTTTCAAAAGGAGCGCCAATGTACATGGTCGCAGACACATCTCCAAGGAGAGCACTCCTACTTTGGTTGAGAAAACACATGTTAACAGGAAGCCAATACCATTGGTTCCGTCCAATATCAATAGCACACCACTTTCAAATTTGACCAATTGTGAGTTTCAACTTTTATTAATACTTTGCGTGTCTTTATCTATCTATTGTAACTTCACTCATACCACCCCACAGAGTCATTTCATCTACCATCATATGACTGAAACAATTTTTAATTTCACTTAATATCATTTAACATTATCGAATTATTACTTCACACATATTAAAGTATGAATACTCTAGCATTTAGGCTCTTTTGCAGGACATTCAACTCAGCATATTCCTTTCACACGGAGCACCATTATATATGGCGACGAAAACATCTTCAAAGAATGTACACCAACTACAATTCCGGATGTACATGTTAAAAGGAAGTCAAGACAATTAGTTCAGTCCAATATCAATAGAACTCCATTTTCAAATTTAACAAATTGTGAGTTCTACATTTCATTGATCTTTTTGTATCGATAGTATATATTGTTATTCAGCATTAATTCATATACTACTGACATCAAATGTTTATTGAGTTTTACATTTGTTTTTCTAGGCCAAACAGATAGAAATGACAATTTAACAAATTTAGCTACTAGAGACATCCAAAAAAATCCATTTCCATCACAAGTCAGTCCACAAAGCTCAACCATTACATCAAAGTAATTACTTACCATCATTCATTCTTTATTTTTTTATCATGTCAAATAATAACCTTTACATCAATTTCCCTTAAAATTATTATTTTTACTTTAATCATATTAGATATCCACTAAAAACAGGGAAGCATGTGATTCAAAATTCAAAGGTTATCAATTCAATTTACAAACATCCATCTGAACTTCTAAAGGATTCAAATATATTAGATCATAATGTTCCTGAAGTTTTAGATAACTCAGAGGTTTTAGATAAATCAAGGAAGCATGTGATTCAAAATTCAAAGGTTATCAATTCAATTTGCAAACATCCATCTGAACTTCTAAAGGATTCAGATATATTAGATCATAATGTTCTTAAAGTTTTAGATAACTCAGAGGTTTTAGAATGCAATCACGCAGATCCATTAGTCGATTATGAAGGTTCTATTTCTCACATTTTAATCTAGCTATTAATAAGTATACTTGATTAAAACCTGTTTCATGTATGTTTTTCAACCTACAACATTTTCCTTTTGCAGTTGATAATTCCTTTGATGATTCCCATTTGGAAGCAAAATTTTATGACTATGCTTTAGAATTTGAAGCAAATGTGCAACGTAAATTTGACATAAAATTATACTTTATGTATTTTGATAACAATATTGCACGCAACAACAATTCTTACTATTTACGTAAATGACTATAAAAGCCTAATGAGCATAAACCCCTAATGAGATTTGGGTCATTTGTCTAATGCAGATTTTTTTGAACAAGAACATGATAATGGTAACGATTTTTTTAATTCTTGTCAGCAAGCTTTTATAACCATGACTGCAAATTATATGTTACTTACAAAGTTATATCATGATTTTGTAGATACTTGGGACATTAGATATCCTATTCATGAATGTCAATTCTACAAAGCAATGATGTGGTCCAATAAACAACTTGCAAAAAGTAAGAATCTCTTACAGCCGAGATTTTCTCTCTGTTGCATGGAAGGTAAAGTGAAACTTCCATTACTATCCAAACCACCAGAAGTCTTACAAGATCTCCATAGCAATAGAAATAATAGAAGCAAATAGTTTTTAAAGAATATCAGATCTTTCAATGGCATGTTTAGTTTCACCTCTATGGTTGGAAAAGTTGATCATCAAATAAACAATGGAACGGCTCCACCAATTTTTCTTGGTGGCCAAAATTATCATAGTATTGGCAGTTTGCTTCCACCAGATAATCTGAAACCAAAGTTTGCTCAACTTTACATCAATGACACAAAAAATGAGCTCAATAATAGACTACACACTATCAGGTAAACATTGCTCATAACTATTCTTTTTTATGTCATTTCTATATAGTGGTAATTATTCTATTTATTAAGTTTTGTTTTAACCCCTATATTAGATGCTATTCATTTGCATTATATACAGGAATATGCATGAGATACAAAATGAAGATTATGAAATTGTCTCAATGATGAAGAACATGATTGACAGACACAACACACTTGCAAGTCATTCAGATATGCAAGAGATAGATACAAAAGTGGAGATTTCTCAGAAATAAAGTTAAAGTTGATAAGAAAAAGACACAAAGACGGTAGAACTTATAATTTGTCATCTGCTTCTGAAGTGGTTGCTTTAATTATTGGAGATATTGATCAACTTGGTGGAGAAAGAGACATTATTGTCGAAACGAAATCTAGAAGGTTGCAGCGATTGGATGTCCTACATCCAATGTATATACCTATGCAATATCCTTTGCTTTTTCCATATGGGGAAGATGATTTCAGACCTGACGAATACAGCTAATTTTGTGTCAGGTAGAGCTAATAAGAAGAGGTCAACAATAACTCTCAGAGAATTTTTTTGCTTATAGAATACAAGATAGAGTTGATGAATCTCCTATTTTAATGTAATCAAAGAGACTTTTTCAACAATTCCTGGTGGATGCATACACAATAGTTGAATCTGAGAGACTAAGGTATTTTCGGTTCAACCAACCAAAATTAAGAATTCATAACTACAAAGGCTTGCATGAGTGCCTTTTACGAGGCGAGCTAGATGCTGCAGCAACGGGACAAAGAATTATCCTACCAAGTTCATTTACCGGAGGTCCTCGATATATGTTCAACAATTGCAAGGATGCATTTGCAATTTGTAAATATGCAGGATATCCAAGTTATATTATTACGATGACATGTAATCCAGATTGGAAAGAAATTAGAAGATTTGTCAAGAAAAGGTCATTAAACCCAGAAGATCGTCCAGATATTCTAAGTAGAGTCTTCAAAATTAAACTTGATGCCTTAATCAAGGATTTAAAAGATGAGAATATATTTGGCAAGATATTAAGATGTAAGCTGATTTTTAATCTTTTTCATTTCTCACTTTTTTTTGTCTAAACTCACTGATACATAAAATCATGCACATAATATTCATGTTTTTGTAATTTCAGATGTATGTACAATGGAGTTTCAAAAACGAGGACTTCCACACGCACATATACTTCTATTCATGCATCCTGAATTCAAGCCTCAAACTCTAGATGACATTGATCGGTTTATTTCAACTGAAATTCCAGATCAACATGAGCAACCAAAATTATTTACTGCAGTTGAAAAATTCATGGTTCACGGGCCTTGTGGTTTCCAGAATACAAACTCTCCATGCATGAAAAATGGTAGATGTGTAAAACACTACCCAAAAGAATTCAGGCAAAGGACTATTATTGATGATGGTGGCTTCCCAAAATATAGAAGAGATAATGGGAGAACAATACTAAAGAAGAATTGCATCCTAGACAACTCATACATCGTTCCTTATAATGCAAGCTTACTCTTAAAGTATGGTTGTCATATCAATGTTGAGTACACATGTCAAACAAGCTCAATCAAATATTTGCTCAAGTATATTCACAAAGGAAATGATCGGGTGACTGCCACTATATCTAATGGAGCTAATACTAAACAACTCAAGTTGTTGATGAAATTCGCAATTACTATGATTGTAGATATATATCAGCGTGTGAGACTATATGGAGAATATTTGGATTTGAAATTCAAATGGAGTCTGCTGTTATAAGACTCACATTTCATCTTCAACATGACCAACCTGTGATTTATAAAGACTCTACATCTATTCAAGATGTAGTTAACAAAGCAACAGATCGGCAAAAAATGTTCTTAGGTTGGATGGAAGCAAACAGAACTTTTGATTATGCAAGGAATCTAACATATTCAGAGTTTCCAACTAAGTTTGTTTGGAAAGAAGATTGTTCAAAGTGGATGCCTCAAAAACAAGGGTTTGCTATTAGGAGACTAACTCATGTGCCTGTAGGAAATGGAGAAGATTATTATCTTAGGCTACTCCTAAATATTCAAAAAGGATGCATGAGCCATAGTCATATTAGAACTGTTGAAGGCAAGACCTATGATTCTTTCAAAGATGCATGCTTTGCCCTTGGTTTGTTACAAGATGCTAAAGAATTCGTAGATGCAATTAAAGAAGCAAGCTCATGGGCATCAGCTACATATGTAAGAAGACTTTTTGCAATTCTTTTAATTTCCAACAATATTTCAAGGCCAGAACATGTTTGGGAGAGTTGTTGGATGGAACTTTCAGACGATATTCTATATAGGCAAAGATGCATGTTGGACATAAATGGTAAGAAACATTATAACAAGAAACCTTTTTAATAACTCTAATGCATATTAACACTATTGTTCTTTTTATTTTGTACAGATTTGATTCTAACAGATGATGAGGTGAAAAACATAGCACTTGGTGATATAGAGGAGATAATGCAATCAAGTGGGATATCATTGAAAGAATACCCACCAATGCCAATACCATCTGAATCTTATTTTTCACATTTTCATGACAGGTTGTTACATTACGAGTTTAATTTTGATAGAAATACATTCTAAATCTGATTTTTCTCATTTTCATGACAAGTTGTTACATTACGAGTTTAATTTTGATATAAATGCATTCTGAATCTGATTTTTCCCATTTTCATAACAGGTTGATACATGAAGAGTTGAATTTTGATAGAAATGCATTAACTGCGACTCTAAATAACATGTTGAAGACAATAACGGATGAGCAAAAGATTGCATATGAACAAATTATCCAAGCTGTCTATAGGAACAGAGGTGGATTTTTCTTTTTATATGGACATGGTGGAACAAGGAAAACATTCATTTGGAATTTATTATCAGCAGCAATCCGTTCCAAAGGAGACATTGTCTTGAATGTGGCCTCTAGCGGTATTGCATCCTTACTTCTTCCAAATGGCAGGACTACCCATTCAAGATTCAAGATACCATTGAATATAAATGAAGATTCATTATGTAATATCAAACAAGGTACCCCTCATGCAAAATTATTAAGCAAGACCAAGTTGATAATTTGGGATGAAACTCCAATGGTCAGCAAGTATTGCTATGAAGCTTTAGACAAATGCCTCAGGGATATTCTCAGGTATAGTCCATCATACAACCCAAACTTACCTTTTGGAGGATTGGTTGTTGTATTAGGAGGTGAATTTAGACAAATATTGCCAGTCATACTAAAGGGATCAAGACAAGATGTAGTTCATGCGACAATTAATTCTTCATATCTTTGGCAACATTGTAATATTTTGCAGCTGACAAAAAACATGAGACTTTCTATAGCTGCGAATAATTCAAACCAATATGAAATAAAAGAGTTTGGTGAATGGCTATTGAAAGTTGGTGATGGAATCATTGGAGACAGCACTGATGGGGAGTCTAAGATTCAACTCCCAACTGATATAATAATTCCTGATTCTGAAGAAGCATTTGATCTGTTAATCAATTTTGTTTATCCTAACATAATTCAGAACATTTCATCTAGAGATTACTTCAAGGACAGGACCATTTTAGCTCCTACATTAGACATTGTGCATGAAGTTGACACTTATCTGATGTCCCTGATTCCAGGAGATGAAAAGATTTATTTGAGTTCAGACTCAATTTGCTTGGAAGAGGGCAATTTAGAAAGCGAATTAGATGCCTTGGGTCCAGAGATGTTGAATGGCTTAAATTGTTCAGGTTTGCCTCCACATAAACTCATTCTTAAGATAGGAGTTCCAGTGATTCTTTTAAGAAACATAGACCAATCAAATAGCCTTTGGAATGGGACACGGCTACAAATTAGAAGATTGGGAAATCATCTTATAGAATGTGAAATTCTTACAGGGAATAGAATCGGACAGATTGCTTTGATTCCAAGAATAACTATGGTACCAAGCAATGATGTCATTCCTATTAAATTTAAAAGACAATTCCCTTTGATAGTTTTTTTTGCTATGACAATTAATAAGTCTCAAGGTCAAACTCTATCTTCTGTTGGGTTATACTTACCGAGGCCTGTATTTACACATGGACAATTATATGTAGCCTTTTCAAGAGTTAAAAGCAAAAGAGGTTTGAAGGTTTTTATTCGGAATCATGAAGGACTTTCAGAAAATTGCACAATTAATGTTGTTTATAGAGAAATTTTCGACAAGTTGAGATGTTAAGGTATGTATTCCTTGAATCTAATTCATGTAACCACATCCTACTTTTGTTATTTAACTGCTAGACTCTAAATTTTCATAATTTGACTTATGCAAAAACATGTTACATAGAACATGTGATCTTTGCATGTTACATAGAACATGTGATCTTTGCATGCTACTTTTAATTTTTCATTTAATAATAAAAATTGGCATATATATATTATCACTAAACATGTTATTTGAATTGTGTAAGATTCTCGTGCATCGCACGGGTATTACACTAGTTGGAATTTCTAAAAAAAAGAAAATACTTTTTCTAATAAACACATGGAAAATAACTATAATAAAAATGCCAATGCTGACTTTCAAGTGTTTCAAATGAAATTCATTAGACAGCCTAAATCTCCTAGATAATGTTCATCCTTCTTTAGAAAACCTGGATTCTTATGGCTTGTCAACTTGGGTGGATTAAAGTAGGGAAGATCAAAAGAGGGAAGGGGAATGAATAACGATACAAGCACACACATCACCTTGTTTATTGTGCAACATGCTCCTCTCCTTCCCTTTCTCTTTCTCTCATTGTTCATCATTTCATCCACTAGCTAAATGAGACATATACACCATTAAATTCATTATGAGGATGCACCATAAGGTGCACAACTAGAAGAACTTTCTACAAGAATCCAGCAGGACTGCTATTTTTCTGGAAATGACAAGTAAAATGTGTTTGTATCGTGTTAGTGTCTAGCATCACCAAGTCCTCAACCAAAGAAATAGATGTGTCTCAAACAAATGATATAAAACTCTTCAATCCAGTTGCATAGACCAAATAACCAAAAAATGGACAAGGACAAGACTGTGGGCATCCATAACTTCAGCTAAGAGAGCCATAATTAGGATTCAGCGTAGACAATAGACATGGACATAGAAACAAAAAAGATCTACTGAAATAATAAAAGAATTCCTCATCAATTTTTTTATTGTTCGAGCTCATTTGGAAATCATCATCTAGGGGATTTATAGACATATATAAAGATTTCAATTAGGTGCAAAGTTAGCAAACATTCAATATGATCACCAGCTAAGAAGCCCATGGACATATAAATGATGAGAAAGATATTGGATGACATGGAGGACTATTATTGTTGTTGTTATGAGGCTCCTATTGCTTATCATTCCTGTTTCTTACAACTGGAATGTGTGTTGTCAAAATCAAGTTTAAATTATTATTTCATGCCATAGTTTCATTCTCTATGGTTACAGAACCATCCCATGCCAACAGCCGACACACTTCAACATACTTCAAGGGTAATAAGATCAACTTGAATGAGTTTTAAATTTTGAATCTTATAATCCACTTCCACTAGGCTCATTTACCTCTAAAAAAAAAAACGCTTATAGCAATTGTAGAGTCAAATGAATTACGATTTCAGAGTAACCAGTAACAAAATCTAAGCACAACTACTGATTATGCCTTCCCAATATCAGAGCAATTGTCACGCATCATATGGAACACTGATTCTTAAAGCAACCTGTTGAGATCAATCCAATAGTTTTTCAACACATGATAAATAATGCTCTATTTAATCTTCCCACAACATTTAGTATTGATATTGATTTCTCTACATGTTCATAAGCATATCTTGATTTACACTATGAGCTGAACTTGAACTGCACAATTGAAAGCTAAAATAGGCATTCCCAGATCCTAGCCTCCCTCTTTGCTACTGCTAGTGCTCTAGATGATGCATTCCTGTTTCTACCTCCCCTCTCTTTTTATTATTACGTCTCCTCCATGTAACTGTCAGGCGAAGTTAATCAGTACAGTACGGTATTGGTGCTTCTCCCCTTCCCCTCCCTTCTTTTTTTAGTATTTCATCTCCTCGTGGCTAACAAACAAAATTGAAGGATAGGCCATCGGAAGAAAACCTTCTTCTTTAATCGATTTCTGATGGTACCGGCTGAGGAATGACTGGTCGATACTATTGAAATTGTATCGCATTGAACAGAATATCATTTGCTCATGCTGACATAGCATCAGTAGGGGTCGGTGACCAAAATGATACATGTTGGTTGTGCCAACCAAAACGGCTTGACACTTGAAACCCTGGTCAATAGTAATTGGGAATTCAAGAACTTGTACTTCTTGGTATGTGAAGAACTACTTAAGAATTTGTTTCTTTTTTTTTCTAAAAGAGTAATACAATACTAAGCACATGAGCACTTATTTGTAACTACAATCTTGACAAATGGATGTTCGAGTGTTGTGTATTTGTGTATATCCACTTGCCACCACATCAGAAAACAAATGACAGGATATACTACTGGTTAGGAGTAACTACCTGTTAGTGATGGTGAATCATTGGTGCCACATGTTTCCACATCAATGCTGATATTCTCACCTCTAATAAAAGTAGATGAGCTTTGGTCTGTTGCTGGAACTCCTGATTCTTCATTGTTCACATGTGTTGTGCAAGATATTGTTTCACTATTCACAACAGATTTAAGTGCATCAAGCTTATAAGCCTTTATACAAGATAAATCCATCTCAGCTGCCAGTTTCAAAATATCCATGACCTGAAAGTGTTATATGCATTACACAGGTTATGCACTGTGATCATACTTCTGAGTCAAGGTGAGGATGAATGAGTCAATCAAATAAATTTCCAATTTAGTAGTCACATTGATGAACAAAAAAAGTTATTAGCTAGATAACTACATTTATATCACTACAATGGAAAAACAGGCAGAAAGAACTCGAGATATTAGATGAAATAATCGTCAAAGGAAACCATCAAATGTTAATGGCAGAAATCAAACGACCAAAGAAAGAGACTTCATCAAAATGGAGTAGTAGGTTAAACAAACATTTGAACCAAAATTTTTTGAAGTACTTAAATCTTTCACAATCTCTCTGAAATCTAATGAGATTCCCATGTCATTGTTTGAACAGAATCCAACATTTAGATGAGTAACATTTTCAGTAACAAAACACAAAAATATATGAACAAAAGACTTCTGATCCATGTACTTGATTATTTATAGCTCCTACAATGTAATAAATACAATGTGATATCACGAAGTAGAAGGAAACTACTTAGTTTCTTAATAATCAACTTTATGTAGCACAACAGATAATTATCTCTAAAAAAAACAGATAATTATCTCTAAAAAAACAGATAATTATCTCTAAAAAACAGATAATTATCTCTAAAGAATAACACAGGATGAAAGTCCCTGTCACTGCAGGGTCTAGGATAATCCTCAACTAAATCCACGATAATCCTATACCCTTAATGTAAACCTTAAGCATCGTAAACAAAAATGTGATGAAATACTTTAAGTTCTCAATCAGCACCACGGCGTTAGACTATCACTTGAGGCACCAATAACTGGTGTAACTAGAATAAGGTCAATCATACACAACTGTTGATGCAGTCTGGCCCGATTGTTGTTTTGGTGTTGACAACGATTTAAGTTTGGTTGAGTAAATTCGGATTAAGTCCAGGTGGATCTGGGAGATCGCACGCTGGCATGGGAAAAGACCTAGTGGGACTAGGTGAAGTCCAGGTGGATTTGGGAGATCGCACGCTGGCATGAGAAAAGACCTAGTGGGACTAGGCACACCTAGTGGGACTAGGTGAAGTCCAGATGGATCTGGGAGATCGCACGCTGGCGTGAAAAAAGACCTAGTGGGACTAGGCACACCTAGTGGGACTAGGTGAAGTCCAGGTGGATCTGGGAGATTGCATGCTGGCATGAGAAAAGACCTAGTGGGACTAGGCACACCTAGTGGGACTAGGTGAAATCCCGGAGAGTGAAGTCGGGTGATTGAAACCCTGGTGAGTGAAGCCAGGTCCTAGCTTGGGAAGCTAGGTTGATTGAAACCCTGGTGAGTGAAGCCAGGTCCTAGCTTGGGAAGCTAGGTTGAATGAAACCCTGGTGAGTGAAGCCATGTCCTAGCTTGGGAAGCTAGGTTGAATGAAGTCCCGGTGAATGAAGCTGGGCATGGAGTCTTGGTCCGGGGGACTGAGCACGAGTCAGAGAAGGCTAGGGAGTCGTTCTCTTGACTTAGAGTTGAATTGGAAGTCTCTGGATCGGTCTGGTGACCGATCAGGGAGATTGGCACGAACTCCTGTTGTGGATCGGTCTGGTGACCGATCCAGAGAAGGCTGACCGATCAGGGAGAGAACAGAGAACATTGGTGGGCTTCTGTTTGGCTCCTGATCGGTCTGGTGACCGATCAGGCAGACCTCCTGATCGTTCTGGTGAACGATCAGAGGGATCTCAGAGCCCTTTTGTGAAGAATCATGATCGGTCAGGCTGACCGATCAAACATCGCGAGTCCCTCATTATGACCGATCAGGCTGGAGCCTGATCGGTCAGGGAGTGCCCTGATCGGTCCCCAGACCGATCAGGCCACAACCTGATCGGTCAGATGACCGATCAGTGAGAGTTGGCCTGCGAAGGCTGGGAATCCCAGCACTGCTGTGGATCGGTCCGGTGACCGATCCACGATCTGTGATCGGTCAGGGTGATCGATCACAAGGAGTCCGCGATTTCCAGTTTCTCACTGTGGACCGATCAGGATGGAGCCTGATCGGTCAGGACTATACCTGATCGGTCTGGTGACCGATCAGGGTCCTCTCTGATTGGTCTGGTGACCGATCAGTAGCTGTAACTTTAATTCGAAATCGTTGTCAGACTTCTGATCGCATCTGCGTTTTCTCTGCTACCTACTGATATTATGTGATATTGTTTGATATGCATCTGCTAAGCTTCTGTTGTAGTGTGCAGACTTTACAGGGAGGATTCAAACAATGAAGGAGGGTCAAAGGGGGACTTTCCATCGAGCAGGTTTGGATGTTTTCTTTTCTCAGGGTTCAACGGCTTCTGAGGCACGGCTGGCGACTGACGGAGGCTCAGCTGAAGAGGTCTTCAGTGAACTGAGTGCTCAGGGAGGTCAGTGGATTCAGGCTGTGCTCAGGGGATGCTGATGGAGCCTGGTGATGAAGCAGGAGCTTAAGAGGAAGATGAGAAGCAGAGGAGCAAAGTAGAACGAACAGGAAAACAAGCAAGTGTGGTTGTGGGTTTCGCTGTTGTTGTTGTGCTCCTTGTGTAGCTTCTCTCTTGAGCTTTCTTGCTACTTTCTTGTGAGAGATTCCTTCTTAGTCTTGTGAGCTTATCTTGTATCCTATTGAGACGCTTGTGGAGAGGTTTCTCCACCGAGAAGGAGGCGCTGTTTTATCCGGGTCACCGGGGCTTGATCTGCCGACGATCAAGGGATCGCCCACCTCACGGGCACGCCAAGGAGTAGGGGCAAGTTATCCCCGAACCTTGTACATCGCCGTGTTAGAGTTTTGGTTTGCTCTTCATTGCTGCATCACTAGGTTCTGTTTTTGTATCGCTTCCGCTGCGACTAACTCTAAGTGCAGAAATTGCAAAGAGGGCAAATAATTTGTGTCTGGCTACATTCACCCCCCCCCCCCTCTATAGGATATCAGAGCTTGGGGCTCTGTTCAAGCGGCTTAACATCCGAGAGCTAACAACGATGGCTTTGAGAGAAGGATTTAGCACCACCCGACCTCCCTTCTTCGATGGATCAGATTTTCAGTATTGGAGGTCTCGCATGGAGTACTACCTCAAGACCGATATTGGAATGTGGTTCTCCGTGAAGGAAGGCTTCATTCCCCCAAGAGACGCGGAGGGAAAAGGGTTGGAGTCTTCGCGGTGGTCGGCTGAGCAAACGCGCAAAGGAGAAGCCAATGCGAAGGCGGTGGTTACCTTGCAATGTGGAATGAACAAGGACCAACTCATCAAAGTTGGTCCCTTCACAAGCGCCAAGGATCTATGGAACAAGCTCATCGAGCTTCACGAAGGCACCCGAGACTCAAGGATAGCCAAGAGAAACTTGTTCCTCAATCAACTACAAAATCTCATCATGAAGGAGAGTGAAGCGGTAAGTGAACTTCATGATAGATTCAAGGAGATACTCAACGGTCTCCACTCCATTGACGAAAAGGTCGAGAACCGCGACCTTGTGAGGTACGTTTTAAAAGTTTTTCCAAGGAATGCCTTGTGGTCATCCATGGTGGATGCCTACAAGGTTTCTAAGGATTTGTCAATTGTCAAATTGGAAGATTTATTTTGCGAGATGGAATTACACGAGATCGCTAACAAAAGTCCAAAGGAGAAAAGTGTAGCTTTTGTGGCAGGTGACCGAAGGAAGAAGAAGGAGAAGGAAAAGGAGGAAAGTTACTGCCACATGGCCTTCATGGCATTAGAAGAGTCAACCAAGGAGAGTGATAACGAATCGAGTAACTCCTCAACCGCGCCTTCATCATCTTCGGATGATGAAGAGGTAATCTCTCCGGAATTAGATAAATGCTATAGGACAATAACATGCTTAACTAAGTTGTTAAAGAAATCTAAGAACAAAGCAAAGCTATTGAAATTAGAAATAGAAGAAGTAAAATCCTCTAAGGTTGAGGATATTAATGATTTTCATGATGACTCGCATGTTAAAATCCTTGAGAATGAAAATAAGGACTTGAAGAGCGAAGTTGAAAATCTCAAGAATATTCTTGAGAAGTGTTCATCTAGCTCTAGAACTTTAGACATGGTACTAAATTCCCAAAGGGCGGTTTACAACAAGGTCGGTATAGGTTACCGACCTAAAGAACCAACCTTTGTATTATTAATGTCAAGAACCCAATTTAGAGCACAAAATGAATCTAGGGTTCAAAAGGTTAGGAAGAAAATGACTAAGGCATGGGTGCCAAAGTCTTGCATTGTAAATGCTTTAGGTTCCAAAATTTGGGTACCTAAAACCTCCATATTTAGAATTGTATAGCATTGTTTGAGGGGGAGTATCTATCAACATGGGTTGTTGATATTGGGTACTCCAAACACAATTATAATAATATACTCATGAATGTAGTGATTTATGGAATCTCATTTGAGCAGTAAGAAAATCTATTATGCAACAATATGATAGTATATCAATGCACAAGGTTATACTAGTTTCAAAATAAATCAACAAGTTTTGAAAAAAATATATATTGCATGAATGGTTTAGGTTGACACATGACTTGTTCCTACTATGGATTGCCTAGAATGGTTAGTCTTCTTGCTGCAATTTATAGTTCACTGTAAATCTAGAAGTTAGCTAAAATATCAAAACTACAGTTGATTTTTGCAATAACTTATGATATATCTAAGGCTTAAGTTTTTTTTTGTTAAGATGAACCTAGTTGAGTATGCCATGACTTTAATGTATGTGTTATTAATATTAATCTATGGCATGAAAATTTCGTTTAAGAACAAAATGAACACATTACTTCTCAACTTCCTCATTGTTTTATTTGAACTGATCACTCATAAGGCTTTGATAGACAAGAACATGAGCTTAAGGTCTAGGGTTAATGCTTTCTTTGTATCAAACTAAGGTTCTATAACTCATTTATTTTCCCATCTGACTGGTAGCAAACCTGATGTCTTCCATATGCTTGATACTAAATGGATACAAGTCTGTTTTTAAGATGTTTAAATCGCAAGGAAACGATTTTCTTTGATGACATGGAAAAATACATTTTTGGTTAAGGGAAACCCTTCTTAGGATCAAAGGGATTAACTCTAATTGTATTAGGAGTGGTTGAGAGTTGAAACAAACTGAGGAAACCTATCGGAGATTCTGAAATTTTGTTTTTGGAATCGACAAACCTTCTGTATCAGACCTGATCGGTCCACTGACCGATCAGGACTCACCCTGATCGGTCTGGTGACCGATCAGACCAATTCTGATCAAGGAACTCCCTGATTGATCCAAAAATTACTCAGTCCGATCATCCGATCGATCCCCCGTCATCAAATTTGATGAATTATCAATAGAACTAAGTATTAGGATGATGGTTAAGATACTTGGAACAAAACCTAATACTGATTCAATACAAACTCATGTTGGAATTTTCAAAATTCATAAGAAAGGGTTGTTTGAATCATGACTCTCGTTCCTTGATCATGTTTTAGAAATTTTTCTGAAATATCGTATGGAGTCTACACCCCTGTTGTGGAATACAAAGTGTTAATGCAGTCTGATTTGGAACGTATCAGAGTTTCAGAAATTTTTCTGAAATTTGATCGCTCCCCAGACTAATAAGAAATATTTCTGTATCGAATAATCAACGAACCTGATCGATCACGGAGACCAATCAGGATTATGTGTCGGATACAGCTGCATTTCTTACTTGTCATATTAAACATATACATGTTTGACCATGATATTATTCTGTATATGTTTTCATGTGCAATTCAAGATTAACCTTTGATTATTTTGGGTTTGGGGAGAGACCCTCGCTTAAGGGGGAGGTATATTTAAACTTAATAATCATACCCTTGTCGATGTTTGACAAAGGGGGAGAGAATGGTTGATTAAGTTTAGGGTTGTGTTATTGTAGGGGGAGGACTTTGATTCCCTTATGATAATTGATTTGACTTCAATTGATCACTAATACCTAAACTTAAATCGGGTTGTCAAACAACAAAAAGGGGAGATTGTTGATGCAGTCTGGCCCGATTGTTGTTTTGGTGTTGACAACGATTTAAGTTTGGTTGAGTGAATCGGATTAAGTCTAGGTGGATCTGGGAGATCGCACGCTAGCATGGGAAAAGACCTAGTGGGACTAGGCACACCTAGTGGGACTAGGTGAAGTCCAGGTGGATCTGGGAGATCGCACGCTGGCATGAAAAAAGACCTAGTGGGACTAGGCACACCTAGTAGGACTAGGTGAAGTCCAGGTGAATCTGGGAGATCGCATGCTGGCATGAGAAAAGACCTAGTGGGACTAGGCACACCAAGTGGGACTAGGTGAAATCCCGGTGAGTGAAGCCGGGTGATTGAAATCCTGGTGAATGAAGCCAGGTCCTAGCTTGGGAAGCTAGGTTGAATGAAACCCTGGTGAGTGAAGCCAGGTCCTAGCTTGGGAAGCTAAGTTGAATGAAGTCCCGGTGAGTGAAGTTGGGCATGGAGTCTTGGTCCGGGGGACTGAGCACGAGTCAGAGAAGGCTAGGGAGTCGTTCTCATGACTTAGAGTTGAATTGGAAGTCTCTGGATCGGTCTAGTGACCGATCAGGGAGATTGGCACGAACTCCTGTTGTGGATCGGTCTGGTGACCGATCCAGAGAAGGTTGATCGGTCTGCTGATCGATCATGGAGAGAACAGAGAACCTTGGTGGGCTTCTGTTTGGCTCCTGATCGGTCTGGTGACCGATCAGGCAGACCTCCTGATCGTTCTGGTGAACGATCAGAGGGATCTCATAGCCCTTTTGTGAAGAATCATGATCGGTCAGGCTGACCGATCAAACATCGTGAGTCCCTCATTATGACCGATCAGGCTGGAGCCTGATCGGTCAGGGAGTGCCCTGATCGGTCCCCAGACCGATCAGGCCACAACCTGATCGGTCGGGTGACCGATCAGTGAGAGTTGGCCTGCGAAGGCTGGGAATCCCAGCACTGCTGTGGATCGGTCCAGTGACCGATCCACGATCTGTGATCGGTCAGGGTGATCGATCACAAGGAGTCCGCGATATCCAGTTTCTCACTGTGGACCGATCAGGATGGAGCCTGATCGGTCAGGACTATACCTGATCGGTCTGGTGACCGATCAGGATCCTCTCTGATTGGTCTGGTGACCGATCAGTAGCTGTAACTTTAATTCGAAATCGCTGTCAGACTTCTGATCGCATCTGCGTTTTCTCTGCTACCTGCTGATATTATGTGATATTGTTTGATATGCATCTGCTAAGCTTCTGTTGTAGTGTGCAGACTTTACAGGGATGATTCAAACAATGAAGGAGGGTCAAAGGGGGACTTTCCATCGAGCAGGTTTGGATGTTTTCTTTTCTCAGGGTTCAACGGCTTCTGAGGCACGGCTGGCGACTGACGGAGGCTCAGCTGAAGAGGTCTTCAGTGGACTGAGTGCTCAGGGAGGTCAGTGGGTTCAGGCTGTGCTCAGGGGATGCTGATGGAGCCTGGCGATGAAGCAGGAGCTTAAGAGGAAGATGAGAAGCAGAGGAGCAAAGTAGAACGAACAGGAAAACAAGCAAGTGTGGTTGTGGGTTTCGCTGTTGTTGTTGTGCTCCTTGTGTAGCTTCTCTCTTGAGCTTTCTTGCTACTTTCTTGTGAGAGATTCCTTCTTAGTCTCGTGAGCTTATCTTGTATCCTATTGAGACGCTTGTGGAGAGATTTCTCCACCAAGAAGGAGGCGTTGTTTTATCCGGGTCACCGGGGCTTGATCTGCCGACGATCAAGGGATCGCCCACCTCACGGGCACGCCAAGGAGTAGGGGCAAGTTATCCCCGAACCTTGTACATCGCGGTGTTAGAGTTTTGGTTTGCTCTTCATTTCTGCATCACTAGGTTCTGTTTTTGTATTGCTTCCGCTGCGACTAACTCTAAGTGCAGAAATTGCAAAGAGGGCAAATAATTTGTGTCTGGCTACATTCACCCCTCCCCCCTCCCCTCTATTGCCATCCAAGCACCAACAACAACCACATGATGAAATCCATGGACTCAAGGGAAAGAAAGTTGACCTTATTATGAGATCTATCAATTGCAATAACCTGGCCTTTGTTCCTCATAAGAATTGCAATGGCAGTTGTTTTCCCTCCAGGAGCAGCACACATGTCCAATATTCTTTCACCTTCTTGAGGATCTAAAGAACAGAAATATATCTTTGCAAAAATTAGTAACTACAGAACTTGGTAACTCACAGCATAAAAAAAACTACCTATAACAGGTAAATGATGTTTATAACCGGCGATTATGATTCCAGCAATAAAAGTTGGATACTTTAATTTACTTCAATATCATTAGAAGCACCTTTAGAATCTGCATAAGGTATTTCCTTCCATAATCCATGAGGTTCACAAACTAGAGCAGGAAGAATAAAAGATACAACAAAGTTCTTTTATGCTAGTATCCTATAAATGAAATATCAAGCCATAAGTTTTCCTTCTTGTTTCACAAAATCACAATGATCCAATGAGAACTCTAGGATTGCTTAGAAAAAAATTATCAAAAAAATGTAAATACTAGAAACAACTGCAGCACTAAGGAAATAAGAGTGTTACTCTGAAATCAAAGACAAGCAAAGACAACAATAACAAGTAAATTTATTGATACCTAAAACACAAGCCGTAACAATGCTGGGCAAGTTTTGCAGAAATATTTCTCCTTCGAGTACATCTAGCCAGAGAAACAACAGAAATTAAAGTCACAAAAAATATATGATTTGACAAACTCCGTTTGATAAACCACTTTGAGTTCATAATGTCGCAGAACAATGAAATTCAATATGCTAATAATTGGCATATACAGATTGCAAACAGCAACAAGATTTCTAAAAGAGTTTAGATTAAGATGAGAAATATAATTGGTAGTATAACACTGAAGAAAAAATTCATTAATATATGAGCATACTGTAAAATGATGGAAGCTGGTACACTCGGTTTGTCATCTCCACAGCAGTCCCATGAGACACACGGAACATAGAAGCCCTTGACAATGAAGCAGTTCCTTGGCCAATATACAGGCCATTTCTTTCATGATACTGAGGATCTGCATTTTTTAATTGCATAAATATAGATTTGCTCTGTGGTAAGTTATTTCATTTTAAGTTGTAATTTCCACAAACACATCAATATCAAACATAAATTCATGGAAGGAAATATTCTTAGAGATTAAAATAATAAAATAGTGCAAACAGAAGCTCAGAAAGAAATATTAGTAGAGGTTAAAATATTAAAATCAGGCAAACAAAAGCAATTAATGTACTCACTACACTTACTTTGTAACAGCACAGATAACGACAAAATTTTAAATTAATTCGGATAGGTAAATGTCAAGAAAGTTCCAGAGTGAAAATGACTACAAATTAACCACATGTACAAGCCTACTGCATCAACTGCAATCGATCATGACGAGAAAAGATTGAAGATGCATTGCTACAAATTAAGTAAAATCTCAAAAACAATTGACAATTTGAATAGCCTAATATAAGTTATATAGAAAATTCATGTTAAACTGGCATACTCAATTAGAAAAATCCTGGTTTAGGGTGATGTTAGAATTAGGACAAAGAGACCATGTCAAAGATTGCTTTTTCTGGCAAAATTTTCCTTAATAGTGCGAATTTAGTGAAAGATAAATCTATTGGCTCATTTGAATCTCATAAAGTTCTTGGTTTATCAATCGGCATCGTCGACCTGACTGCGACCCTTGTAAAACAATTCCTCGTGTAAAACCAAAAGCCCATCCACCATCTGAAATTGGCTGTTCCACAGCAACTGACACAGCAATCAGATCCCCTTTTTCAACATGTGAACTGCAAGCCAAAACACCAGGAACATATACCTGCAAATCAATCACGACCAATTTTTCTGTATCATAATTTTCTTCATGCATCATCTTTGTTGTCAACAGATGAAGATGGCCATTTCTGTAGTTACACTTATGCCGTTAATTATACAAACAAGAAAAGTACAAAAATGAATGATAAACAAATTCACAATTGGTTGCATTACCAACTCACAAGTTAGATTTTGAATTAAAAATTAAGTGCAGATATTTTTAAATAAAATGGTAAAAAAATATAGTGATTTTCCATGCAGCCATATAATTTTATGGAACGCAAGGTAAACTAGAGAAAATAATTACAAAAATATGACTGTTGCAAGATAACAAGATGCCAAAGAAGTTAACTGTGTTATTAAAAAAATGTACCTGAGCTCCACGAAGAACTGCCTCAGCACATTTGCGACTCACAATTACTTCTTTCATAGGTTGGCAAGAATCCATGTCATACTTAAGCATATGTGGTCCGGAACCTTTAACAAACACAACATGTTCAAGACCAGGATAAGGACACTTATGAATGGAAGCACTTTGGCTTCTTTGTTCAGATGCTTCTACTTCAGTTGCATTACTTTTGGGTCTTTTTTCATCTAGAATGGCAATTAGTTTCTCAATAACTGCATCAGTTGTGGATTTCAGAGTGTTCACACGAATACAAGAATAGGAAGAAGGATGCCTAAAAAAAATAAACTGTGAGTACCTCATGTTTAGGAGAAGTATACCCACTAGTTAAGTTCAAGTGGGATCAGTAACCAAGGAAGGGCAATGCTTAAGCATAATGAAATAAATTGAATCAAGAAAAATTGGGTGAGATTCTAACAAACTCCTAAATATGTTAACAAAACACTAATTAACAGTCCATTAGACTTCAATAACAAACATTAGGAACACTGAATTTTTAAAGAATAATTGCCCGTTCAAATGTTATTAATCAGCGTATCATCTTTGCAGAATAAATACAAAAAGGCAAAGTTAGGCATTCAAAATTTCTCTTTGCAGAACATATCGACTAAAGTGACAGCCAAATTATGAAGATCTCCTGAAAGACCGTGGTGATTTTACAAATTTCGCGTGAATATGTGTATAATGATTCAAAATAAAACAAAATCGTCGTCGTACGCTGCAAAGTAAAGGTCTCGCTCGGATTACCATTGAATTAGGTTTCAAATAACAAAACGAATTGTCGTAAAACAAATAAAGCGAAGTTACATGACAACAAACAAGGACCTCATAGTTTATCACACTACGCCCTTTAAAACGCAAGCATAAAAAAACGCGAAGAGTTAAGTGAGAGAGTGCGAGGGGCGAAGAAATTACGTCAGCGATTTGGAAATCTGTGCGAACCGCTCAGATCCATAGGCCGCGTGAAAGTACTCCTCGACCTCGGGATTCCAACGAATCGAGGGGTTGTAGCTGTGGCGCTCCGGAGGAGCAGGAGCGGAGGAAGAAGAATCCATCGGCAAGGTTGCAACAGTTGTTATTGGAGGGGAACAAAAGTTAGACAAGAGGGTTCGTCGCGGCGTCGGTGTTGCGGCGGCGAAGAAGCGACGCCGAGAAGACAGTCCTCGCGTTCTCACTGAAGGGAAACGCATAAGAGCAGAAGACTATTATCAATTCCATGGGGCCCTCTTAAATGGACCTACATTTCAAAATGGGCTCGCCTCTGTTAACTGACACACGGATGTACGTTTACGTAGAACGTCCTTCTTTATTCGTGAGATTAAAAATAAAAAATTAGATTAAGAGAGTATTTGGGAGAGCTTTTACTTCTTAAAAAATAATTTTTGTAGTTATTATCTTGAAGTTAGTAAAAAGCTAAAGTAACCGTGTTTGAAAATAAAAGTCAAAAGCTGACACAATAAAGTTTAAGTGTTTGGGAGAATAATTGCTTCTAAACTTAATTTTTAATTGAATAACAATAATATCCTTAAACTATATAAATTAATCATTTTTAATTATTTAAATATAATTTCGATACTATCACTAATTTGTTCACGTAATTATTATTATATTTTAAATAGTGATATAATTATTATTATATTTTAAATATAGTATTAAAATTAATTTTTTTATAATTTGAAATTTAAAAAAATATATAAAATTAATAAAAAATAAAAAATAATATAATTTATATAAATATAATATATATATAATTCTGAAATAAGAAAGTAGGTAAAATGTTATATTATTTAAGGATATAAATATTATTTTTTAATATTATATCATAAATAAAAAAGCAGAAGCAGGTAGAAGTATTAAATTCTTGCTTCTAACTTCTGAGCAAAAGTAACAGAAGCTAAAGCAGAATCTAGCCTTCCCAAACACTTAAAAGTGATTCTATGTAGTCAGAATCTAAAAAGTAGATAGCAGAAGCTCTCCCAAATACTCCCTAAATAATACACGAATCTAAAATGATGGATATTAATTTTGAGATAAAAAAAATAAATTAGATATTAAATAACTTTTCAAATGAGAGGATTATTTATCATAATCATAATTATAATTTGAACACTTATTTATATAAATCTATCACTTGAATACAACACGATTATATTAAGTTGAAAATACGATTTTTTACGAAAGAACGTATCCAAGAATTGATATTTACCAAAAAAACATACCATAGTTTCATTGTTACCAAAAAGCGCACTTATTTTCGTGAACTTCCTCTTATACCCCTCCTGCCAAATACTGCATGTCTTTCTCTTTCTCTCTCTCTTTGTCAGTAACGAATTCCGAGACATGAACATGTTTTTTCAGACTTTTTATTTTAAAATAATATATTATGGAATCGGATAAAAAACGTAAGATAAAAATCGAAAAAAATATTTCAATTAAAAAAATATCTCATCCAACGTGATTTCAAAAATATACAGAGATAATTTTTTATATTTAATTAATATAAATTAATATATTAAATAATACTTAATATATATATTAATATAAAAAAAAGGCCTCTGGACCTGAAATCTTTTGATCTCCCACGCTGGGCCTGAAGTCTTTTCATTTCAGGCCTAGTGTGGGCTTGAAATTTTTGATTTCAGGCCCACGTTGGGCCTGAAATTAGATGATTCAGGTCTGACGTGGGCTCAAATTTTTTTCTATTTTAAAAATAATTAATATATAAAAAAACCTATCATAACACGTAATTTCAGATTAAAACGCAGGGTCTGAAGTCACACTAGGAGGGCCTGAACACATCTGTGTTCAGGTCCTCCTTGGGCCTGAACACAATCTTGGATAAATGTAAGTAAATTAAATAAAATATCAATAGTTCTAGTTAGAGTTGAGCTAGGAAATGGTATTTTTGGTGTCTAAACTTCTAATGATTATAAATTATGTTGCAATAGGAGATTTTTAGGTCTATCAGTGGGTTTTCATCAAAACCCACTAATGGACCTAGGATATTTGGATTTCTCAAAATCCAATATCAATTATTAGAGTTGAGCTAGGAGATAGTATTTTTGGTGTCCAAACTTCTAATGATTATAAATTATGTTGCAATAAGAGATTTTTAGGTCTATCAGTGAGTTTTCACCAAAACCCACTGATGGACCTAGGATATTTAGATTTCTCAAAATCCAATATCAATAGTTAGAGTTGAGCTAGGAGATGGTATTTTTGGTGTCCAAACTTCTAATGATTATGAATTATGTTGCAATAAGAGTTTTCTAGGATAAATCAGTGAGTTTCGATGAAAACTCACTGATGGACCTAGGATACTTGGATTTCTCCATACTTGATATCTCTATTTAGAATTTACTTGGGAGATGTTATTTCTGATGTGCAAACTTAGTACCAATAATTTTCAGTTATGTTCTCTAACCGTATCAGTTGGCACACAAAGATGTATAAATATGACTGCATATTGGGCATAGTTAAAAGAAACCTCTCTTTCAACATGATTTCAAAAATATAAAGAGATAATTTTTTATATTTGACTAATCTAAATTAATATAATAAATAATATTTAATAAATTTATTAATATATAAAAAACCTATCAAAATATGTGATTTCATATTCAAACGCAGGGCCTGAAGTCAAATAACTTCAGACCCTATAAATAATTAATTTAATAAATAATAATTAAATATAAAAAAATATTTTTAAAATAAATGATTTAATGCCCTTGGGCCTGAAGTCATCTGACTTCAAGCCCTCCTACCGTGATTTCGGTCCCTGCGTTTGAATATTAAATTACATGTTTTGATAGGTTTTTTATATATTAATATATTTATTAAATATATTAATATTTAAATTATGTTTCAATAGGAGATTTTTAGGTCTATCAGTGAGTTTTCACCAAAACCCACTGATGGACATAGGATATTTGTATTTCTCAAAATCAAATATCAATAGTTAGAGTTGAGCTAGGAGATGGTATTTTTGATGTCCAAACTTCTAATGATTATGAATTATGTTGCAATAGGAGTTTTCTATGATGAATCAGTGGATTTCGGTGAAAACTCACTGATGGACCTAGGATACTTGGATTTCTCCATACTTGATATCTCTATTTAGAATTTACTTAGGAGATGTTATTTCTGATGTGCAAACTTAGTACCAATAATTTTCAGTTATGTTCTCTAACCGTTTCAGTTGGCATACAAAGATGTATAAATATGACTGCATCTTGGGCACAGTTAAAAAAAACCTCTCTTTCAACGTGATTTCAAAAATATAAAGAGATAATTTTTTATATTTGACTAATCTAAATTAATATAATAAATAATATTTAATAATATATTAATATATAAAAAAACCTATCAAAACACGTGATTTCAGATTCAAACGCAGGGCCTAAAGTCATCCTAGGAGGGCTTGAAGTCAAATAACTTCAGACCCTATAAATAATTAATTTAATAAATAATAATTAAATATAAAAAACATTTTTAAAATAAATGATTGCATGCCCTTGGGCCTGAAGTCAGATGACTTCAGGCCCTCCTACCGTGATTTCGGGTCCTGCGTTTAAATATGAAAGTACGTGTTTTGATAGGTTTTTTATATATTAATATATTTATTAAATATATTAATATTTAAATTATGTTGCAATAGGAGATTTTTTAGGTCTATCAGTGAGTTTTCACCAAAACCCACTGATGGACCTAGGATATTTGGATTTCTCAAAATCCAATATCAATAGTTAGAGTTGAGCTAGGAGATGGTATTTTTGGTGTCCAAACTTCTAATGATTATGAATTATGTTGCAATAGGAGTTTTCTAGGATGAATCAGTGGATTTCGGTGAAAACTCACTGATGGACCTAGGATACTTGGATTTCTCCATACTTGATATCTCTATTTAGAATTTACTTAGGAGATGTTATTTCTGATGTGCAAACTTAGTACCAATAATTTTCAGTTATGTTCTCTAACCGTATCAGTTGTCACACAAAGATGTATAAATATGACTGCATCTTGGGCACAGTTAAAAGAAATCTCTCTTTCAACATAATTTAAATATTAATATATTTAATAAATATATTAATATATAAAAAACTTATCAAAACACGTAATTTTATATTAAACGCAGGGCCCGAAATCACGGTAGGAGGACCTGAAGTCATCTGACTTCAGGCCCACGCTGGGCCAAAAGGTAGATGACTTCAGGCCCAAGGGCATGAAATCATTTATTTTAAAAATGTTTTTTATATTTAATTATTATTTATTAAATTAATTATTTATAGGGTCTGAAGTTATTTGACTTCAGGCCCTCCTAGGATAACTTCAGGCCCTGCGTTTAAATCTAAAATCACGTGTTTAGATAGGTTTTTTTATATATTAATATATTTATTAAATATTATTTATTATATTAATTTAGATTAGTCAAATATAAAAAATTATCTCTTTATATTTTTGAAATCATGTTGAAAGAGAGGTTTCTTTTAACTATGCCCAATATGCAGTCATATTTATACATCTTTGTGTGCCAACTGATACGGTTAGAGAACATAACTGAAAATTATTGGTACTAAGTTTGCACATCAGAAATAACATCTCGCAAGTAAATTCTAAATAGAGATATCAAGTATGGAGAAATCTAAGTATCCTAGGTCCATCAGTGAGTTTTCACCGAAACCCACTGATTTATCCTAGAAAACTCTTATTGCAACATAATTCATAATCATTAGAAGTTTGGACACCAAAAATATCATCTCCTAGCTCAACTCTAACTATTGATATTGGATTTTGAGAAATCTAAATATCCTAGGTCTATCAGTGGGTTTTGGTGAAAACTCACTGATAGACCTAAAAATCTCTTATTGCAACATAATTTATAATCATTAGAAGTTTGGACACCAAAAATACTATCTCCTAGCTCAACTCTAATAATTGATATTGGATTTTGAGAAATCCAAATATCCTAGGTCCATTAGTGGGTTTTGATGAAAACCCACTGATAGACCTAAAAATCTCCTATTGCAACATAATTTATAATCATTAGAAGTTTGGACACCAAAAATACCATTTCCTAGCTCAACTCTAACTAGAACTATTGATATTTTATTTAATTTACTTACATTTATCCAAGATTATGTTCAGGCCCAAGGAGGGCCTGAACACAGATCTCCTAGCGTAAATTCAGATCCTGCGTTTTAATAAGAAATTACGTGTTTTGATAGGTTTTTTTATATATTAATATATTTTTAAAATAGAAAAAAAAATTTGAGCCCACGTCGGATCTGAATCATCTAATTTCAGGCCTAACATGGGCCTGAAATAAAAAATTTATATATATTAAGTATTATTTAATATATTAATTTATATTAATCAAATATAAAAAATTATCTCTGTATATTTTTGAAATCACGTTGGATGAGATATTTTTTTAATTGAAATATTTTTTCGATTTACCTTACGTTTTTTATCCAATTCCATAATATATTATTTTAAAATAAAAAGTCTGAAAAAGCATGTTCATATCTCGGAATTCGTTTCTGACAAAGAGAAAGAGAAAGACATACAGTATTTGGCAGGAGGGGTTTAAGAGGAAGTTCACTAAAATAAGTGTGCTCTTTGATAATAATGAAACCATGATACGTCTTTTAATAAATATCAATTTTTAAATACGCCCTTTCGTAAAAAGGCGTTGAAAATATAATATGTTTTACTAAAAATAAGGATAAATTTAAAGTATCACTTGAATACAACACGAATATGTTAAGTTGAAAATACAATATTTTTTATTAAAAGTAAGGATAAATTTAAAGCATCAACGGCCAATAATATAAATTTAAAATAATTTAAGTTTCAAAATTTCTCATTTTTAAGTATTCAATTTTTATAATATCCAAATCATGCAAAGCGTGTTTGTTACATCTCTCCTTTCATTGATCTCAAAAGTTTCTCTAGGGTAAATTTTTACTCTGTCCAATCCTAAATTTACACGATCAAATTTACATACAAGGACATGAATATATTAAAATGATTTTTCAAAAGTATATTGATTTTAATTTTGAGTAATTCAGAGTCTATCAATCAATTTTAAACTAAGAACTTATACTGATGGGGTTGAACACCCCGTGACTGACACGTAGACTGAAAAAGTTATGTGGTAAGATCTATCGAGTCTGGACAACTCTCTTTCCTTGACTCTCGAGACACTCTCGAGACTCCCTCGGGAAGGTGGATTCTCGAGACCACCTCGGATAGACATACTCTTAAGATCGATCCAGGAGGACATTCGCCCAGGATCACCTCGGAAGGTCAGTGCCCGAGATCACCTCGGGAATGTGAACGCTCAGGACCCCCTGGCCAAAGAACCCTGAAATCACCTCGGGGTAGCAGAGCCCAAGGATCACTCGACCTCAAGTAACCGTCCCCTTTCTTCGGATTTGTGGATAATCATCACCAATTATTACGGGATAATCATGACCCATAATACGCGGCCATTAAGGCATTAATTATCGCAACGACCCAGATTTAATGGTTGCGAGGATCGTTACAAGGATTATCCAGTAATCGACAATTGAGGGAACGTGGAGAAGAACGTGGAGACACGTGTGACTGTCGCCTCAAGTATAAAAGGTATTCCAATCTCCCAGGTAAGGGGTTACGCTCATTCTGACTTACATTCCTCCTTGTTTCCTTCCCTTTGAAAGACTGAGACACTGACTTGAGCGTCGGAGTGGGTTCCGTCGGACAACCTCCGGCGTGTTCCCATTAACGCTCGTGTTAATCTCGCAGGGTGGGAGCTCTTCCTCTCTCGTCATCATCCTCATGGACTGAACTTTGGTGACTAACCGTCGACGTTGATTCCTTCCGGAACAAGTTTGGCGTCATCTGTGGGAAACTGTTAAATCATCGGAAGGAGCACCGATTGCAAAGCCGGCGGGACAATCCATCGTTCTGACGAGAATTAGATTGCTTGGTGGTCAACGCTATCAAAGGGGCGTTCGAACTCACCAAATCGAGCAGCCCGTCTTACGGCGAGTAGCTTCTGTGCAAGAGGAGATCTCCAGAATCTCCACCTCACATCCCCAACAACGAAGATCTGTCTCACCATCGGGGAGACACGTCGAAGCAGTCCCGGTCCACCGGCTGGATTCTCTAGGAGATGTGGAGAAGGCCAACTCAGTAGCCTCCAACGCGCTGAGACAGGAGGATGGACCAGGGAAGAGGGAATAACCTAAGGCCTTCTCAAAGACGCCCTTCATCGCTTTCTCTTTGGAGATTGTAGAAGATCTCATGCCGAAGCAGTTCCGTGGGCCTGGAATTGTCGACTATGACGGAAAGATAGATCCTGAAGATCATGTCTGTAAGTTCGAGAACACGACACTCCTATACCAGTACACTGATGGTGTAAAGTGCCGGATGTTTTTGAACACCCTATCAGGAGCAGCCCAGCGATGATTCCAGAGGCTGCCCTAGGGTTCTATCAACTCCTTCATGGAGTTTAGAACTGCCTTCCTCCATCATTTCTCCAGCAGCCGTCGTTATCAGAAGATGACGTTAAATTTATTCGCTCTCAAGCAGAAGCCAAAGGAACCGCTCAAGGATTACATCCAGCGGTTCAACCAAGTGGCGCAGGATGTGTCAACCGTGACGTCGGAGATCCTCGTCAGTGCATGCACTCAGGGGCTCTTTGAAGGGGATTTCATTCGATCTTTGGTGAAGAGTCTACCCACCAGCTTCGATGATTTGCTAGGGCGTTCTGTCAAGCACGTCAACATGGAAGAGGTGCAACATGCCCGCCGTAAGGAACCAGCCGGGGTCCCTGCTCAAATCGCTGTACGGTCGGAAAGGAGGGAACCTCCGACTCCAGCCCGAGGAAAAGATCTTCGCCTGGGGAAAGACCAGTGGGTTGGTAAGCCGAAGCTGGTAGAGACAGTTGACACCGAGCAACCAGAGCCGCCGGTGAAGTACTGCGACTTCCACGATAGTACAACACATTCCGCCGAGGAATGACATGCATTGAAGAGAAAATTGAATGAGGAAGTAGACACTAAACCTCGGAGGAAGTGGAAGAAGATGGGGTATCGCCGGACGTCCCCTTGGCGAAGCTTTTCTCCCCGACAATGGCAGTTGGTAGAGAACGAGACCCGAAATCAGTCTCGGTCGCGTTCGAGAGGGAGGAGTTGGGGGGTTGCACACCCCAGGTCTCCCTCATTGGAAAGAGACCCCAAGAAGGGTAAGGTCGCTGCACGTGGCTCTCCTTCTGGACACGTGGGAGTGATCTCTGGAGGTCCTTCCGGAGGGGACTCCAACCGTGCAAGGAAGGCTCATACTCGGCAGTTGGAGAACTACACCATCGAAACAAGTAGTAGTCAAAGTCGTGGCCCCATAATCTCCTTCAGCCCAGAGGACCTGGAGGACACAGAAGCCCCCCACGAGGTCGCCCTGGTAATTCTTGCGCGTATTGCAAATTATGAGGTCAAACATATCTTCGTGAATACAGGTAGTTCCGTGAACATCCTGTACAAGGCTGCTCTGGATCAGATGCAGATTGACGAGGATGAACTACATCCAGTTTCGACTCCACTCTTCGGTTTCAGCGGATACCGAGTACAGCCGATAGGGCAAATTACCCTATCGCTGTCACTGGGCAATGACACTCTGGAGAGAACCAGGAGGACTCCCTTCCTGGTCGTGGATGCTCCCTCATCCTACAATGCCATCTTGGAACGCTCGACGCTCTGTATATTCCAGGCGGTGGTCTCTGTCTACCACCAGAAGATCAAATTCCCAGTAGGCGACCAAGTGACAGAAGTCAACGGAGACCAGTTGGTGTCTCGGCGATGCTACTGTTAGATCGTGACCTCCAAGCTAGAGGGGGGGCGTGAATAGCTTCTTTCGGTTTTCTACCTATCACGTTAGCAAGCGCAAGCAGAAATACTAATAACAATAACAAACAATGCTAACGCAAACCTATTTACGTGGTTCGGAGATGACGCTCCTACTCCACGGCTGTCCGTAAGGTGGACGATCCCTTGATCCTTCGGTGGATCACTCCTCGGATGCCCTCCGGCTAGCTCGTGTAGCTCCTTGTGGGTGGAGAAACCTCGCCACAAACCCGGACACACTTCTGAGCACCAAAGACTACTAATGAGCTCTAACCAAGCTCATTTCGTCAACTCTTTCCTAGCTAACCCGAGCTCTTTTAAATAGAACTCAAGGCTTAAAAGTGTTGCTACCAGTCGACTGCTCCCAGGGCAGTCAACTGGTCCCACTGAAAATCGACCGTTGCAAGCCCAACGTTCGAATTTCCAGCCACTTACTAGTCAACTACCAGTCGACTGCTCCCAGGGCAGTCGACTGATGTTTCTGTGGTGTTTATCGGTCGACTGCCAAAATCCCAGTCGACTGCCCACCTAAGTTTTCTTTCCCGAGTACAATTCCCTCAGCACTCGACCCCTAGGATTTCCCCGAGTACATTCCCTCAGCACTCATACCCTCACGACTCAGCTGACTCTTCACCAGCAGCCTCGACTATTGCCTTTGCGCCCTCTTCATCTTTGGCTCCCATCCCTCAGATGCGCACGCAAGCCCTCGGCTTGCCTCCATGTCATCCTTCACGTATGCCTCAAAGTCTGCGCCCCTCGGCTCATCATCCCTGCTCTCCATGGTCCCTCGAGTGCGCACACAAGCCCACGGCTTGCCTCTATGCCACCCTTCACCATACCCGAAGCCGTCCAGCTAAGTCAATATGTGTAACCTGCAAACTTGCACACTCACATACACATATTAGACACAAGGGTAAACCTAACTTAAACCCTTTGCCCAAACATCAAAACACATGGTCACTCCGGACCATAGATTGCCCCAACAATTTCCTCATTTTTGATGTTTGATAATACGTTTAAGTTAGGGAAAACAAATAGCAAAACACAATGCTAACAACCATTTGGACTTACGTTGCCAAGGCTCCACCTTGGACTTACACCACCAATGCATATGCAATGCAACCATGCATGGATCCTATCCCAAGGCATCGCTACACCTAACTTTCCCAAGTTAGGAATTTTACCAAAATCGGTACCTTTCCAAGGCTCCCCTACATTGGACTTACAAAGACTTTTTAAGAACCTCTCCAAGGTTCCCCTTACACCAACAATGGAGCAACAATGCTCCCCCTTTACCTAGGCTCCCCCTAGACCTTGAATTTCCCGCAATGGTGTGTTTGGTTTCCCACTTAGGCTGCGTTTGGTAGGGTGTAATCCACCCTGTAATGTAATCGAGATTACATTACAAGTTGGATTCCTTTGTTTGGAATCACTTTAAGATTGTAATGTAATGTAATCTCGATTACAAAAGAGGTTGATGATTTGTAATCTGGATTACAAACCAAAACCTCCGTAATCTGGATTACATTACAGCTTGTAAAGTTGTTGGTCGAGCGGCGATAGTCGTCGGTCGGGCGGTGACAGTCGTTAGTCGCCGCCGGCCGGCCCAGCGCCACCGCCGCCGGCCGCCAGCGACCACCGCCGCCGGCCGGCCGCCAGCGACCACCGCCGCCGGCCGGCCGCCAGCGACCACCGCCGCCGGCTGCCGCCAGCGACCACCGCCGCCGGCTGCCGCCAGCGACCACCGCCGCCGGCTGCCGCCAGCGACCACCGCCGCCGGCTGCCGCCAGCGACCACCGCCGCCGCTGCCGCCAGCGACCACCGCCGCCGGCTGCCGCCAGCGACCACCGCCGCCGGCTGCCGCCAGCGACCACGCCGCCGGCTGCCGCCAGCGACCACCGCCGCCGGCTGCCGCCAGCGACCGCCGCCGCGCCGCCGCCGCCGGCCGGCGACCGCCGCCGCCGCCGCCGCGACCGCGCCGCCGCCGCCGCCGCCGCCGCCGCCGGCCGGCGACCGCCGCCGCCGCCGGCCGGCGACCGCCGCCGCCGCCGGCCGGCGACCGCCGCCGCCGCCGGCCGGCGACCGCCGCCGCCGCCGGCCGGCGACCGCCGCCGCCGCCGGCCGGCGACCGCCGCCGCCGCCGGCCGGCGACCGCCGCCGCCGCCGGCCGGCGACCGCCGCCGCCGCCGGCCGGCGACCGCCGCCGCCGCCGGCCGGCGACCGCCGCCGCCGCCGGCCGGCGACCGCCGCCGCCGCCGGCCGGCGACCGCCGCCGCCGCCGGCCGGCGACCGCCGCCGCCGCCGGCCGGCGACCGCCGCGCCGGCCGGCGACCGCCGCCGCCGCCGGCCGGCGACCGCCGCCGCCGCGGCCGGCGACCGCCGCCGCCGGCCGGCGACCGCCGCCGCCGCCGGCCGGCGACCGCGCCGGCCGCCGCCGCGCCGCCGGCGACCGCCGCCCGCCGCCGGCCGGCCGCCGCCGCCGCCGGCCGCGACCGCCGCCGCCCCCGGCCGGCGACCGTCGCCTCCGCCGCCGCCGCCTCCGGCCGGCGACCGCCGCCGCCTCCGGCCGGCGACCGCCGCCGCCTCCGGCCGGCGACCGCCGCCGCCTCCGGCCGGCGACCGCCGCCGCCGGCCGGCGACCGCCGCCGCCGGCCGGCGACCGCCGCCGCCGGCCGGCGACCGCCGCCGCCGGCCGGCGACCGCCGCCGCCGGCCGGCGACCGCCGCCGCCGCCGGCCGGCGACCGCCGGCGGCGTTCGCCGGCCGGTCAATGGTCACCGGCCGCTCGGCGACGGTCGTCGGTCGTCAATCTTGATTACATTACAGGATGGATTGCCCCTCACCAAACAAAAGAATCCAACTTGTAATGGTTATCAAAGATTACATACAACTCATTACCAAATATAACAATCTAATCAAGATTACATTACATTACATTACAAACTTGATTACATTACAGACCAGATTATATTACCCCCTACCAAACGTAGCTTTAAACCTAACACTTCTCCCCGTTTGCCATACATCAAAAGACTCCAACAATTTCCCCCTTATTGGACTTTTTAACCCCTAATGATCATAAACCCAGTGTACTAGCCCCCCATACCCTTGTTTTACATCATTTGAACATTTTTCAATTGCTGAAACCCAATTCAGCCCATATTAGTCGACTGCCCCCAGGGGCAGTCGACTGACACTCTAAAAAATCAGTTTTCAGCATTTCTGACCCACTTTCAGAAATGCACCAAAAATTACACAAATCTCCAAAAATTCTCAAATTTTGTGGAGAAGTTTGTGGTACCCGTGTCTACTTGGGAAAAATACATCTAATCATGTATCTATTACCAATCCCAAGATTGACACAAAACCCAAAACTAGTTAAAAAGTTCAATTGAACCTTGACCTAAAGTTCTAGTTTTGACCTCCTCTTGATGTCACTGCCCATATCAAACCACAATGCATCTCTAGCATTGATTTATATGTCATTTACACATCAAAAACCCATTTTCATGCAATATGACCCCAATGTCATATTTTCATGCATGAAACTCAAAACCATCGTGTCAAAACCCAAGAATTGAGACTCAAGTCCGTCTCCAATTCATTTGGCACACTCCATGGTCCATCTAGACCTCTAGGAGAACACCTCCCGAGATCCATTCATCATATATCCCAAAGGCTCTTAGAGCTCCCACTTGAGCTCGCCCTAGCCACCTCCCTAGGTGACTCAACAAACACTAGGCCACACCGGTGTACCTCCAGTGACTCTTGGCCTACAAACTTAACATTCTTAACCTTAGACACCTTGTCCTAGGTTAAGTCCTTCTTTTTTCCTTTTAAATGACACCCCATTGCCATTTTTGGACTTCCCTTCCTTGCCATAATCATATGCTACCCTAGCATATTTCTTTTTATTGATATTGGAGCTCTTAGATCAGTATCCTAGACCCGATCTATTATGGTTGGGTTCTTGACTACCCAACACCATCCTTAAACCCATTGATCCAATAGCAAATCTATCTAGGGTTTTCTCTAATTTATCAAGTTTTGCCTTTAAAGCTTGATTTTTCCTTTCTAAGCTTCTAACCCTAGAATCCACATGTCCACTTTGGACATTCCTAAACCTACACTGTTGGGACCGGGTGCATGTTGACAAGGATACGAGTTCGTAAAATTTTAAATTTTTACGTGCAGCGGAAGAATTTGCATAAAATAATTTCCTAAATTATTTTAACTTCGTATCTAGCATGCAACCTTATGGTGTGTTGATATAATCATAAAATAAAACTTTGCGGAAAAGTAAACTAATTTACATTATACCTCTCGTAACTCGAAGTAAGGGACGAGATCCAACCGTAGCGTCCCTTGGAAGCTCCGCCTCTATTCGCGTCCACGCCGAGTTCTCTTCGGGATGACTTCGCAAAGTCACGAGTTTTGTGCCGACGAGAACTACTAGATTCTCTAAAGGCACAACTAGAACAACAAGAGAAAAGAATGGAAACTAACCAACAAGTTAACGGAATCAAAATTCCGAGAAGGAGGGAGATGTGATCCGCTTCTTCTTCTTCTTGTTTGGCTTTTCCTTGGTGATCCTTGCTTCACGCCAACCACTTGGAGGGATGAGGGTGCGCCGGCCCTAACTTGGACAAGGGGAGCCGGCCCTAATCCTTAAGGAGGGCGCCGGCCCTAAAGGGAAGAGAGGGAGAAGAGAATAAGAGAGAGAGGGAGAGAATTATCTCTTGATAGCTCTATATCAATTAGGAATTCAAGGCTTGCCTTTGGTTCCTTTATATAGTAGCCTCTCCCTCGCCAAGTCTCTCTTTTAACGGAATTAACGGAATTAGTTATCATAAGAAATTTATCCTATAAATTCTCTTATGAATTATTCCGTTTAAACCAAGTTTTATTATAACTAACTTTATAATAAAACAAATACTTCTTCTCCTTTTATTATGAAATAAATTTTATAAGAAATTTATAAACTTTCTTATTATGGGAAAATCAATTCATAATTGATTTTATAAAATAAACCATTCCATGGATCATTTTAATTTCCATAAAAAGAATAAATTTCTATAAATTTATTTATATAAATTTCTTTATACAAATTTATTTATCCATAAAACAAATCCTTCTCTCTTTTTAATTATGGAATAAATTTTATAAGAAATTTATAAACTTTCTTATTATGGAAAAATCAATTCACAATTGATTTTATAAAATTAAAATAAATCATTCCATGGATTATTTTAATTTCCATAAAAAGAATAAATTTCTATAAATTTATTTATATAAATTTCTTTACACAAATTTATTTATCCATAATTTATAAAACAAATCGCACTAGATTTATTTTATTAATTAAACCAATTAAATTGGTTTCTTCCCTTTAATGTGGCCGGCCATCCAAAGGGGTTTGGCACCCTCTTTGGCCGGCCAAACCAAGCCGAACCGATTGTGAATTAAACTCATTTAATTCGCCTAATAAGCCTTCAAAAGACTTAGCCATTTTAAGTTTCCGTTGCGCCTCTGATTAACTCAGATTCGACTTATTTCTCTTGATTGGAAAATCCAATTTTCAACTCGTTTTAAATCCCTCGGATTACTCGTAGTGCGTGTGACTAAATAGGCTTTCGATTTATGTTGGCCGTCTATAATCCACTAATTATAGAACGATCATGAGTGGCACCTAGTAGTACATCATGACCCCCAATTAATCGAAAGATCAACGGTTGACCTCAGAAGTAATTCTGAAACCCTTCAGCAGCTCTAATGAATCGTGCCCCATTCCCTTCACCGTCTTATACCCACTTGGTTTAGGACACGGTCTATTTGTGTCAGTCCCCACTAGGCTGACTACGTCACACCTAGCCCAAGTATTGTCTTTCTCGTCCTTTGGATTTCTAATTACTCTCATGTATTTAAGAGACTCGCACTCTAAACATGATATGCTCTGGCCAGAGGCTTTGAGTAACAATCCGACGATAGGCCTGGGTATACATCTCCTCGCAAGGAGTGGTGAATCCTTTGTAGGCTGCTCAAACATCTTCGGACACTTCGGCTTATACCCAATCATCCTAGGTCCACACCTCCTAGGAGATGCTTGCTTAAGATGTTAAAGTATAAGTCTCCATGACCAAGATGACTTGAACACCGCAAGTCAAAGGAACATCGCACTTAAGCCGCAGTAATAACTTCATTGACATATCTATATAGATTACCATATGAAGTTTTACAGCTAGTCACTCCAATGAACTAGTTCCCTTAACTAGCATCCATGTTTATCTCCGGACATCCCAATGTCACCAGCCAGTGAGAATCAGCTGATTAGAGAATAACCCATGCTAGTCTCAACAGAATTGATAGTGTCCGTATTTATCAATTCATCGACTAGGGATATTTTCAATACTTCACAATTGCACATTTAGAGATAATCACTAGTTGTGATCCCATCACAAATTCTCTTATGCTGTGAATTGTACTGCGGACATTCAGTAGATGAGTTTAAGATCCCAATCAAATACACAAACATGTATACTCAAATAGTGAATTATCATTTATTAAAATGAATATTTACAATCATAAGGCGATTGCCTTAGGACACTTCTCTCATATCACTAACATACACTCCTTCCTAGGCATATGTCTCCCCTTCTTGGGATTAATGTCATGATCCTTAGGTATAAAGGTCTTCGATTTATCATGATGCATGATTTTTCTAGGTTTTTGATCTACAATACTAACCATACTCCTATCATGATATTTAAATCCTAAGTTATGCATGGATAAATAATTGACACTATTTTTAACATACATGGAGGAACTTAAATTTGAATTGCATTTCAATTTAAAGTTAGGGATTACCTCCCTTACCTTTGTAGCTCCCCCTTGTTGTGAGCTTCTCTTTTTCTCATTCTTTTCCCATTTTCTCAAGTGCTCCATTTTCTTGAGCTCTCCCTTTCTTAGACACTTGGTGTGATAATTCCCTAGCTCTTCACAAGTGTAGCACCTAATGTGCTTTTTCTCCTTCTTTTCCCTACAACCCATGTTAGATTTAAAATGAATTGAGTTGGGCTTAGGGTTTACCTCCTTTTTACCTAGTGGACACTTGTCCTTGTAGTGCCCCTTTTTGTTGCATCCAAAGCATATAATGTGGTCCTTTGACTTTGCTTTGACGGAGGTAGGAGCTTCTTCTTGCTTCGGTATTGATGAGGGTCTCTCTTCCCCCTCAATCCTTGAATTTGAGATCTCTTCTTCTTCTCTTGATGAAGTGGATGACCTTTCACTATCTTGTGTCACTTCACTTGATGATGTTGACAATTCTTTTTCTTTTTCCTCTTCTTGGACCATTTGGCTTGTCTCCTTGGGTTCTTCCACTAATTGAGCTTATGTAGAATTTCCATGAATCACTCCAATCTTGTTCTATAGCTCATATGCGTTTTTGTATTTACCTACACCACTCAATACATTGTTAGGCAAAATGCTAAGTAATATCGAAATTACCCTCTCGTTTGCCTTCGATTAACTTTGTTGCTCCGTAGTCCAATATCTAGGTCGAAGCTTCTTCCCATGCTTATCTCTTGGAATTTCGAATGGTTCTTCTAGTATCACCATGCACCCACAATCCATTCCAAACCAAGTCTTCATTCGCATCCTCCAATAGTCAAAGTCTTCGCGATCGTAGGGAGGTGGAATGTTGATGTCATCCCCCAACTTGTCTTGAATCGTCATCTTCTCTAGCTTGTGCTCTCTCGGTGGTTAGTCCGTAGATGAGCAACCTCGCTCTGATACCACTTGTTAGATCGTGACCTCCAAGCTAGATGGGGGGTGAATAGTTTCTTTCGGTTTTCTACCTATCACGTTAGCAAGCGCAAGCGAAAATACTAATAACAATAACAAACAATGCTAATGCAAACCTATTTACGTGGTTCGAAGATAACGCTCCTACTCTACGACTATCCATAAGGTGGACGATCCCTTGATCCTTCGGTGGATCACTCCCCGGATGCCCTCCGGCTAACTCGTGTAGCTCCTTGTGGGTGGAGAAACCTCGCCATAAACCCGGACACACTTCTGAGCCCCAAAGACTACTAATGAGCTCTAACCAAGCTCATTTTGTCAACTCTTTCCCAGCCAACCTGAGCTCCTTTAAATAGAACTCAAGGCTTGAAAGTGTTGCTACCAGTCGACTGCTCCCAGGGCAGTCGACTGGTCCCACTGAAAATCGATCGTTGCAAGCCCAACATTCGAATTTCCAGCCACCTACCAGTCGACTGCTCCCAGGGCAGTCGATTGATGTTTCTGTGGTGTTTATTAGTCGACTGCCAAAACCCCAGTCAACTGCCCACCTAGGTTTTCCTTCCCAAGTACAATTCCCTCAGCACTCAACCCCTAGGATTTCCCCGAGTACATTCCCACAGGACTCGTACCCTCACGACTCAGTTGACTCTTCATCAGCAGCCTCGTCTGTTGCCTTCGCGCCCTCTTCATCTTTGGCTCCCGTCCCTCAGATGCGCACGCAAGCCCTCGGCTTGCCTCCATGCCATCCATCACGCATGCCTCGAAGTTCGCGTCCCTCGGCTTATCGTTCCTGCTATCCATGGTCCCTCGGGTGCACACACAAGCCCACGACTTGCCCCCATGCCACCCTTCACCATACCCGAAGCCGTCCAGCTAAGTCAATATGTGTAACCTGTAAACCTGCACACTCACATACACATATTAAAATACAAGGGTAAACCTAACTTAAACCCTTTGCCCAAACATCAAAACACACGGTCACTCCAGACCATAGATTACCCCAACAGCTACAATGGGGAAGTCCGATCGGAGTCCCGCAAGAACCCGAAGTCACACGAAGCCCTGTAAATCGATCTTGTTGACCCACGAGAGGAGGAAGGGCCCAGAGAGGGAACGAGGAAAATGATCAGGAGCAACTGATCAACCTAAACCTCGTGTTCGAAGTTCGTGACAAAGCAGCTACCCAACTAGTAGCGTACAGACGGTAAGATTTGTGAGACATACAATGTACTTGTCTATGTATTCTTGCTGCCTTGCAGTGATAGTCACGAAATAAATGGGACGTCTCATCATAAAAGTGTCATACATCTATCCAAAACCCTACTACCTCGCGGTGCTGCGGATGCTCGATGTAAGTAGGCTTGGTCTGGGTGTTGCGGATGCCCGATCAAGAGATAAAACCCTACTACCTCGCGGTGATGCAGATGCCCGAGGTAAGTAGGCTTATTCTGGGTGTTGCGGATGCCCAACCAAGAGATAAAACCCTACTACCTCGCGGTGCTGCGGATGCCCGAGGTAAGTAGGCTTGGTCTGGGTGCTACGGATGCCCGACCAAGAGATAAAACCTTACTACCTCGTGGTGTTGCGGATGCCCAAGGTAAGTAGGCTTGGTCTGGGTACTGCGGATGTTCGACCAAGATATAAAACCCTACTACCTTGTGGTGCTGCGGATGCCCAAGGTGAGTAGGCATGGTTTGGGTGTTGTGAATGCCAGACCAAGAGATAAAACCCTACTACCTTGTGGTGCTGCAAATGCCCAAAGTGAGTTGGCTTGGTCTGGGTGCTGCGGATGCTCGACCAAGAGATAAAATCCTACTACCTTGCGGTGCTCTGGATGCCCGCCCGAGGTAAGTAGGCTTGGTTGTTAGTAGGAGCCCTAGAGCCAATTATGTGATGATTGACTAGGGACATTTTGTATCATATTCTATTATTAATAAAGGCATGTTTGGTTATTATACTTACTTTGTATTCTGTGTCGAATAACTAAGTATAATAATGTCCTTGTGTAGTAGGTTTTTATCTACATTATATCGATTGGTTGAATCGATAGTGAGATAATGTAGAGAACACTACACTAAATTATTCCTAGTCAAGCATTAATATTCAAGGACAATATTAATGCATAGAGACTAGCATGTGGGTCAACTGATGACTTGAGCTCACAAGTCATGGATATGTGATATCAAGTTGACACATGGGTATACATTGGAGAATGTATATTGAATTGACCCGCCATGAGAAAGTTTCATAGATTGTCATATGAGTGTCATAAATTTTCTCATGTGACTATTGGTATGAATAGTCCTTAGACCTGAATTCACTACGGTTCCCTACATAAAGAGTTATGTACTTTGGTATCGTCAAACATCACCCGTAACAGGGTGGACTATAAAGGCAATCACTGGGTATGTAATGAATTATGCGGAGGGATGTGAGTGATGTAGATGGGATCTATCCCTCCCATATGACAGGAGTGATATCTGTGGGCCCCTTGATCGAGTAGGACTGCTAAAACGCATGGCCATGCTCAAATGAGTCAATATGAGATATTAAGCTCATTTGTTTGAGTGAGTCTACTCGGCGATCAAGAAACACAAGATTGATTGAGGATGACACGGTCTATGCCTCATTAGTCAATCTAGATATCAAGGATAGAAGGACAAGGTCATACATTGCCATAGTCACGGAGGTTAAGTCGGATCTCGACTTTCTTGTTACTTGGGTAGCATTGATGCATTGCTAGATGTCGCTCATTGCTTTTGTGTCTAAATTGGTTTCGCACATTGCCAACGTTACGAGAGCCTATTGGGTCACACACTAAGGACGCGATGCTTCGGAGATTAATTGATCTTGATTTGGCTAAGATTTAATTGGAATTGGATTAATTGAGTTAGACTCAAGTGAATCCAATTGGATTATGGATTGAGATCTAATTTGAGTTAAACTCATTTAGATTAGACTCAACCACATTTGGATGAAATATTAATTCATTAAAATGTTTAATGAATTAATAAGAGAGGAAGATGGAGAGTTTCTCACCATTAGAGTGTTACATGAAAAGTTAGAGAGTTACATTAAAATGTTTAATGAAGGGAAGTTTAAAAGGCAAAAACTCCTCATGATATGAGTATAAAAGAGTTTTTCCCTTGTCATTTGGATGACAACTTGTCATTTTCTTTCCCCTCTTCCTTCTCTTCTCCATCTTGGCCGAAACCCACATCTTGGGTTCTTGGTGTTTTGTGAACTACCTCAAGTTGCTAGCACAACTAAGGTAGTTCTTCTCTGAAGTAGAGATATCATGTTCGTGTGGATACGAATAGAGGCACGGACACTTGAACGTGCAAGAGATCCGGCGGCGCTTGGACGAGCGGGATAAACGTAAGGGCACGCTCCAAAGGTATACGCTTTAGATAGATCTATTAGATAGATGATTTCGTACGAGTTTTTCTTTCGCATGGATCGCTTGAGGGATCTTGTTTCCGCTGCGTTTTTGTGTTTATGTCGCCTGTAAATCCCAACAGTGGTATCAGAGCCACTTGCGAAAGATCGTACAAAGTTTTATGCTTTTATATGTGATATAGAAGTAGGACAAGTTTTTTTTTATGAGTTACATATACTGTATGATATAATAGTCGGGCTCCCGACCTCCCACTCGGGAAGACTGACCTCTGAGGTCATACCGAGCATACAGCTTCCCGAGGCCACTCGGGAAGACAGACGCTCAGGTTGTCCTGAGTAAGGAAACCCTGAGAATGTCTCGAGAAAGGGGAGTCCGAGTGATCATACCGTAGCTATATGGGTATCGGATTCATGATGATGAATCTGGGCAGCGACTCACTCGGGACCGCCGTGAGTTTCTGCTCAAGCGGCTAATTTTGTTTTTGCACTCATAATAAAATTAGTGTCCTAGATCTATTGTGTATAAATGATGACATGGTGAATGGTTATGACCTTAACCCCAATGTGATTGGATGTATGTGTGTGTGTGCATGTTGTAATTCATAATACGGCCTGCGTGTCGTGCCTTGTGTCTATTCTTCCTAATTGTAAAATTAGATTTAGACTCGAATGTAACTTGAGTTTTCCTACATTGTAATGTACAAAAGAGGAATGGAGTGTCCATTGAAGAATGAAGTGACAAGGAGGATTCCAACCACACATGATGACCGGAGGATGCTCTTGGAGAAGATGTTATCCCTAGGTTGACCATCGATCCTCTCATTGGCTTGAGAAGATCGTAGCATACGGGCCATAACCATGTCACGATTTTAATGCTTATATGTTGATATATGCTATGTGTGTGTATGTGATGCATGCTTAGATGTTAATCTTAATTAAGTCAACTCAATATGCCTACCAAGGTTCGGTACTCATAAACTACCTCGATCATTTATTGTTGGGTTTGCCAAAGCAAAGCAACGCATTTTATCTTGGTAGAGTGCGAGAGGACAATTGTGATGTCCCGCTATCGAACTTTGGGTGAGACTTAACTAAGTCACCTCAATTGGATTGAGAATCTTAGAGACATATCCCATAAGTTGGGAAAATTGGGTAAGAGGAAAATTATACTAAGTCTTGGGCGATTAGCCAAAGCTAACTCAAGATGATGTGTAATGTGAATCTTAACCCTTTTCAAGAGTTGCATACGATGTAATTGGTAAAAGTTACCTACCTAATTGTACCAAGTCTTGGGTGATTAGCCTAAGCTAACTCAAGATGAAGTATAATTTGGATCTTGTCCCACATAAATGTAGTCGCTATTTGATTTGGAGCTAGTAGTGTGAGCAAATTGAGTTTGCCTACATCGATGACTAGCCCCTACAAAAGCTCTACAATTTAGTGGGAGTATTATTTAATTAAAGGCCTAATTAAGTGATATAGATATGATACTTATTTCTGCATGTTGTATTGTTGTAGATCACCATGTCGTCTAATACGTCGAACACTCTCTCTCTGCGATTTGTCCTTGAGAAGGACAAGCTCAACGGAGCTAATTTCCTGGACTGGTACAGGAACTTGAGGATAGTCCTCAAATAAGAACGTAAAATGTACGTTCTAGAGCAACCCCTTCCAGAAGCACCCGTTGCTACCGCCACCCGTCCTGAGAAGGATGCTTACAAGAAGCATCAAGATGATGCACTTGATGTATCATGCCTTATGCTTGCCACCATGAACTCTGAGCTTCAGAAGCAACATGAGAACATGAATGCACATGATATGGTTGAGCATCTGAAATAACTATATCAAGGGAAAGCTAGGCACGAGCGGTTTGAGGTGTCCAAAGCCCTATTTGCATGCAAGATGCAAGAATGAACTCCTGTAGGGACTCACGTACTCAAGATGATTGGGTATGTGGAGAACCTTGAAAGACTAGGATTCCCACTGGGCCAAGAATTGGCAACAGACCTTATCCTGCAATCGTTGCCGGAGGGTTATAATCAATTTGTCATGAACTACAACATGAATGAAATTGATAAACCTTTGCCTGAGATGCTCAGCATGTTGAGAACTGCTGAGCCCAATCTCAAGAAAGCCAAGACCAGTAATGTACTGATGGTTAACAAGGGCAAAGGTAAATGGAAGCCTAAAGGCAAGGGTAAGACCCAAGCCAAAGGCAAGGCCAATTCTACTACATCCAAGGGCAAAGGCAAAGTGCCTAAGGAAGGGACCTGCTTCCATTGTGGTGAGACCGGACATTGGAAGAGGAACTGCAAACTCTACCTGGAGGAAGTCAAGAAGAAAAGAAGTGAGACTTCTGCCTCAGGTATTGTTGTTATAGAAGTCAATCTATCTATTTCTTCTTCTTGGGTATTAGATACCGGTTGTGCATCTCACATTTGTACTAATGTGCAGGGCCTTCAAAGAGCTAGATCATTGACCAAGGGCGAAGTGGACCTACGAGTAGGCAACGGAGCAAGAATTGTTGCTATTGCTATAGGAACATATTCCTTGTCTTTGCCCACTGGGCTTATCCTAGAACTAGAAGAGTGCTTTTATGTACCTGCATTAACCAAGAACATTATTTCAGTATCTGGACAAGAAAGGCTTTTCATTTATCATAAAGGACAAGTGTTGTTCTATAATGTTAAATGATATGTTCTATTGTAATGCACCACTGATAAATGGACTTTATCTTCTAGATCTAGAGAACCCAATCTATAACATAAATACCAAACAGTTCAAACCAAATGATTTGAACCAAGCATATCTCTGGCATTGTCGCTTAGGACATATAAATGAGAGTCGTATATCCCAGCTCCATAAGGATGGATTACTGGACTCATTTGATTTTGAATCATATGAGACATGTGAATCTTGTCTTTTAGGCAAGATGACCAAGACTCCATTTAGTGGACACGGCGAAAGAGCGACAGAGTTGTTAGGACTCATACATACTGATGTATTTGGCCCTTTCAATGTCGCAGCTAGAGGAGGCTATCAGTACTTCATCACTTTCACTGATGATATCAGTAGATATGGCTATGTGTATCTTATGAGACACAAGTCAGAATCCTTTGAAAAGTTCAAAGAATTCAAGAGTGAAGTACAAAATCAACTTGGCAAAAGTATTAAGATACTTCGATCATATCGAGGTGGTGAATACCTTAGCCAAGAGTTTCGTGACCATCTAGCAGAGTGTGGGATCATATCCCAACTCACTCCACCTGGAACACCACAGTGGAATGGTGTGTCTGAGCGGAGAAATCGTACTCTATTAGATATGGTACGATTGATGATGAGTCAGACGGATCTTCCTACTTCCTTCTGGGGTTTCACTCTAGAGACAACTCTTTTCACACTTAACCGAGCTCCATCAAAGGCTGTTATAAAGACACCATATACGATATGGACTGGGTGGAGTCCCACAATGTCTTTTATGAAGATTTGGGGTTGTAAGGCTTACGTTCGACGTCAAGTCTCAGATAAACTAGAACCCAAATCTGACAAGTGCTATTTTATAGGATATTCCAAGGAAATGAAGGGATATTACTTCTACAATCCCACACTAGGCAAAGTGTTTGTCGCTAGAAATGACGTTTTTCTTGAAAGAGAGTTTATTTCTAGAAGAATTAGTGGGAGTAAAATGCATCTTGAAGAAGTTCAAGATGCAAATGGTACTGAGGCCTTGATGGACATTGAACAGGCACCACAAGGTGTTGTGGATCATGAGATTGTTGCACAAGAAGTTGTGGAACAACAAGCAGTTCAAGTAGACCAACCTCTTCGTAGATCTGATAGGATACGTCGTCAGCCTGAGAGATACTCATTTCTCTTGTCTGACCATGATGACGTTACGCTTCTTGAGTTAAACGAGCCTACATCCTATCAAGAAGCTGTGATGAGCCCAGATTATGAGAAATGGCTAGAAGCCATGAGGTCCGAAATGGAATCCATGTACACTAACCAAGTATGGACTTTGGTTGATCCACCTGAGGGGATTAAACCCATTGGCTGTAAGTGGGTCTTTAAAAGAAAGACTGACATGGATGGTCTTATGCATACCTATAAAGGGCGATTGGTAGCTAAATGTTTCAAGTAGATTCATGGTATCGACTATGATGAAACCTTTTCACCAGTGACGATGTTTAAGTCTATTCGGATCATGCTTGCTATTGCAGCTTACCATGATTACGAGATCTGGCAGATGGATGTCAAAATCGCATTCCTAAATGGGAATCTACTCGAGGATGTGTACATGACACAACCTGAGGGTTTTGTAGATCCAGAGCATGCTGGAAAGGTATGTAAGTTATAAAGGTCCATTTATGGGCTAAAGCAAGCTCCTTGAAGCTGGAATCTTCGATTCGATGATGCAATCAAAGTGTTTGATTTCATCAAGAATGAAGATGAACCCTGTGTCTACAAGAGGGTTAGTCGGAGCATAGTTATCTTCTTGATCTTGTATGTAGATGACATACTCCTCATTGGGAATGATATCCCTTCACTACAGTCTGTAAAGACTTGGCTCGGGAATTGTTTCTCAATGAAAGACTTAGGTGAAGCAGCCTATATCCTAGGCATCAAGATCTATAGAGATAGATCTAAGAAATTGCTTGGCTTAAGTCAGAGTACATATGTTAACAAGGTGCTTAATCATTTTGCCATGCAGAATTCCAAGAAGGGATTTCTGCCGATGTCACATGGTGTGAGTCTTTCGAAGACTCAATGTCCCTCTTCTAAGGAGGAGAGAGACCATATGGATCAGATCCCTTATGCATCCGCTATAGGGTCTATCATGTACGTCATGCTTTGTACTCGTCCAGATGTCTCGTATGCTTTGAGCATGACCAGCAGGTACCAGTCAGATCCAGGTGAATGTCACTGGACAGCTGTCAAGAACATTCTTAAGTACTTACAAAGGACTAAAGAATATTTCTTGATATTTGGAGGCGATGAGGAGCTAGCTGTAAAGGGTTACAGTGATGCAAGCGTTCAAACAGATAGGGATGACTATAGATCGCAGTCAGGGTATGTATTTTGCATGAATGGTGGCGCTATGAGCTAGAAGAGTTCGAAGCAGGACACAGTCGCAGATTCTACAATAGAGGCCGAGTATATTGCCGCGTCTGAGGCGGCAAAAGAGGCTGTTTGGATCCGGAAGTTCGTTACAGAGCTTGGTGTGGTTCCTAGCATAGCAGACCCGATAGACCTCTATTGTGTCAACAATGGGGCTATTGCGCAGGCTAAGGAACCTCATTCACATCAGCGGACCAAACACATACTATGACGCTTCCATCTCATTCGAGAGATCATCGATAGAGGATATGTGAGGATATGCAGAGTACCCACTGAGGCTAACATCGCGAATCCTTTGACCAAGGCTTTGGCACAAAAGAAGCATGATGGTCATACCAGGTCATACCAAGGCTAGTGGGAGATTGTTAGTAGGAGCCCTAGAGCCAATTATGTGATGATTGTCTAAGGACATTTTGTATCATATTCTATTATTAATAAAGGCATGTTTGGTTATTATACTTACTTTGTATTCTGTGCCGAATAACTAAGTATAATAATGTCCTTGTGTAGTAGGTTCTTATCTACATTATATCGATTGGTTGAATCGATAGTGAGATAATGTAGAGAACACTACACTAAATTATTCTTAGTCAAGCATTAATATTCAGGGACAATATTAATGCATAGAGACTAGCATGTAGGTCAACTGATGACTTGAGCTCACAAGTCATGGATATGTGATATCAAGTTGACACATGGGTATACATTGGAGAATGTATACTGAATTGACCCGCCATGAGAAAGTTTCATAGATTGTCATATGAGTGTCATAAACTTTCTCATGTGACTATTGGTATGAATAGTCCTTAGACCTGAATTCACTACGGTTCCCTACATAAGGAGTTATGTACTTTGGTATCGTCAAACGTCACCCGTAACAGTGTGGACTATAAAGGCGATCACTGGGTATGTAATGAATTATGCAGAGGGATGTGAGTGATGTAGATGGGATCTATCCCTCCCATATGACGGGAGTGATATCTGTGGGCTCCTTGATCGAGTAGGACTGCTAAAACGCATGACCATGCTCAAATGAGTCAATATGAGATATTGAGCTCATTTGTTTGAGTGAGTCTACTCAGGGATCAAGAAACACAAGATTGATTGAGGATGACACGGTCTATGCCTCATTGGTCAATCTAGATATCAAGGATAGAAGGACAAGGTCATACATTGCCATAGTCACGGAGGTTAAGTCGGATCTCGACTTTCTTGTTACTTGGGTAGCATTGATGCATTGCTAGATGCCGCTCATTGCTTTTGTGTCTAAATTGGTTTCGCACATTGCCAACGTTACGAGAGCCTATTGGGTCACACACTAAGGACACGATGCTTTGGAGATTAATTGATCTTGATTTGGCTAAGATTTAATTGGAATTGGATTAATTGAGTTAGACTCAAGTGAATCCAATTGGATTATGGATTGAGATCTAATTTGAGTTAAACTCATTTAGATTAGACTCAACCACATTTGGATGAAATATTAATTCATTAAAATGTTTAATGAATTAATAAGAGAGGAAGATGGAGAGTTTCTCACCATTAGAGTGTTACATGAAAAGTTAGAGAGTTACATTAAAATGTTTAATGAAGAGAAGTTTAAAAGGCAAAAACTCCTCATGATATGAGTATAAAAGAGTTTTTCCCTTGTCATTTGGATGACAACTTGTCATTTTCTTTCCCCTCTTCCTTCTCTTCTCCATCTTGGCCGAAACCCACATCTTGGGTTCTTGGTGTTTTGTGAACTACCTCAAGTTGCTAGCACAACTAAGGTAGTTCTTCTCCGAAGTAGAGATATCGTGTTCGTGTGGATACGAATAGAGGCACGGACACTTGAACGTGCAAGAGATCCGATGGTGCTTGGATGAGCGGGATAAACGTAAGGGCACACTCCAAAGGTATACGCATTAGATATATCTATTAGATAGATGATTTCGTACGAGTTTTTCTTTCACATGGATTGCTCAAGGGATCTTGTTTCCGCTGTATTTTTGTGTTTATGTCGCCTGTAGATCCCAACATTGGTCTGGGTGCTGCGAATGCCCGACCAAGAGATAAAACACTACTACCTCGCTGTGCTGCGGATGCCCGAGGTAAGTCGGATTGGTCTGGGTACTGCAGATGCCCGACCAAGAGATAAAACCCTACTACCTCGCTGTGCTGCGGATGCCCAAGGTAAATAGGTTTGGTCTGGGTGTTGCGGATGCCCGACCAAGAGATAAAACCCTACTACCTCGTGGTGCTGCGAATACCCGAGGTGAGTAGGCTTGGTCTGGGTACTACGGATGCCCGACCAAGAGCAGATAAAACCCTACTACCTCATGGTGTTGCGGATGCCCGAGGTGAGTAGGCTTGGTCTGGGTGTTGCGGATGCCCAACCAAGAGCTGATGAAACCCTACTACCTCGCGGTGCTGCGGATGCCCGAGGTGAGTAGGCCTGGTTCGGGGGGTTGAGGATGCCCGACCAAGAGCTGTGCAGACCCTACAACCTCTAACCATGAACTGGAGGAGGCTCGGGGGAATGTAATGGAAGAAGGTTAACACATAGCCGACTAGATATGAAACAACGCCATCAAACATGGGAGGCAAACATGATATTTAATTATTGCTCGAAGCACTTACATGTTAGAGGTAACAAGTTTCCCTTTATTTCTGAGGGGAACACATTGACAATCACATCTCTAGGAAGTACAAAAGATAGGTATATATAGGGGATATATTCAATAGACCCGGTAGAGGAGACCACTCCTTTGCCAGGACTCTCCTCTATTACCTTATCATCTCCGTCTGGCTGCTGAGCTCAGGGCTGTCTCCTTGTGGCGGGTGAGCTGAGAGTCATCTTCATTGTGGTTGTGACCTCTGAATCTTCGACCATGGCTGGGACCTCTTGGTCCTCCGCTAAAAGTAAAGTAAGGCTAACCCTGAAGGCAAAGGACGTTGTTTAAGGTCGAAAGCGTTCTCATGATAACTCATAGACGAAAAGGAAACAGACAAGACTCTGGGTACACAAGGTAAATGGATGAAAAAGTTCCATTCAAAGGTTCTGATTACGTTTTACATTCAACTCATATTTGGAAACAAAGATGAAAAGCAAAATACAAAGGGAGAAAAAGAAAGGTGGCGGCTACAACTCCTTTTCCTTGGATGGCAACCTATCCCATGCCTGACTGGCGCCGGGGAAATTGGGGTGGACGTCCGGCCGCAGCACTCCCGTTCATCAGATCTGCGGAGATGCTACGGTAAAACCTTGCTTCAACCATTTCGGAGATGGGTCGGCCGATGGATCCCCAAAACTCGATGGATTGATTGATCAGTAGGTGGAGAGCATCCATAATAGACAGGGGAGCAACCAAAAGGAAATACTTTATGATATAAAGATGGAGAGTCCGGAGAAGTTTTCTATGCTCTCCGGTGAAAGAGTTAATATCATCTCTTCTATGCTCTCTGGTGAAACAGACGGTATCATCTCTGCTGTACCCTTGGGTGGAATATGCGATATCATCCCTGTTGTACCCTTGGGTGAAATATGCGATGTCATCTCTGTTGTACTCTTGGGTGAAATATGTGTTACCATCCCCGCTATGCTCTCTGGTGAAACAGATGACTCCTGTCAGAAGGGGAAATGGAGGGTGTGCCGGAATGCTATACGCTTCACAGGTGGTTCTGAGAGCACCTGACTTAAACTGTGCGGAAGTGGCTTCGCGCCACTCTGGGCGGCGAACCCCTTCCCTCTCCAATTTCTCCTCCAGGTTGTGACCTCTTTTCCCTTCCTTGCTCATGGGTTCTAATAACGGGAGGAGGAAAAGATGGAGGAGGAAGAGTGGTTTGGCCTTCCACCTTTATAGTGATAGCCGCCCTCATGCATTCAATGGGGGCACGACACGTGGGCAATAATGAATGCCCATCCTGAAGCATCATCTCTTTTTTGTCGCCGTCGATTGGCATGTTTCTGCATGCCTCGAAATTCATGAACCTTTATGGATTAATTCAAGGGACCACCTTGGGCCTGGAAACGATTGTTCAAATTCCGCGGACTTGGAAAAACACTCAACAAAGAAGGAAGCCAAATACGGGTCTCACAGATGAATAGCTTCAGGCCAAATAGTCGGACTTTCGGGGCTACCTTGGGAAGACCTACACCCGAGGTCGAGCCCAAAACCCCCGAGGTTATCTCGGTCCGATAGACACCCAGTATCACGAGAGGCTCTGGGTTCCTAAAACCAACCCAAGAGGATGCTGGGGACGAGCATTGGCTCCCTGGCTCCTTTGCCCCACGGGCTAGGAAGGAATGCTTATATTTCAGGAGTGTTAGTTTGCTATCTTGCTCCTTGAGTCGAGGAAAAACACCGGCTCTTCAATTTCCTTGGTCCTCACGTCGAGGACAAATAATACATAAGGAGCCAAACAAAAAAGAGACTCGGGACAGTAAGTCAACAAAATACTTTCATTACGATCAAAATGAGTACATTAGGAAAGATGGAGAAGATAGTAAGCATGAACAGAAACAAGGTAAAGTCCGGGGTGGAGAATAGTTTTGTATTATCTACAACTCCTTGTCTTCTGGCAGGAGCTCCTCCCAGACTCGGCCAATGTTTATGAAACTCAAGTCGGCATCCGATGGCAGGAGTTGGGCCTTCCTCAGTTGATCGATGACCCCGTGGAAGCTCTTCTTCAAATGCTTCATTACCTGGCCAGCAAGGATATCGCCAAACTCGTCCGACTCCAGAAACCTAGTCTTGAATTCTGCCTCGGCCTCCTTGAGACCGAAGGCCTTGGCAGCCCGGAGATTGTGCATTTCGGCCTGAGTTGCCTCCTTGGCAATCATTAGCTGAGTCACTTCGGAAGACATTTTGTCCTGGTCTTCCAGGGCCTCTTTGAGTCTTTCTGAAGTAGCCAAAACTTTCGATCATGCCTGGGTCACGTCCTCCTCGATTCAGTCAAGCGGTTAGCTGCCACCATAATGTCATGTTCCTTCTGGGCTAGCTAGTGCGCTTGGTCTTTGATGCGCTTATTCAACCTTCCGGCCAAAGTCTCTAGGAGTCGGACATCCCCCGATAGCTTTTTCTCCTTCGCTTGGAGCTGGTCTCGCTCCTGAGTCATCCAGAGCAGGTCGTCTGTGAGGACCACTGCCCACTCGAACATTAAACGCTCCCGATGATGGGAACTATGTAGGGAAGACTCCATAGCCAGTAGGGTGTTCAGTTGATGCTCCACCTTCATTTGGAGAGCTCTGTTGACGTCCGCTTACATGAGTCCTGCCCTATGGGCATGGTCATGTTGCGACCTCTGCTCTTAGTGCTCGGCGGGTCAGGGCCTTAACCTTCGGCCAGGAGTATAAGTGGTGACCAGTCGTCAGACAGTCTTGAACCGCCTGTCACAGTACAAAGTGTTGGAGCAATCTATGGTCCGGAGTGACCATGTGTTTTGATGTTTGGACAAAGGGTTAAAGTTAGGTTTACCCTTGTGTTTGATATGTGTATTTGAGTGTGCAGGTTTGCAGGATACACATGAACTTAGCTGGACGGCTTAGGGTCCAGTGAAGGATGGCATGAGGAGATAAGCTATGGGCTTGTATGCATCCGAGGGACCATGGACAAAGCAGGAACGATGAGTTGAGGGAAGCGAACTTCGAGGCATACGCGAATGATGGTATGAGAACGAGCTGCGGGTTCATATACATCCGAGGGACGAGAGCCAAAGACGAAGAAGGCTTGAAGGCAATAGGTCGAGGCTGCTAGATGGAGGGACCGTGGACAAAGCAGGAACGATGAGCCAAGGGAAGCGAACTTCGAGGCATACGTGAAGGATAGCATGAGAACGAGCCGCGGGTTCGTATGCATCCGAGGGACGAGAGCCAAAGTCGAAGAAGGCTTGAAGGCAACAAGTCGAGGCTACTGGAAGGGTCAGCTAAGTCGTGAGGGTCCGAGTGCTGAGAGAATTGTACTCGGGAAGGAAAACCCTAGGTTTAGGTGTAGAGCAGTCGACTGATGCTTGGATCAGTCGACTGATGAAGTGCACAGAAAAATCAATCGACTAATCTTAGGTGCAGTCGACTGGTGTTGAAGGAGAGCCAAAGTCGAAGAAGGCTTGAAGGCAACAAGTCGAGGCTACTGGAAGGGTCAGCTAAGTCGTGAGGGTCCGAGTGCTGAGAGAATTGTACTCGGGAAGGAAAACCCTAGGTTTAGGTGTAGAGCAGTCGACTGATGCTTGGATCAGTCGACTGATGAAGTGCACAGAAAAATCAATTGACTAATCTTAGGTGCAGTCGACTGGTGTTGGCTGGAATTTGAACGTTGGGCTGTAACGTTCGAATCCAAGTGGACGAGTCGACTGGTGTTGGCACTAGTCGACTGGTAACGTCTATTTTTAGCCTTGAGCTCTATTTAAGAGAGCTCGGTTTGGCTGGGCAAAGATTGACGAAATAGGCTTGGTTAAAGCTTATTAATAGTCTACAAGTGCTCAGGAGTTGTCAAAAGTTTGTGGCGAGATTTCTCCACCCACAAGGAGCGACAAGAGCTAGTCGGAGGTCTTCCGGGGACTCATCCACCGACGGATCGGAATCGTCTACCTTACAGATAGCCGTGGAGTAGGAGTCTTATCTCCAAACCACGTAAATCAGTTTGTCTTCTTAGTTGTTAGGTTTGCTATTTGTTATTCCGCTTGTGCACTAACAACGTGTAGAAAGAAAACCGCGATCGAATTGGGTGAATGACTATTCACCCCCTCTAGCCGTACGTCAAGGTCCTAACAAGTGGTATCAGAGCGAGGTTCACTCTTTTTGGAATAACCGCCAAAAGAGCAAAGGTGCTAGAGAAAGATGGATTCAGAAGGTCCGCTTGGATGGGATACTCGGATACCATCTCCATACGATCGAGATGACTTCAATTATTGGAGGAAGCGGTTGGAGACGTGGTTCCAAATGGATTGGGACCATTGGACCGCATTGGAGGTTCCATTTGAAGCTCCAACGGACAAGAAGGAAAAACACCTTCGACCTCGGTATTGGACCAAGGATCAAAAGGAGGAAGCGGAGGTGGATAAGGAGATAACTAGAATTGTGTTAAATTCATTACCTCCACATAGGAGAATACAAAAATGTATATGAGCTATGGAGAAAGGTGATAGCTCTACATGAAAATTCAACACAAGGACAAGAAGGAGAGGAGCCCAAGGAAAAGGGGTCATTAGTCCAAGAGAAGGAGAAGAACCAATCGGAAGATGAATCAAGTTCAACATCCGAAGAGAAGAAAGTGGAATCGTTTACATCCTCAAGTGAGAAAGAAATAGAAGAAGTTTCTACGTCAAGGATTGAGGGGGAGGAAAGATCATCCTCAATGCCGGAGCAAGAAGAAGTCTTCACCTCCATCAAAACAAAGTTAAAGGATCACATAATTTGCTTTGGATGCAATCAAAAGGGACACTACAAAGATAAGTGCCCATTGGATAAGAAAAAGGAGGTAAATTCTAAACCCAAGTCAATCTCTTCGAAATCTAACATGGGTTATAGGAAAAAGAAGAAGATGCACATTAGGTGCTTCACATGTGGTGAGCTAGGACACTACCACATCAAATGCTCAAGGAAAGGAGAATTCAAGAAATTAGAGTATTTGAGGAAGTGGGAGAAGAAGGATAAGAAGAAAAGCTCGCATCAAGGGGGAGCTACAAGGGTAAGGGAGGTAATCCCTAAATTTAGATGTAATTCAAATTCCTCTATGTATGTTAGAAATAATGAAAATTATTTACCCATGCATAGTTTTGGTTTTAGATATCATGATAAAAATAGGGTTGATGTTGCATATCAAAACCCTAGGAAATTTATGCATCATGATAAACCTAGAATCTTTAGACCTAAGGACCAAGGCATTAACCCCAAGAAAGGGAGATATATGCCTAGGAAGGTGGGTAGGTCTAGGAATGTCCAAGGTAGACATATTGATTCTAGGTTTGAGAACCTAGAAAGGAAAAATCAAGCTTTGAGGGCAAAGCTTGAAAAATTAGAGAAAACCTTTCACTATTAGAACTAAGAGTTTAGGTATGGTATTGGGTGATAAAAACCGAACTATGATAGATTGGGTTTAGGATACCGATCTAAGTTCTCCAATGTTATGGAGAAGTCATATGCAAGGGTGTCATATGACTATAACAAGGAGAAGACTAAGAATGGTAAGGGAAAGCCATTTAAAGGGAAGAAGAAGAACTTAACCAAGGACAAGGTGTCCAAAGTTAAGAAGGTTGGGGTTGTAGGCCAGAAGTCACTGGAGGTACATCGGTGTGACCTTGTAATTATAGATGAGTCACCTAGGGAGGTGACTAAGGCTAAGAGCTCAAGGGGGAGCTATAGGAGCCAAGTTGGAACTCATGGTCAATGGATCTCGGAAGGATTTCTTCCGGAAGTCTAGATGGACCATGGAGTGTGTCAAAGGATGTGAAGACGGATTTGAAGTCTCAATCCTAGGGATTTGCACATTGGGTTTGAGGATCATGCATAAAATATGACATTGGGGTCATATTGCATGGAAGTTGAGTTTTGATGTATAGATGTCATATAAATCAATGCTAGGGATGCATTGTGGTTTGGTATGAGCAAATACATTAAGAGGAGATCAAAACTAACACTTTAGGTCGAGGTTCAATTGAACCATTTAGATAGTTTTGAGTTTTGTGTCAATCTTGGGATTGGTGTTAGATACATTTTTGAATATATTTTTCCTAAGTAGACACGGGTACCACAAACCTCTCCACATAATTTGAAAATTTTTAGAGATTTGTGGAATTTCTGGTATATTTCTGAAATTGGGTCAAAAGTGTTGAAAAATGCAGTTTTTGGGTACCAGTCGACTAGTTCAGGGGGCAGTCGACTAGTAACAGTGCTGTCAGAGAGAGACTAGCTACTGTATGATATTTTTGATGGGGATCAGTCGACTGGTAACTGTCGCAATCGACTGATATAGGCTGAAACTGTTTTTCAGCAATCAAAAAATGTCGTAATGATGTAAAACAAGTGTATAATCTTATGGGGGGTTAATACACTTTGTTTATGATAATTAGAGGTTAAAGGATCTAATAAGAGGGAAATTGTTGGAGTCCTTTTGATGTGTGACAAAGGGGGAGAAGTGTTGATTTAAGTGGGAAACCAAACATGCCTTTGCAAGAAATCCTAGGTCAAGGGGGAGCTTAGGTAAAGGGGGAGCATTGTTGCTCATTTGGTGGCAAAGGGGGAACCTTGGAAAGGTTCTTAAAAACCTTTGTAAGTCAAATATAGGGGGAGCCTTGGAGAGGTTCTTAAAAAGCCCGTTTTGATAAAAGTCCTAAACTCATTGGGGAGGTTTAGGTGTGGGGATGCCTTGTGATAGGATCCATGCATGTTTGCATTGCATACGCATTGGCGGTATAAGTCCAAGGTGAAGCCTTGATAACGTAAGTCCAAATGGATATTAGCATTATATTTGCTATTTGTTTTCCCTAACTTAAACGTATTGCCAAACATCAAAAAGGAGGAGATTGTTGGAGCAATCTATGGTCCGGAGTGACCATATGTTTTGATGTTTGGGCAAAGGGTTTAAGTTAGGTTCACCCTTATGTTTGATATGTGTATTTGAGTGTGTAGGTTTGCAGGATACACATGGACTTAGCTGGATGACTTCGGGTCTGGTGAAGGATGGTATGAGGAGACAAGCCGTGAGCTTGTATGCATCCGAGGGATCGTGGACAAAGCAGGAACGATGAGCCAAGGGAAGCGAATTTCGAGACATACGCGAAGGATGGCATGAGAACAAGCCTCGGGTTCGTATGCATCCAAGGGACGAGAGCCAAAGATGAAGAAGGCTTGAAGGCAATAGGTCGAGGCTGCTGGATGGAGGGACCGTGGACAAAGCAGGAACGATGAGCCAAGGGAAGCGAACTTCGAGGCATACACGAAGGATGGCATGAGAACGAGCCACGGGTTCGTATGCATCCGAGGGACGAGAGCCAAAGTCGAAGAAGGCTTGAAGGCAACAGGTCGAGGCTGCTGGAAGGGTCAACTAAGTCGTGAGGGTCCGAGTACTGAGAGAATTGTACTCGGGAAGGGAAACCCTAGGTTTAGGGGTAGATGCTTGGATCAGTCGACTGATGAAGTGCACAGAAAGATCAGTCGACTAATCTTAGGTGCAGTCGACTGGTGTCGGCTGAAATTCTAGCGTTGGGCTGTAACGTTCGAATCCATGTGGACGAGTCGACTGGTGTTGGCACCAGTCGACTGGTAACGGCTGTTTTCAGCCTTGAGCTCTATTTAAGAGAGCTCGGTTTGGCTGGGCAAAGATTGACAAAATAGGCTTGGTTAAAGCTTATTAGTAGTCTACAAGTGCTCAGGAGTTGTCAAAAGTTTGTGGCAAGGTTTCTCCACCCACAAGGAGCGACAAGAGTTAGCCGGAGGTCTTCCGGGAACTCATCCACTGACGGATCGGGATCACTCACCTTACGGACAGCCGTGGAGTAGGAGTCTTATCTCTGAACCACGTAAATCGATTTGTCTTCTTAGTTGTTAGGTTTGTTATTTGTTATTTCGCTTGTGCACTAACAACGTGTAGGAAGAAAATCGCGATTAAAGTGGGTGAACGACTATTCACCCCCTCTAGCCGTACGTCAAGGTCCCAACACAAAGGAGTTATGAAACATAAAGGGAAGTAACATGTGAAACCTGGAACACTTACCTTCAAAAGAGACTCACGGAGGGTGGTGAGAGGCCCGGCAGAGACTCGCACGACTTCCCCTCCTGAGACTCCTTGACTTCTCGGGGTGTCAGCTCGGCTCACAGAAGGTAAGGAGTCTCTGTGTGCGGGGAGTAGCTGGATAGTGGGAGCTCTAGGTGGCACTGTAGTGGGGACGGAATCGTCATCCTCAGAACTGGAAGCCCCCTCGGAAGAAAGGCCCTCGGCAGGGACCTCCTTAAAGTGCACCGGGAGGAAAGACTGTACAGCAACCTCTAAGGCAGTGCCAAGCCTTTTGCATAGGCGGTCGAGTTGCATCCGAGGTTGGGCAGGCAATGCTTGCTTGCCTTTCAGGGCCTCGGAAGGGTCGGCCGGGGTGGAGTTGAGGGCCCGACCGCCTGTCTTTGTAGGAGTAGTTTGTTGGGAAGGCGGAGACAGGGGATAGTATCCTTATCATCAGAGATGGGATTGCCCTCCTCAGGGATGGAAGGGAACGTGCTGGGGTCGATGTGACGCAACCTTTTCCGCCTCGGGGCTAGCCCATCCGAGATTTTCCTCTTTTGCCGCCCAGAGAATTTGGGTATTTGTGGGTCGGCGGGAGGCGATGACCTCTCTGCGGCCTTCCCCGTATGGACGGTAGCAAGAGGTGGATCATTCTCCGAAGGGGTGCTAGTCTCCGGGTCGACAGACAGACTCGAAGTCCCTTGGTCAGCAAGTGTCTGAGGCACGGCAGGAGCCTCTGTCCGCTCCAGCACTGCATGCTCACCGGACGATTCGACAGTATCCTCCAAGGCCTCGACCGAAGCGAAGGGCGAGGCGAGAGGGGCTGGAGGAGGATCCAGGGCCCCCTTGTTGGCTTCATCCCACTTGATGAGCCGGTTCATCGCCTTTGAGAGCATGATTTTCTCTACAATAGACAGGCAACAGAACATCAGTTAGAATTAACGAGCATCGGTGGAAATGACAAACTTACCGAGGTTGGGATTGATGTGGGTGACTTTAGGGCTGAGGCCCGCTCGGTACATGAGCTCATCACTATGTACCAGACTTGGGCCACTGAACTCCATGCCAGAGAGAATGCTCCTAGCTCGCTGGTAAGCGTGATCCTGTTGAAAGTTCCCTAGTTTAGGGGGAGCCGACAGATTCTCCGTCCAGTGATGGGAACTAAAAGGACGGTGGGGTAGTCGGATGAAGAAAAACTTCTCCTTCCACCCTTTATGAGAAGAAGGGAGCCCCCCAAAGAACCTATGGCTGGAGCGCGCTGTAAAGCTAAATGCCCCTCGCGAGCCAATCAGAACGAAGAAGGAATGGAAAAGGTGAGGGTTTAGGAGGATGTCGAAGAGTTTAAAGATAAAGTACGCCCCACCCATCTGAGCAAAGGCATTGGGAGCCATTTGGTGGAGAGGGATATCAAAATAGGAGACTACATTCATGAAGAAAGGGGGGATAGGAAAACAGAGCCCTGACTCTACTTGCCTAGGAAGAAGGTAAAGAAATCTAGAAGAGGTTCTACGGGTGGCTGATCCACCCTAGGGATCACCACTGCCATCTCGGTCAGAATGCTATAAGTCTCAATGGCCGCTTGTAGAGCTTCCGACCTCACTCTAGAAGAAGCGGACTCGTACCACTCCGCTTGGTAACCCTCCTCTGGAACCTCTCTCCTACCTTGGTCTTTCTTGCTCTCCTTACCATGACTCCTAAGGAAGAAGACAAGAAGGAAGCAGAAGACTTAAGTGCGAGGATGAGTCTTTAGGGAAGAAGACGAAGATGATGTCTGCTAAGCGATGAAGCCGGAAGGTGGTCGAACGTCTTCGCCTCCCCTTTTTATAGGGAGGAAGTCGCCTGCGTGTGTGCAATGGGGGCAAGACACGTGGACAGCGGGCGACAGCTACATCGAGGTGTCACCACTAAGCAGTCGTTTGATGTGAGCCTGCTACGCATGTCAGTAAGAGATCACGAGGAGAGCTGTTAGGGCACGTGGCGAAGGCGAATTAACGAAGGAGTTTTGTCGCCATTAAAAGGCTCCATCCGCTTTTATAGGTGATGGACAACTATAATTGATGTACCTCAAAAATCACAGAAGCCTTATAGGAGGGCTAACTCAGAAAAGAAAACTACCTCGGACCCCAAGATGAATGTTTCGATTCCTCGGACCCAATGTGCCGCCAGTAGAGTAGTAATGGGTGAGGGACCCACCATAACATAGTTTCTTCGCTACACCACTAGTCTAATCAGTCAACCACACTTCCTTCGATTAGACTTGAAGGGAGGGACTTGTGATGGGGTTGAGCACCCCGTGGCTGACACGTGAACTGAAGAAGCTATGTGGCAAGATCTACCGAGTCTGGATGACTCTCTTTCCTTGACTCCTAAGACCCCCTCGGGAAGGTGGATTCCCGAGACCACCTCGGGTAGACATACTCTTGAGATCGATCCAGGAGGACAGTTGCTCGGGATCACCTCGGGAGGTCAGTGCCCGAGATCACCTCGGGAATGTGAACGCTCGGGACCCCTCTGGGCCAAAGAACCCCAAGATCACCTCAGGTAGCAGAGCCCAAGGATCACTCGACCTCAAATAAATGTCCCCTTTCTTTGGATCTGTGGATAATCATCACCAATTATTACGGGATAATCATGACTCATAATACGCGGCCATTAAGACCTTAATTATCACAACGACCCAGATTTAATGGCTGCGAGGATCGTTACAAGGATTATCCAATAATCGACAATTGAGGGGACGTGGAGCAGAACGTGGGGACACGTGTGACTGTCGCGTTAGGTATGAAAGGTATTCCAACCCCCCAGGTAAGAGATTACACTCATTCTGACTTACATTCCTCCTTGTTTCCTTCCCTTTGAAAAACTAAGGCACTAACTTGAGCGTCGGAGTGGGCTCCGCCGGAAATCCTCCGGCATGTTCCCATTAACGCTTGTGTTAATCTCGCAGGGTGGGAGGTCTTCCTCTCTCATCATCATCCTCGTGGGCTAAACTCTGGTTACTGGCCGTCGACGTCGATTCCTTCTGGAACACATACCATTCAAAATTTTTAAAAAATTGATATTTTTAGAACTAGAAGAGTCTAGGAGTTCATTAGTGGTATTTGATTAATGAATATCATTGTCCTAATTAAGTCTTTTAATGAAGTTGTTGTTGGGGCAATCAGCCCTAATATGATTTGGAGGATCATGGATTTTGATGTGTGTGGTCAATATGGTTAAGTTAGGGTTTGTTGTTGAACTAACATGTGTATGCGAGTGTGCAGGTTTGCAGGTACACATGGACTTGGTTGATGTCTTCAGGTGAAGGGTGGCATGGAGGTAAGCCGTGGGCTTGTGTGTTCACCCGAGGGACCATGAGTTGAGCAGAGATGATGAGCCGATGGATGCGGACTTCGAGGCGTACGTGAAGGGTAGCATGGAGGCAACCTAGAGGCTTGTGTGCGTATCCGAGGGACGAGGGCCAAAGTCGGAGAGGGCGCGAAGGCAACAGATTGAGACTGTTGTTGAAGAGTCAACCAGGTTGTGAGGGTCTGAGTATGAGTGTTTGTACTCAGGGGCTAAGCCGGGAGGGTTCAAGTGCAGAGAGAAATGTACTCGGAGAGTGAAACCCTAGGCTTAAGATCGGACCAGTCGACTGCCCTAGGGGCAGTCGACTGGTAACAGGCTGGGATTCGAACATTAGCACTGTAACGGTCTAATCTGAGTGGGACTAGAGTCGAGCCCTATTTAAAGGAGCTCATTTCAGGCCTTTCTTTCTTGGCGAAACTTGCTTGGTTAGAGTGAGTTAGTAGCCTGGTGATCTCAGGTAGTGTCCAGATCTTGTGGAGAGGTTTTTCCACCACAAGGAGCTACGTGATCTATGTTGGTGCCAGAAGCACCATATTGAACCTTGTTTTGATATTGACAAAGGGTTCAAAGTTAAGTATTATTGGTTGTGATCTAACAAAGTTACTAAGTGTGCAGGAAAGTCCTAGGTACACTAGGCACTAAGTCCTGGTTCTTTGAATTGGGCACTAAGTCCTGGCCGCGGGCTGGGCAACTAAGTCCTGACGTAAAGTTGGACACTAAGACCTGGTGAGTGAAGCTGGGCACTAAGACCTGGTCGAGGACTGGGCACCGAAGACATGGTGAGTGAAGCTGGGTACTAAGACCTAGTGAGTGAAGCTGGGCACTGAAGACCTGGTGAGTGAAGCTGGGCAAAAGTCCAACCGGAGGAGCCGGTTGACAAAAAGGAAAATTCTCCCGAGAGGAGTAGGTGAGGGCGCATTCCCCGTAGGAGGGAACATTAGGCGTTGGTTTGACCTAGAGTTCCATTTGGGAGACCCAAAGTCAGAACCAAGACATCTAAAGCTGTAAATAATGTCTAATATATCATATATATTTGCTTCTTGTGTTTTGGAACTAACCCTGGGTGTAGGAAACGAAGGAACTGTGTTTCTACAGCTCAGGTGCCTCAATGGAAGGAGGCGCCTCACTGGGCTAGGCGCCTGTAAGGTCACGGGCACCCCAATGCAAGGCCAAACCAAGACAATCGAAGCAAATTGCCACGAAGCCTATAGACCAAGTCAAGCTAGGCGCCTGTGTTAACACAGGCACCCCAGACAGCTCAGGCGCCTCAATGAAGGGGATAAGCGCTGACCGAGCCTGCGGATTAGAGTTCACGCAGGAGAGGCCACGTGTAGGCGTCCCTTTCAACACAGGCGCCCAGGAGACGACTATAAAAGGGGGTTCACCCCCAAGGCTTAACAACTTTCAAATCTCGCTTTCAACACTTTCGCTCAAGCACTACGCTCTGGCACGCTCAACATTCGCGATTCAAGCGCCGACGACGACCCACTGCTCCGAAATTCTATTCACTTCGGTCGTCGGTAAAACCATTAATTTTCTTAAGTGTTGTAACTGCTTTTTTCTATCTGTACTCGAAACTGTAATAATTTCTACGAATATAGAATTGCTCAACGTAAATGGTTAAGGACAGTGGGCCTTGGAGTAGGAGCCGACCGCGACTCTGAAACAAGTAAAACAAATCGTGTTAGCGACTTTGCTTTACTATTTTCACTGCGTATTTCTCTTTAACTGTCCGAAAATTTTTGATCGATATTCACCCACCCCCTGTTAGTGATATGAGAGAAGTGTCCTAAGGCAATCGCCTTATGATTGTAATCATTTATTTTAATAAATGAATATTCACTATTTGAGTATACATGTTTGTGTATTTGATTGAGATCTTAAACTCATTTACTGAATGTCCGCAATACAATTCACAGCATGAGAGAATTTGTGATGAATTCACAACTAGTGATTATCTCTACATGTGCAATTGTGAAGTATTGAAATCGTCCCTAGTCGATGAATTGATAAATACAGACACTATCAATTCTGTTGAGACTAGCATGGGTTATTCTCTAATCAGCTGATTCTTACTGGCTGGTGACATTGAGATGTCCGAAGATAAACATGAATGCTAGTTAAGGGAACTAGTTCATTGGAGTGACTGGCTGTAAAACTTCATATGGTAGTCTACATATAGATATGTCAGTGAAGTTCTTACTGCATCTTAAGTGCGATGTTCCTTTGACTTGCGGTGTTCAAGTCATCTTGGTCATGGAGACTTATACTTTGACATCTTAAGCAAGCGTCTCCAAGGAGGTGTGGACCCAGGATGATTGGGTATAAGCCGAAGTGCCCGAAGATGTTTGAACAACCTACAAAGGATTCACCACTTCTTGCGAGGAGATGTATACCCGAGGCCTATCGTCGGATTGTTACTTGAAGCCTCTGGCCAGAGCATGACATGTTCAGAGTATGAATTTCTTAAATACATGAGAGTAATTAGAATCCGTAGGACGAGAAAACGTTACTTGGGTTAGGTGTGACGTAGTCAGCCTAGTGGGGACTGACACACATAGACCATGTCTTGAATCAAGTGGGTATAAGATGGTGAAGGGAATGGGGCACAATTCATTATAGCTGCTGAAGGGTTTCAGAATTGTTTCTGAGGTCAACCATTGATCTTTCGATTAATTGGGGATCATGATGTACTACTAGGTGTCACTCATGATCATTCTATAATTGATTAATTATAGACGTCCAACATAAATCGAAAGCCTATTTAGTCACACGCACTACGAGTAATCCGAGGGATTTAAAACGAGTTGAAAATTGGATTTTCCAATTAAGAGAGATTAAGTTTGGTTGAGCCGAACGATAAGTCGAATCTGAATTTTTCAGAGACGCATCGGAAGCGTAAAATGGCTAAAGTCTTTTGAAGACTTAATAGATGAATTAAATAAGTTTAATTCATTGGGGCTTGGCTTGGATGGGCCGGCCAAAGAGGGCCTCCATCCTCTTTGCTTGGTCGACCACAGCAAAGGGAGAGAACCAATGTTTTGGTTCAATTTATAAAATAAACCAAGTGTGGTTTATTTTTTAAAATTATGGATGATATAAATTTTTATATAATAAACCAAGGTTTGGTTTATTTTTCATGGAAATTAAAATGATCCATGGATTGGTTTATTTTATAAAATCAATCATGGATTGATATACCATGATAAGAAAATTTATTCCATAGGAGAGAAGAGACTTGATTGATTTTTTATCATGAATTAAAATATGATTTTAACCATGATATAAAATCAAACTTGACATGATGGAATAAGTTATTCCATATTTGAGAGGCTTGATGGTTAAGAGGCCACTATATAAAGGACCCAAGGCAAGGCTTGGGTATAATGCGAATCATAGAGATGAAGGCATAGACTCTCTCCCTCTCTTTCTCTTCTCCCCTTCTTGCCGTGCGCCAACCAGCCCCAAGAAGGAGCACCAGCCGACTATCCTTTTGTGGTTAGTCTTCCGACTTCTCTCTTGGTTTTTCTTGTCGTGTTCTCGGAGAATCTAGTAGTTCTCGAGAACACGAAACTCGTGGCTTTGAGAAGTCATCCCGAAGATACTCGGCGTGGACGCGAATAGAGGCGGAGCTTCTAAGGGACGCTTACGGTTGGATCTTGTCCCTTTCTTCGAGTTACGCGAGGTAATACGTAAATTAGTTTATGTTTCGCAAAATTTTAAATATATGATCATGTCTACACAAGATAAAATTGCATGCTTAGATGTGTGGTTAAATAATTTGAGAAATTATTTATGCTAAACCTTCCGCTGCACGTAATTAATTTTAAAATTACGAACCCGTATCTATCTCAACATGCACCCGGTCCCAACAGTGGTATTAGAGCCGAGGTTTGTGTTCAACATATTCATATAATTGTTTTGTGGAAAGCTTTATCATGATCTCAATTTTGAAAAATTTTTAATTATGGAAACTTTCTAATTATGGTAAATTTTCGATTTAGGAATTTCAAAGTTTGGAAATCCTCATGAAATTTCGCAAACTTTTGAAATATCTCTGTTTCTGAAATTTTATGATAATTGTGAAAACTTTCTATTTTTGGAAACTTTCTAATTTTGGAAATTTCCTATTTTGGAAATTTTCTAATTTTGGAAAAACGTAAGTTTTCTTTGTACCAGAAACTTACAATTATTCTGAAAACCTTTTATTTTTTGAAACTTTCCATTTATGGAAAGCTCGCAATTTTGGGCACTTTCTTTCAAAAAAGTCTAGACAAATTATGAGAATATTAATTGACATTTAAATTTATAATTAGAAATTAAATTATTTACAAAATTCTTTATTTTGGATTGAGCATCGCGGAGCCGTCCAATTTAAAGTTAGTTGTTATAATTAAATTTCCAAAATTGAATTTAAACTGTCAAATGTTTAATTTGGATTGAGCCTCGGGGATCCATCCAAATTAAGTTATTGACATTAATTTTCCATAAATAAAATATGTGATCAAATCTTGGAAATTTTTGAGGTGATTCTCAAACAATAATTTCCTTATTTGATTTATGAGGTGATGCTCTTACATATTATTGTCTCCAAAATTAATTAGGAAAATTATTTCCTATAGAGTATATTTCCTTAAATAAGATTTTCATGAAAATAATATGTGGTTGAATTAAGAGAATCTGTCTCTTAATTTAATAAGATTTGATTTAGAGAAATCAACGTCTTAAACATATTATTTCCGAAATTGATTATGATAATTCAGGAAATTGTTTCTCAAAACAATTCCTTGAATAAAGTATGAAATTAGAATTAGGAAATCTGGTTCCTAATTCAATTAATGAGACTTGATAAATTAAGTTACATACATACTTTATTAAGGAAATCATTAGAACATGACATAATTATATGTCATGAATGTGGATAAAAGAAAAGGATGAGACCCAAAACCCCTTACAAAATATTAAAGCCAACACCTTCCATTAATATGGTTAGAACCGGAGTTTTGTTTCTCGTTTGGGTTGATGGACACATCCATGCCCGGCTTGAACCTCAACATGTTCAAACCATGGAATTAGTTTATGATTAATATAGTTAGAGTCAGAGGTCAATCCTTAGTTTTGGTTGTTGGACACATCCAAGCCTGACTAAACGGTTGAATGAGCTCCAACCATATTAAAACTATTTCTTGATTAATGGGTCAGCCTTAAGCTTGGAGCATCGATTTATTGTGCCACAACCAAGGTCGATGTAAAGAGAGGTGCAGTTGGGTGCTATGTATATTGTTGCATACTTGTTAATGAGTTAACAACCCAATGATTTATGCAAGCATTCAATTAGTTGATAGCATAATGTGATAGTTACATATGTATAATATGTAATCGGTATAATTACCTACCTTCATAGCTAAGAATAACTTGATGGACTCTAGCCATGGTTGTTCTTATCTATGGTTAGATATCAACCTATTTGGAGATGTTCCTACGATCTCCCGAATTGATAAAAGGGTTATTCAATTCGAAAAATAAATAGGATTTAATTAATGTATATTGATGCATTCTTTATCATTCTCATCACATAACCTCATCACCTGATCATGTCTTCTCTGAATTTGCATTCCATTTTGGACACCAATAAGCTGACTGGGCCAAACTTCATGGACTGGCTTCGAAACCTGAGGATAGTCCTCAAGGCAGAAAAGCTTGCTTATGTCCTTGAAGAACAACTTCCCAACCATCCTCCTGAAGATGCAACTCCAGACCAGTTAGTGGCCTATCAGAAACATGTGGCCGATTCTGAACTTGCGAGTTGCATCATGCTGGCCGCTATGGTACCTGAGCTACAAAAGCAGCATGAGCATATGGATGCTCATACCATCGTCTTCCATCTTCATAAGCTATTTGACGAGCAGGAGAGATCCGAAAGGTTTGAGGTCTCCAGACTCCTCTTCACCTCTAAGATGCAGGAAGGCACTTCTGTTTCACAGTTTGTGTTGAACTTGTTGGGGTACATTGAGCGACTAGGCACACTCGGATTTGCAATGGATCACGAACTAAGTATTGACTTAATTCTGCATTGTTTGCCCAAGAGTTACTCACAGTTTGTGATGAACTATCGGATGACCAAACTAGAGACTACCATTCCTGAGTTGCGTAACCTGCTGAAGACTGTAGAGCCTTCTGTAAAGCAGGATCAGAAGACGGTACTGTTACTTGGTTCCTCAAAGAAAGGTTCTAAGAGGAAGACCAAAGAACAAAATAAGGGAAGGAAGAAAAAGGCCAAAAGGATTGAAAAGGCACCAAAAGGCAGTTGCCATCACTGCGGCAAGGAGGGCCACTGGCGAAGAAATTGCAAGGTTTATCTTGAGTCCTTGAAGAAGAAGGCATCCGATGCCCCATCCTCTTCAGGTATCTTCGTTATTGAATGTCACTCTATTTCCTCGGACACCTGGGTACTTGATACTGGGTGTAGCTCACATATATGTAATGACATACAGGGGCTAAGGAATAGAAGAAGACTCGTCAAGGGAGAAGCGAATTTGCGAGTTGGAAATGGAACAAAGATTGCTGCTGTTGCCATCAGAACATATTTGCTAAAGCTCCCTACTGGACTTGTCTTATAATTGGATAATTGTTATTTTGTTCCTTCGTTAATAAAAACATTGTATCTATTTCATTCTTGAATGAAAAGGGTTATCATTTAACTTTTAGTAACAATTGTTGTTACATAACTTTAAATTGTGTTCTTTATGGGACCAGAACTTTATGCAATGGTATCTACACGTTAGATTTATCCGGTGACGTTTTCAATATCGAAGTTAGCAACAAACGTGCTCGAATAGATAATCAAATAGACTCCTATATGTGGCATTGTCGTCTTGGCCATGTAAGTAAGAAACACATGACCAAATTACACCGATGTGCAATTCTGGAATCATTTGAACCCGGTTCATTTGATACATGCGAATCATGCTTAAAAGGCAAGATGACCAAATTACCCTTTTCCGAAAAAGGTAAACCAGTGGGAGAATTGCTTGGTCTAATACATACTGATGTATGTGGACCAATGTTAACTCTTGCACAAGGAGGCGATAGCTACTTCATTACCTTTATCGATGATCACTCATGATTCGAGTATGTGTTCTTAATGAAACACAAATATGAAGCTTTTGAGAAATTCAAAGAGTTCAGAAGTGAAGTAGAGAAACAGCTTGGCAAAAGTATTAAGATACTTCGATCCGATCGGGGTGGTGAATACTTAAGTCAAGAGTTTCAAGATTATCTTAGGGACAATGGGATATTGTCTCAATGGACTCCGCCATATACACCACAGCATAATGGTGTATCTGAGAGGCGTAACCGAACCTTGATGGACATGGTTAGGTCTATGATGAATCATGCAACTCTTCCAAAATCCTTTTGGGGCTATGCGCTTAAGACAGCTGTTTACTTACTAAACAGAGTCCCGACCAAGGTAGTCTCTACTACTCCATATGAGACGTGGAATAGTAAGAAACCTCATTTATCTCACCTAAAGATATGGGGTTGTCCTGCTTATGTAAAGCGGACTGTATCAGACAAATTGGATGCTAAGTCTGATAAATGTCTATTTATTGGATACCCTAAGGAAACGAAAGGTTACCAATTCTATCATCCCTTGGAACAAAAGGTGTTTGTTTCAAGGCATGCTGTATTTTTAGAAAAAGAATTTCTTTTACAAGAAAACAGTGGGAGTAGTATTGAACTTGAAGAAGTTCAAGAAACTCCAATAGACATTACAGAGACACCTAGTCTAGACCCACAACCAATAACTCATAATGATGAGCTATCAGTTGAACCTAAAACAACACCACTTCTTCGTAGGTCTGATAGGACACGCAATATTCCAGAGAGATACGGATTTCTCATAAGTGAATCGAACGACGTGTTACTCATTAACGATGACGAACCTATCAGTTATGAAGATGTTCTGAAAAATTCAGAAAGGGATAAATGACTTGAAGCCATGAAGTCGGAAATGTATTCCATGTACAAAAATCAAGTATGGGACTTGGTTAACTCACCTGAAGGGATTAAGCCCATAGGGTGCAAGTGGGTTTTCAAGAAGAAAACTGATATGGAAGGTAATGTTGTTACCTTTAAGGCTAAATTAGTGGCAAAAGGATATCGTCAGAAACAAGGAATTGATTATGACGAAACCTATTCGCCAGTAGCTATGCTTAAATCCATTCGGATGCTCCTGGCCATAGCAGCTCATTATGATTATGAGATATGGCAAATGGATGTGAAAACAGCTTTCCTTAATGGAAACCTGTTTGAGGATGTATACATGATACAACCTGAAGTTTCACATCGGTTAATAAACCAAAGTATGCAAGCTTCGACGATCCATATATGGACTAAAGCAAGCATCCAGGAGCTGGAACATCCGTTTTGATGAGACAATCAAAGAGTTTGATTTCTCACAAAATCCTGACGAACCTTTGTGTACAAGAAGGTTAGTGGGAGTGCAGTCGTATTCCTAGTGTTATATGTCGATGACATATTACTTATAGGAAATGATATATCAGTCTTTCAGTCAGTTAAAATTTGGGTTGTCCAAAACTTTCTCCATGAAAGACTTGGGAGAAGCAACCTATATCCTTGGGATTAGAATCTATAGAGATAGATCAAAACGGTTGGCTTGGTCTTTCGCAGTCTACATATATAG